>JAFMSR010000004.1:49117618-49127290 GCA_022818135.1 Saxidomus purpurata
ACTTCTAAAACTCTAAATGCGAATGAGTAGAATTAAATAACATTATATATAGATAATTGGTTCAGATTTACTAATTGGTTTAACTGAATATATTTTTAAAAAACTATTTGCGAAAGGCCTTTTTAAAAGGACTGATTTAAAGGCTACTAATAAAAAGTTCT
This sequence comes from Saxidomus purpurata, assembly GCA_022818135.1. Classification (NCBI taxonomy): domain Eukaryota; kingdom Metazoa; phylum Mollusca; class Bivalvia; order Venerida; family Veneridae; genus Saxidomus; species Saxidomus purpurata. The sequence continues at coordinate 49,117,780 of JAFMSR010000004.1, forward strand.
TAAAGAGTTAATGTAAAAGTTACTATATGCAAACACGTATATGTAATCATATCGTTATTCAATACATGAATTCCTATGGAAACGTATTGTATTTCGAGAGTTGGGTGATTTTATGTTTCTCATATTCTCTCTTACTGTAAATTTTTTTATGCACGTATCGGTATAGTTTCGTCAAAAAGTTAAAATTCATTTACATAAAACTAGTTGCGTAAAATGTAGATTATACTGGAAAAGAAAATCATTCAAGGGCATGATAATTTGTCTGCATCACTAGTAATAACCTTGATGTTATTCAAGAGTTGAAGTAGAAGTGATGATTCACTTTCATCTCTTGTCTGATTAGATTGTAGATTTGTGGATCCTATAAACATTTTAAAACTATCGGACGGGTTTATTTTAACATTGTGAACCTATTGGAATTGTTCGTTTTAACATGCTGGAGCAAAGTGTTTCGTTACGCAAGATTCATTCACACATATTTCATGCAAAGCTACTTCCATTTACTTTTAGCACGTGCATTGACTTCTTTCGCTCCCATAGACGAGTATTGTGGTAATTGTTGGACTCCTGTTTTGTTAAATACCTTTAAAATGTTCTTGCGTTGTGTTTTTCTGTGATTACTTCGTGCCATTACTTGCTATACTGGAAATATATACAGTATCCGAATTACTTCAAAGAGAAAATAATTCTAAAACAAGGTTGTTTCAATTTCCTTCTTTAAAGTACTTGTTTTTCTTTGTTCGAGTCTTACAGTTGGGTGAGACACAACTGAAGATACAAATTTACATCATTTTGTTTTTTATTAAATGTCTTGTTAACATTACAGATAATATTAAACTTGCCTTTATTATTAAAATGTGATGAGTGAAATAATACATAATTTGACACTACTCTTTTCTATATTTCAACCAAGGTAAATAATATTACTTTATAATTTTAAATATATATGAGTGTCATGAGTAAATACAAATTTCCTCTGACTGTATCAAGAGCTAGTCGTCAACCAGTGCTGGCGTCATAAGTGCAAGGAATTATTGCAACGCAGCCAGATTTGACTCTCTTCTCCACATAACAAGCCGATACAGAAGCGTCCCTGCAATTCCTTAATTTGAACCTCATGGATGTGTACAACTGATGACATTGAATCAAAGAATGATCAAGACGAGCAACTCCACTTGTACAGGAAATAGTTTGCACTTCCGCCGGAAGTAATGAATAATTTGTAGGGTATTCGTATTCCCATGGACAAATGGCTCTTTGTCTTGCACTGGTTGCACATCGTGCTTGTCGTTTTGTTCTCTGTAAAGATATTTCTTTTTCAGTCGTACTAGAACTACTGATTATACTGGCTCCAGCGCCTTGGTCGAGTTTCCTTTTAATATCCAGATTGGTTGAATTAAAATCCTTTTCCCCAAGAATTTGAAATAACTTAGAAGAAAATGAGTATTTCAAAACAACAGGTTTCACCGGAAGTGAGTCGTTACTATTCAAAATCCTTGTCACATTTTCCGTAGAAAAGGCTTGACTCTGCGTATTTTCATTTTGTGTTGTTGTAGAGTTTTTAATACTGCCCCCAGTAGATCTTTTCAATCCCTGTCGTCTGTACATACAAGTAGAGACAGGTATACATAGTACAAACACGGTAATACTTAAAATTTCTTGGTATTGTTGATAACACATGTGTACCTGAAATAGCACACAATACATTTTATTTTACTTCTTTCATAAATAGCGTATACCGTAAGAATGCGGGTAGGCAAAATCATTGGCTTTGAAATTGTTTTAAACTTTTGTTCCTTTTATATTTCCAAATTAGCTGAATTGATAGTATCCGGTGTCTTAATTGCATTTATGCAACCGACTGAAAGTTTGGTTTTGATAAAAATATAAGCGTATAAGTATAAAATGAACAGGAGTCCATATTTTAAGAAATAATTTTACGTCAATTCACAATGCTATCCTGAATAACATAGTAGTATATCTCTATCTTAGAATTGTTAAAATTTATATCTCATATCTACAAGGGCTGATAAAGAATTAATCGGATTGCTGCTTTATTTCTGCAATTACTTATTTTAATTTGAAATTTGGTACATACAAAAGTTTTCACAAAATGATAATTTTCTCAAAATACATTATCTAAAGCAATTTCCAGCGTTTCTATAGTAACCCACTTACAGCTGACCGGGAAAAGTGACTGAATTATCAGTAATGCGTAAAGTTGCATGTACTTTTCTTGTGTTTCTGATGTGAAAATTTTGGTGCGGCACTTCAATGACCTGATGCCACATACATCATTTTACAAAATATAACCGTCATTCGCATTTATTTTGCAAAAAACAGTGAAAAAAAAAAAAAAAAAAAAGGAAAAAAAAGCGTTGTCAGAATCACAAAAAGAAAAAGGGGGAAAAAGGGGGTTGTGAGAATCACAAAAAGTGCATTTATTAAAATTTTACTTCTAACTAGGGCACTCTACTAAAGAGTTGGAGCTGATAAAATAAACGCATGTAAAATAGGAAAATACCCTTTCATATGTATTCGCGTAGAATATGTGATCTAGAGACGACACTGTTCCTTTTGATTTTAGTAGATGCGATAGGGCATACGTGTTAGAGTTTAACGGTCGCAACGTTTGTTTAAGCAATCAAGGATGTTGATACTGACAAGCGGGTCAATATGTGTAAGATTTAATATCTGTGGTCAAACTGGGTAAAGTTATGGGACATGGTATGGTATAATGAACATTACAAAAACCGTTTCAAATAAAACATCAGTTCAAGGGATTGCTCGAGTGTTAATGAATTAAAAGAGCACAACAACAGCAAATGTCATTCGGAGTCCGTTGAAGCTCCCCCGCCTTACTGAGTTATGCCCGCTACTTTTGTATGTATCTTGGATGTTTTATTTTGTACAATTTTCAAGGCTGGTCAAGTAGAGATTGATCACCGAATTGTATGACTTTTATATTACTACTGTCGTAGTAATAAAATATGTTCGGTTACTTCTGTATCACCTCTGCTATATAAGCAAAATTTCGTTTCTATGCCAAATTTAGTTCTCATTCTTAGCATACCGTAGACAGAGATACATAACATTCCAAACTGCATGACACAACCAAGTCAATCTTCATGCAATTAATGATATTAAGTATAAAAGGTATAATGAAATGATTACCATGTTTAAAGTTCCTACTTGATTCCGTGTACCCGTAATGACTTTGTGTCTTTAACAACTTTATCTTGCCTAGACAAGAGCTGCCTTTTTATACATGCTATACCCGACATATATCTAGTTGACTTCCTGGTGTCTCGGGGGAGTTTTGCTATACAGGAAAACCAACAGCGTCCAAACAGCATCAACCAATGTAGCCACATCTTCTTATGGATATATACACCATGTACGTTTAAAGTTTCGCCCTGTTGTGATTTTTGGCAGTTGAGTTATTGGCTCGTGCTTATCAAGACGGTACTCCAACGACCCATCGCTATTGAATGATATGTTGATACATGTACTCCTGTATCTGGATGCCAGATATAATCCTTCTCGTATGCGATACAACTAAAATAAGTTTTAGTCAGGGATTTGTCTTATCTAATCAGCAAAACACTCAATTTTGTCAAAACAGAAGTGTATCAAATATGTAAGATGTATGGTGAGCACATTGTCAGGAACGAGCATTTTTATTGGTCGCTCATATTTCGGATTTGTTACAGCACAGAAGTCAACAGCGCGAGGTATCAAATTATTCAAAGCGACGATGTCGTATATATTTGTCAGAATCGAGTTTAAAAAACGGGCGACGATTAAATAAGTTTGAAGGTTTTAAAATCAGAAAAGTAGCTCTTTTTATTTTTGTGCATTATTAATATGAATCATAAATGGATTTTCAATTTGAATGTAAATGAAAGCTCTGATGGTACTGATAGGGAAGCGGAGATAATTATAAATAGAAATATGAAACATGATTCATGTAAGAATGAGACGCAATTGTAAACCTCTAATACGGGTCATAGTTCCAAGAAGACGGATGCTGTATCCCAAATTTCTTTATATACCCTTCTCAAGTTATTTATAGTAAGCTACATGTATAAAGAATTTAGCTAATGGATATTACATCGATTCAATGCGACAATAAGAAACCTTAATTAGAGATGTGAGTTTCCACTTAAAATATGATCTGCATTTCTCAAAATCTCTGATATTTCAATGTTGACGGATATAAGATTATATTAATGTTTGATGGACATTTATTTAAGTGTCGTTTCATGAATTTGCCGTGACAAGATAACACGGACATTAACACAGGAAGTATACGGTCAATAACGGAATAGATATCGGCTACTTGAATTTGACATTCAAAAGTGTTTCAGCGATTTGTTTTAAAATTTGTTTCTAACTCCAAAATTGCTAGATGGCCGTGTGATCAAATAAGTGATTCATGACAACAAACTAAAAATGACAAATGGATCATTAAAGATAACGAAACACTCTTGCTTATCTTTTGCATCGGTTAGTATGCACTTCTTCTTCAACATCTCATACAGATCTTTACCTTTGCATCCTCGGGTACCAAATCAATTTATGATAACATCTCACTTAAGCTAGCAATATGATGAACCACATGCGACTTGCTACAGTCTTACTTTGAAACATGTAGCTATTACACTAGGACAAGGAAATCCTATCTCAATTATTGCTGATTTGTATTAAAAGTCAAAGAAATATGTTAGATTTGCCATTTTTAACATCGCTAAATTCGACTTTTTCAGCTTTCACTTTCGCAAGATTAAGAACCTTTACTTCACCGGTACGCATATTTACAACCAATGGCTAACGTCAAGATATAATGGAGGCTGTCGCTCCAATATCCCCGATTTTGTTGTTCATTTGTACTAATATCACAAAGGGGTCCAAACTGAAAATTAACATACTGAATAACAGATCACGTCATACGACACGGATGTATAAGATGATCATGGTTTGTACTGGATGCAAATGTCAACGGAGCGTTGATTGAGAAGAAGAATGAGGTTTTGTATGGAGTCATAAGAAAGAGAAAACATTTTTAGAAATGTATATAAAAACAATGTATTCACATTTCAAAGTACAAATCTCCATTCGTAGGGAAAGGACGGCGAGTTTCAAAACAAGATGACAGACGGCGAGTTTAATATATATTTGACGTTGTTTTATAACGTCACGAAGTGTCATTGAAGTATCATAAGGTCATTTGAAGGTCTGCTTATGTTCAACGATTAAATGAATTTGAAATGAACCGAATCTTTCAAAATTTCAGATAGGGCATTGTAATACAATTATTTGCTTTTGCGTGGTATAGTACAATATATGGATGTTTATCTTCATAATTATTATTATTTTTATTATAACAATTGTTATTTTTATGATAATAATAATAATGATAATAATAATAATTATTATTATTATTATTATTATTATTATTATTATTATTATTATTATTATTATTATTATATCATTATTGATATTATTATTGCTGTTGCTGTTGTTGTTTTTGCTGCTGTTAATGCTACTTTTATATTTGTCTTCTGTCATCATTTCTTTGGAATTAAACGCCCGTTTCACAGTATATCAGATATGTTCAGGCCGCCATTTACCAAGCCACCTTGTATAGTGGTTTATATCAATGGAACGTTTTGCACACGTGACCGTCAATATTCAGACGGACGCAGAACGACAAAAACCTGTATTTTTTCCATATTTGGACGGACAACAGTCCCATGTTAAACATACGATAAAGCCTGAAACGTGTGAAAAGACCGAATGAAAATCGGGTGAAGTATATAGGCGCTCTATGTACAGAGTTTGTTTAAGCGTATGAAATGAAAATGAAATCAGGATTATTTGTCGTTTGTTGTAAACACAAAAGGGTAAAAGTGCAAGTCATGGCAATGCTGTCAGATTGATATATTCACAAATACGCTGGTATCTTTTATTGAAGGAACTACCAGGAACAGTCACCTTCCGCCGATGGTCAATTCTTTACAACGGTCTCTTTGATTTCCCCAATGCATTTTCTGCAATAATTGACCTCCCACTAACTGTCGCCTCCAAATTCAAGCCAGTATAGAAGTAAAAGGTTATTTGGGACCTAACATTGTTCTGAATAATATATATTTGCATCCGTACTAAGCTGGGAAAATACAGAAAAGACAGAAATACAATATTCATTATAATACTATTAGGTTATTTAACATTGTTCTGTACAATACGGAGATATATTTGGACGAGTACCCAGCTGAGAAAACCATAGGTTTCTCAGCTGGGTACTCGTCCAAATATATCTCCGTATTGTACAGAACAATGTTAAATAACCTGATAGTATTATAATGAATGTAAAAACATAAAGCTTACAGGATGTACTGTTTGTATGTAACAACGGTGTGCTGTCAGTTTGATAAAGCCTATGCGCCGCAATGCTTGAAACATTTTCATTTCTTCAATCATTTATGATTGATAATTGTTTGAATAATGACTTTGATGAAGTAAAATTGATATAGTGATAGTAGTTAATGTAAAAACGCTACTCAAGTTATAACAGGACTGATAACATTTTGTCTCGGGATACTTGCACGTATTTATAATATCTATTGGTTCATTACCATTTGTTTGAGGTACCAGTATGTTAATATGTTGGACACTGATTCAGGTTATTTTGTCAATGGAACTTGCCGACCTACTCATTGTACATGTATTTGATTTCTAATTGGCTAAAAGAAAGGAGACGCATAGAGTAAATTTATGTACACATTTAAAAATGAGGAGAGAAAAATTTGCATACAATGTAAAAATGAAATATTTAATATTTTAAGATACTGTCTATTTTGTTTTAAGAAAAACACAACTAAATGAGAACTGTGGAAGAGGGCCGTTTCCTTCAGGTCAAAATAAGTGATATAAATCAACGGTCAACATTACTAGTTTCTGTCATGAGCATGCGGTTCAGATCGAAATATCCGTTACTGAGGGTAACTGTTTTGTCGGGAAGGAGGCTCTGCCATGTTTCAGCAAAACAGTTATCCGAGGTGACGGATTTTTCCATCTCTACAAAATATGTCTAATGATAAAAACTGTTTCGTGCATACCGTCTTGCAGTTTAAAACAGATTTCTTAATGCAAATGCATTATAATAAAAAACGATAATTAGATGCTTTGTTTGGGGAAGTAACGTCACAATGTTTATAACGTAACGTCACATGTAATGCACTAGAGTCTTATTACATGGCGATGTAATATGAGATTTTCCAGAACTGGTGAAAACTACTGATACGCCGATACGGTATGCAAGATATAATAATATATTTATTTTTGTGTGTGCAAAAGTTGATTCTACGAATTCCAGCATTGTCTGAAATGTTGGAAAGTCACACCAACTGAAAAACCTCATTATGTACGTCTACAAAAAATATTTACCCACCTTATACCTAAAACATGTCTAATGCCCTATCCCAAAAATGCTAGTCTGTAGACAATCAGCACGAAACAAGACATAAGTTGTCTAACATGTCTGCATAGCGTAATATACAATTCATTGAACATTTTATAATTTTAGATCATATCACTGGAAGGACTTGTTACATGATAACAACATGTATGTTAAGGCGACGTTATTTAGATTGATTATAATATTAACTATCAAAATTATTATACAATTACCTCTTCTCTTGATAGTATCTGACACAGGAGATTTTTTGGCATAAATTTCGAATTATTATTTTCAGTCTAAACAATATGTTAACAATGTTAAAATATACTATAAAATTACAGATTTCACTTTTATACGTCTGATTTAGTGTTATGGGTTCGGGCATAGCCGCAACGTATGCATGATGCACTGTTTATAACTTCAGCTAAACACCGTTCAGAACTCTCATTCGTGATTTTATATCATCTCCTTGGCTATTTCGTCTTAAAAATGCGAATAGATAGGAAGAAACGACCCCATTGAAAAACTTTTTGTATTTTGCATAAGATTTACGGATTATTCGGTGCATATGTCTTTTCGTTGTAGTTTTTGTACATTTTTCAGATAATAATAATAAAAATCTGAATATAAAATTGGTATCAGCAAGTTTAGTATTATAATGTATGTAACATACTTCAAGCACGTCTATGAACAAGCCACGTCTTTACTCAGACAATGTGCGCGATAAGTATGAAAAAATTGCTATGTGGGTTGTATTTTAATATATGTATATTATATAATTATGAAATAACATCCGTCCAGCGGTGTTAGTCGTTTATAAACAATGATTTGGAGTACTGATACGCAGAAATGGGAGGCCGAAGGCCTGAGTGGTTTATAAATGCGTATCAGTACGACAAATAGTTTTTAGACGATACAACGCTGAAAAGGATGTCATTTCGATTCTAACATGACCAGATATTACAAAAGGGAAAAAGCACAGCTTTATTTTCTACGCGAACGCTCATTTAACGTCATGCGGCGCATATGACGTCATGTTACAGCATATCGGTTCCCGCGTTGTTTATGGTCTAATATAACATAAACTTTCTACTCTTTGTATATAGAGACAAAATCGTGAGTCATGTTAGAATATGTAATAGATTGCGACTTCACACGAATAAAGATCTGTATCTACATATATACAATGATCATCACCAAGAAGCATTATCTGGTATTAAACACAATAATTATAACTTATAAGAATGTTGGTAACTATTACAATCTATTTGTATCTTAAATCATAAGATACGCGAAGGTTATTCATTGCGTGATAGCATTGCTCCTCACTGTCTGAGAGATGCTTTCATGATTTCAGGTTTGGAACATTTTCGCTTGTTTTTTTCTTCATCAAGAAACAACACGTTAGTGTGTTCTGCATCTTGGGATTAAACGCCTCACTGTTTTGCAAGTGTTATTGTTTCAGACAAGAACTTGACTGCATTTGCTACATTTGCTTCTGAAGACTAATAAAATTTAGAAGGAGAAATAATACAATACTTATTTTGTAACTAAGGGGATTTATTCAATAAAACTCCATACTGAAACGAAAATCTGAAATGAAGTCAGCAAATATTACATGCTTGTATCATTTTGTGATTTTTTTAACACTTTCATTAGATCACAGAACTTGTGATTCTTCGCTGTTATTTTTTTTTGTTCGGAGAAGACAGTGGTTCATATGAAATTATATGGAAGTCTTTTCGCCTTTTTTGAAAGAAACGAAGATGCTATATAAATTGCTATCGTTGTGAAACACGCGATTATGTAAAAATGAAAACAAATTGTTCTTGTAATAAAATTGTTAGATAGTTGAGTACGATGTACACTTTTCAAAAAAGACCCATGTGCATAAGCAAAAAAGGCAGGTAGTAATTTCAATGAAAATGGACTTGCTGGTGCTTCAAAGAGATAGACAACCTTTGCTGAATAAGACCAAACTGTTTCCTTCCAAAAACGACAATTTAAGAGGAAGCACACTATATGTCTAAGAACAACACTATAAAAATA
>JAFMSR010000004.1:49127790-49176026 GCA_022818135.1 Saxidomus purpurata
TTTTTTTTTTTTTTCTTTTTTTTTTTTTTTTTTTTTTTTTTTTGTTTATTTGTCCGGAGCATAACAAAATATTGGAAAATATCAACTTCTAAATGGTCAACACATTAAGAGGGAGTGCGGCAAGATCCATCTTCACTAATTACAGAGTTATTGCCCTTTGTTACTTTTCCTGTCTGGAGCATAACTTAAAAACTAGTTGGAATTAATACAACTTATCAATGGTAGCACATTGAGAGGAAGTGCAGTGCAAAAAAACCATACACTCCATTTGACTTACAGAGTTATTCCCTTTTGTAACTTTTCCTTGTCCGGAGCATAACTTGAAAATTACAATTTGGAATTCAATACAACTTCATAAATGATAATCAAGCACACCCAGAAGAAGGGCAGGGTACAAGAACATAACTCTATCTTGAGTATTTACTGAGTTATTGCCCTTTGTTACTTTTACTTGTCCGAGCATAATGAAAACTTAGTTGGAATTCAATACAACTTCATACAATGGTCAAGCACATAAAGAGAAAGTGCTAAAAGAAAGCACAGAACTATAACTCCATCTTCACTAATTACAGAGTTATTTGCCCTTTGTTACTTTTCCTGTCCGGGGATAATTGAAAATATGGTTGGAATTCAATACAACTTCAAACGAGGACCAACCCCCCCCCCAAGAAGTATTGTACAATATCAAACAACCCCACACCAAACCCACCCCCCCCAAAAAAAAGCGCCCCCTATAACTCTATCTTGAGTATTTACTGAGTTATTGCCCTTTGTTACTTTCTCCCCTTGTCCGAGCATAACTTGAAAATACTAGTGGAATTAGTAAACCTCATACAATGGTCAAGTACATTTAGAAAAAAGAAAAAAAAAAAAAAACATAACCCATCTTGACTCATTACAGAGTTATTACCCTTTGTTACTTTTCCTTGCCCGGGGCGGGGCTTGAAAACTTCTGGTTGGAATTCAATACAATTTCATACAATGGTCAACAAGTGAGAGGGATAGAAGTGCACAGGAACCCCCATAACTCCATCTTGACTAATTACAGTGTTATTTCCCTTTGTTACTTTTCCTTCTGTCTGGAGCATTTTAAAACCAAAACCTACAAGTTGGAATTCAATACAACTTCATACAATGGTCAAGCACAATGAGAGGAACTGCTAAGAACAATATCTCTTTTTAGTTTGTTTGCAAGGTATTATGTTACTACGAACTTCTTCAGTTTATAAAGCAATCCTTTTGGGGGTATTAATCACATTTAGTGATAGCTCTAGTTATATTTGGCATAACAGGGAAGAAATATTTCTCAGTCTATCAGTGTTGAAGTTTCTTTCCAATGATAGATTATGTACAAGTTTCCAGTAAAAGTCGGCAATCTGATTAATTCAATTCTGTCAAGTCTGTGTGACTGAAGTTTTGTTATAGAACATGAAACAATTTACATCAACCATCTGTGTTATATAAAAGTATTGATTCTTCCTGTAGTACAGCTTTATTTTTCACAACTTACCAAATAAACAACAAATGGCTTACCTAAAACTTCTGAATTAATACTTGATAATCCGAGTTTTAGTTTAAAAACATGAACCAATACAGAATTACCTTGTACAGTCAAAATATGCAACTGACAAAAGAGTAGTTTGAAGCCCGTATACACAGATTTTGCATTTAATACTTATTTGCCTCATATATTGTATAAAGCATTGCTCACTTGTGGAAGGGCTCAGTTATGTGTTCAAAAGTCTATAATCAGTAATGTTGACTGTCTTGTCCATTGGACTGCATTTACGCCACACTCACCTCCAGTATCATTCATCATAACTTCTTTACTCTACATCTAAATCACATCACTAATGTAACCACTGTTAATAGAGTAATAGATGGGATGATTATAATTTTTGCAATTTTACACAATTTCCCAACTTACCTTGTTCAATGTTTTTGAGAATTTTATTTCACATATTATACTACGGGAATTCCTGTTTAGGAAAATATAAAATTTGCAAATAAGTTTGTCTGCTTTCAAATTGCAAAGTTTTCATTGCACAAAACTTACCCAGTTTACAATTAATTAATTGTAATAAATAATTCAATATGTTTGAAGCATGTGACTGTCTACTTAGCTTTTAAACTGACCAATGAGAAGCCAGGGATTAAAGATGAAGTTTTCTTTTTACTCTTCTGTATTTTCTCCTTCTTTAACTCTGCCAAGTAGGTAAAAGAAAGTTACGTGATTTTTGTATTTTGTGTGTAGAAACCAAAGACAAGTTTGTGATGATGCAAAGTAAAGATATGAGATTAAATTTGTTGTGATGTATTTGTTTCATAATTTAAATGAAAATCTTGAAATAAGCAGTAGTGATTTATTTATTATTGTATGTCCCATACCTGTAGTATGTTTCCAAGCTATTAATAGATTTCATGTTACTACTTTTGTATGAAAAGTTGTTTCTGAGAAAAATGAAACAGTTACAAATGCCTGGTTAAGTAAAATTCTCTTAAAACTTACCGGTATTTTAGTTTTTGGAATCAATTATTTACAATAATTCCGAGACTTAGTGAAGCACCCTGTAGATTTTGTCATAATGTCCATGTGTCAAATAATATACTGGAAAAAATAACACTGTCTACAATGTTAAAGCTGTAGATAAAAAAAATTAAAAGAAGATTTAATTATGTAAGACTTACCTAAAATTGCAAGTTTAAAGAACTGTCCTTTTATTCAGACATGATTGAAATGTTATTTTCCTTGAAGTACAAAGTACCAGAAATACTGGGGTTTCTGAATCTGTCCCTTGGTAAACAGAAGATCTTACATTCTTGGTTACTATCTCACTTATTAACCCATACTCGTTTCATTTTTCTTGCTCAGTTCATATATTTCTGAATTTTTTGTTGTATATTTTCGGTTGTTTTTTGTTTCAGTTCTGACATCAAATGTCATTAGTTGTTTTTGTTGCTTTTTGTTATTTCTTCCATAGTCTGTGGGGATAGCACTGTATCGTTCTTTTTCTCTGTTTTCTAATAAAGTAATACAATGTAGACGACACTGAAAGTAACTCCAAAGGCAAAATGTCTGTTCTGTGATTCATGGCCACTGTTTTAAGGTTTTGATATTTATTGTTACACCTTTAATTTGTTTGAGTAAGGAAAACAAAAAACACTGGTAGAAGGAATCACTGTAGGGAGAAAGGATCACTGAAGGTAGAAGGGATCACAGAAGGGGAGGCACGTAGGAATGCCAAATGCATGGTTTTCTCCCTGATGGTCAGTATTTACAAGGTGATTTTTTTTTGGAAGAGGTATTTAACACAAGTATTTGACTATTGGTAAACAGTTGGTCTGGTGTCATGGAGTAGACACTTTGCTTTGCTTGTTAATTTGCATTTTTTGTACTTGCCAAATACAGCTTTCTGCAATACCTTTGTTTATACTTTTATATACATGTTTTCATTTACATGAATATACTTATTTTGTATTCACGATCACTGAGATGTAAATATTTATTGAAGCATTACCAGTAGTGTTACATTATGAGGAGTACGTTTTCATAATTGTAGGGAGTTAAAACTGTATATAGATTGTTCATTGTTGTTTATTGTGCTATCTTTTTCATGTCCTACATGCAATGGCTTAAATATCTCTTCAAAAATACACATGTATCTTACAAACAAGAATTACACTAATTATACCAGAACTTTTTTTCATATAGATTCTTTGTATTAATCCCATATATGGTTATTTTGACCCCTAATCCCTTCAGGCCTTGTCCTTAATTCACACTTTGAAAGCCTAAATTTTCCTGACATGGTCACATTGAGAAAGCTTGTTTTGAGGTTTTGAAATTGGAAATTTGGAGCCTGAAAATATGGAAGTTGAAACTGTAAGATTGATGTACATATTCTCAGCAGTTATGGGAGACCTTATTTGTTCAATATTTATGTTCAAATGTTTTGGTGGATTTAGACTGTGTACTTGTACATCATGTTGATAGTCTACACTTGTTCATATTCATTGAGCAGAATTTATTGATAACCAGTCAAATAATAATTGACACTATCTGGATGGAAATAGTGGCCAGTCTGTTAGAGTTAAGCTGGGGCATGGGTAATATGTCTCCACAATACAGTTGTTGTTGAAGATGTTAAACAATCTGTCCTTACAGAGGTGGGAGCGGGGAAATATGCTGCATTAGAATATGACTTCTTCGTTGTTTTTTTCCTCACCACCCGTAAATGTAAAGGTCTTTGTGTAATATCTCAAGTTCATGCCAGTGATATACTGATACATTTGTTTACAAAGTAACTGCCAGTAAATAGCATCTGTTACAGGACAAAAAGTTCTTTGAGTTTTCAGCAAGTGTTGGCTTGGGGTTAAGATCTTGTATAATAGGTGTTTAAAAATATAACAATTCTATAGCAAAATATTTACAGGCTTCCAATAATAACAGACACTTTGACCGTGATATTTTTCCTTGCTAAGTATTTATTGAGTTCTTCCGCAAAATATTTCCACTATCAAAACTTGCACTGTTGTCATTGTGCCATATTTTGCATTTATGCATGTTTCTATTGTATAAAATGTATCATACAATGTTTAAAATGAGTATAAATATGTATTACCAGGTAAAAACTTAACTCTGTTAATATAAGTAGTGCACCAACATGTTTACACTTTTATCAAAAATATTACTATTTCATGATTTATAATAATTAATTACAATGTTGTTCATAATTTGACACAGTGTTTGTCTTACCTTCCCCCTATTCATCCCATTCAATATAATTTTTATTTGCCTGTGTGTGAGAAAGTGTTTGTGTGCATATGGAATATACAGAAATTTGTTAAAGATTGTGTCAAGACTGCTATGATTTTGAAAACGCAGCCATCTGAATAACCAAAACTAAATACAGATTGTGAAATTATTTGGATTAAAATAGAAATTAAAAGCTCTAAACCACTATACATCGTATCATATTACAGACCACACGAGTCTGACATTAACAGCTTATTACAACTTGAAAAGTCTCAAGAACTTGCACACAATCTGAAGGGCACAAAACTTACTCTGGGAGATTTCAACTTTCCAAAACTGACATAGGACTCCGAACATACTCCTTCTTTCATGATGACCATGATGTCATTTCTACAATAGTCAATGTAAGGCCAACTATTCTCAAGCAAAGAGCCTCGAACCAGCCACCTCTATAATAAAGCAAATTGGCCAGAGTTTAGGACTTTTATGCAAATCTCCTACCAAGAAATAACACAGCAATCAGACTCTCTTTCAGTTGAGGACCTATGGGCTCAATTCAAAAATATAATTGAAGACGGAATATCTAAATATTAACCACTGAAAAGAATTGGAACCAATAAGTGTTTACCATGGGTAACAAAGGAAATAAAAAAGTTAATTCATAAAAGAGACCACCTGTATCAAAAAGCAAAGAAAAACAAATCTAAACATGAACAATGGAATAAATTCAAGAAAATAAAAGCTCTTATTAAAACAAAAATCAAACAATCCTACAATTCCTACCTAGAAAACATTCTTGACATAGCTGATAATGATGGCACTGACGCACAAAGTAAATTCTCTACTAAAACCTATACACATCAATAAATCAAAGGACTGAAAGTGCTGGAGGATCGATTGTCTCTGAACAACACAGTCTGCACACATACATGTGTAAATGTCAGGTCAACCAGGATTTGTTATATTAACGATCCCTGGGTCAACATAGACTGTACACATGCGTGTGTGCATATCAGGACAACCCTTGCACGAGTAAAGTTATAAACTGGACACACAACTGTCCACAAATGTTGACCTTTCACCAGTTGTGTACGTAAACTTTACTTTTGAGATAGGAACCCATGTGCTTACATTATGTCATTCAGTGACTATGTTCAACTACCCTATGAAGTATTAAGCTGTGAATCGTAACTTAGAAATGGATTTTGACAAAACTGAACTGAATATTTTATGGTTTGAACAACTTTAAATGTCATTCAAAAGTTATGGGATATGCCCATAAGGTTGATTGTATTGTGCGAATTAATTCGGATTTAACGTCGCACCCAACAGCTAAGGTCATATTGCAACTTCCGGCTTTCATGGAGGAGGAAGACCCTGGGTGCCAATTCCCTGTATCATAATTTGGGGGTCATTTAGAAACACTGATGGTCAAACCCTTTATTGTAAAAAAATAAAAGGCATGACTATGTGTTAAATAAGTTTTATTCAGTTTACTTCTGTAAAACTGCATGTGATACATCACAAAATGGTGGGTAATCAAAGGGTTGGCAAGACAACAGGTGTTTCTCTTTGGATGCTTTCCATTTTGTCACTGCATCTCTAAAGTCAAATTTGTCCACAAAGCGAATTTTTCATAAGTGCATCCAACCATAGACATTAAACTTGGACATTATTTGGCCCACTTAAACCCCTTTCAATAGTGACAGTCTGATCGAAATGACTACAAAATGATCATTAAAATCACTCAGAAAGACGTTTTTGTTTCCCCTATTAAGGTTCGTCGACCATCTCTTGTTATGCGTCTACGATCTATGATGACGGTATCATAGGAATCAACACACACAAAAACGCAATGGTACAAAATGCGGGTCGATCCGAAATCAGACGACAACGACGAGGCAATAGGGTCAAAATTATACATATCCCATACCGGAAGCGTATTTTATCAACAATTTATCTTGCATTTCGAAGCGTTTTGAGATGTTTTGAAATGTTGTTTTTGTAGTAATTTGATCATACACATTTTAATCGCGTCATAGACGCTCTTTGCTATTTCTGTTGCGTCATTGACAAAATGAGTGCGCCAAAACCGAAAAAAACGCGCTCTCGCGGAAACACTGAATTTAGTGTATCATCCGGTGTAGCGATACGTATTTCACGGATCTTACATTTCTCATGTCACACCGGTCTGATGATAAAAACCGCACAGGAAAATAGTTCTATACAGAACAGATACCTCGTTGATTTAAGTTACAAATTATAAGAAAAACAACAATATAATATAATGCTATTCTGTAATGTTTTGATATTATTTAGATCTGTTACTATATAATTTTTAAAACAGGGGACAGTAATATAGAACTACTTTTCGGTCGTAATTGCCAAAAAATTGTGTTAAGAGTTCGGCCGTAAGGGTCTGAAATACTCTGTTAACTTTGGATACGATTGAATACATTCAATCGATCCAAAAACTCCAAGCAAGACTCCCAAATCAAATAACACTGACAAGGCTAATATACCAAACCCTCAGTTTCAATCAGTGTTCTCTGGAACATCACCGCTATCCTTGAAACAAAAATGTATTCAGAAAATAAGATACCTGAACCCTACGCAATACTGTAAATACCATCAGATGCATGAGAATCTATCAGCAAATCCGGTGTTGTTAAACTTCTTGCCAACCTCAAAGCCAACAAAGCAGCGGGCGCCCAGATCAGATCAGACCAACTGTGTTGAAGGAGCTTAGGCATGTAATTGCAGAAATCATAACCGTTATCTCTCAGAAATCTTTGTCATTTTGTAATATTCCCCGTGACTGGACAATGGCAAACGTGTGCCCAATATATAAAAAGGGTGACACCAGTGACCCAGCTAACTTTCGGCCTATCTCCCTTACCTGTATCCTCTGCAAAACTCTCGAACACATCATTGCCTCTCATCTATCCTCACACCTCAATACCTTTAACACAATTAATTTATGACCTACAACATGGATTCAGAGAGAAACGTTCTTGCGAAACACAACTAATTGAGTTAACAGACTACCTAGCCAACAACATCGCTTCTGGTAAACAAACAGACCTTATTCTTTTGGATTTCAGTAAGGCATTTGACAAGGTTAGCCACATTAAACTTCTCAACACTCTTCAAGAATATGGCGTCTCTCTACAATGCTCAACTGGATACGGTCCTTTCTGATTGGTCGAAGCCAGACTGTTGTCCTAGACGGTGATTGTTCCACAGAAGTTCCTGTTACTTCTGGGGTCCCTCAAGGCTCCACTCTCGGGCCCCTCTGCTTCCCAATCTACATCAATCAGCTTCCTTCTTCTGTTTCAATATCCCAATTTCGACTTTTTGCAGATGACACTGCGGTATACCTCACTATCAACTCACTCTCAGATTCTCAATCCTTGCAACAAGATCTTGACAATATGCAGGTCTGGGAGAAACAGTGAGACATGGAGTTTAACCCGTCAAAATGCCAAGTGCTACACATCACTAAAAATTAATATGTAATTAAAAATAAATACTATCTTCATGGCCAAGCCTTAGACGTTGACTCGTAAGAATCCAAAAAGGACTGCCAGTGCCAGTATATCACCGTTGAAAACGAAATCTTAGGTTATTTGTAAAATTGCATCCAATTTACAGAACTATGAGAAGTGTAACTCACAATTCTGTCGTAAAGGATTCAAACCATCGTTGTTGCGTTGCCGGTCACTGGTTTCTTTGGTTGCCTGGGGTTGAATGGGGCACGGATTTCTTCTCTTGTTGACCTCAGAACTCTGGTAAGACTTAGTGACGCAGCTTGATGTCCAATTTCACTGAATAGTCGTCTGCTTGCCAATATTCCTCGTGGGTTCCGTCTACTTCTGTTTGTGGCAGAATTTTCTCATTTAGTGTCTCCAATTATCATCTTGGCTTCGATGGACTCGAGAATAGCGTCAAACTCCAACATGGATCCATGATTTTCGCCATGTTATAGTCGGTTCAAAAGCTCCTGGAGAGCTTATGTTGGTATTTGTTATTCAAAATAAAACTAATTGTATATGTATTAAAATAAAACTTATTGTATTGTATTGTCTCAGCGTTTGTAATTTCTGTTGATTCGTTTTTCTTTAGCACGGCACCAATTTCGTAAACGTGGGTTGTAAATCTCGCTAAAAGAATCTTTATCCAAATATTTGTGTGTTCTTTCAATACTGGCCCCAATTTCACGAAAATACTTAAGTATTTACTTAGTAACATGCTTAACTTATTTCGACACTTATATCAGATTACATGTTTAATCATTTAAAGAATTCAAGTTTGTCAGGATCGTATTTACCCATTTATTATAATTATATACACTTGTTAGCATTTGTGGAAGAAATGTTGTTTTTAGCAAGTAATTTACACTTAGTAAATTCTTAAGATTCTTAAAATTCTTAACTTGCACTCAAATGAAATTTTCGCTCAATCTGACTTGCAATTAGTAATTTACAATATGTTTGTTCTTTCAACATGTTAATTTCATTAAAAATAGAATATTGTTAGAAATGACAACAATAAATATTCTTATTTTTAGAGACAGTTAGACTTTAAAATAACGTTCTCAGCTGAGCAATTACTTAAGTATTTTCGTGAAATTGGGGCCTGGTATCTACAGCGACGCCCGAGAGAGTATTTAGTGTCGTGCGACGGGTAAAAACTATGTACGAACAAGCATGGCGTCTGAGCGCCTCTTTAGTCTAACTATCCTCCACAGCTATCGAGAGTCCGACCCTGACGTCGAATTGCAAGAAGATTCTACGGTGAGGGTACCAATAGAAAGATTGACTTTATTTAGCTGTTACGATAATTAGCTATGCTCGAATATGGAGGCATATATGTTTCATTAACGACACACATGTCTATATATAGATAAAACAAACTGACAGTAAGTCAAATCACAGAAAGATTCTACACTGAGAGCACAAATTAAAAAAAGCTTTATCTAGCTTTTAGGATTGCTCTAAGTGAACTATGGGTACTTCATAAAAGTTGAAAAAACAAACTTGGCCGGCGTATAGGCGGCTTATGTACATTCATATGGACATGGAATGCAGAGATGATTGTGGACATATTTACACAGAGAAAGGGTGTAGGCGTTTGGCCTTACGTTTTCAGAATATGCAAGACCATGTATGCTTAGAATATGATTTAAAAATGATTTGAAAAAACTTTTAACTTTTTTCTAAATGTTTATATCCCTTATGATTATTAACATTTCATATAACGAAGAATGATAGTGGTTGTGGGCTTCTATATAGAGAGGTTGTTTAAGGCCAAATTAAACATGTTTTCACATCACAAGGACCTTTTTGACAGTTTTGTAATTCCATTTCATACGTTTTGATTCGTTTACGATAGATACATAGGTTCTTTGGGAACCCATCTGGATCGTTCAAAATTGCCGGAGCCCCCTTGACCCAATGGCAAGGGCTTTGCCTTGGACCCACTGAGTGCTCTAGCGCCCCCCTTACCCCTAGCTCTATATGTGCGTAACTTCGAAATAGGTTTAACTACGCCCCTGCTTACGTTAGTATTCTTTTCTTTTTTCAAAGATAGTACTTTAAACAGCTTTAACTTCTTGTTTAAATTCCACAAAACCATTTTTTCGCTGGGGCTTCGCCTCCAATGGCCCCATTGGCGGCATCCAAACCTCTCGCCCGTTTAATGAATCCACACCTGCCACACCCTTCATACCCGCCTGACTGAGTACATTAGGATAATAATAATAATAATAATAATAATAATAATAATAATAATAATCTCTTTATTTTAAGAAGGTTTCTCATTAAGACAACACATATATTAAGTACAGTACGGTAAATCTTATTTACAAAACAGTTTAAAACAAATTCAAACAAGTATAAACAACACAATATGAATAAGACTATTGTAATATGCACACTAGTATACAGATTACATTAAAATGTAGAAACGATGACAGACATAAAAGATCATATTTCACCTACAATATAAAGTAGGTTGCAAAAAAGTAGTTACGCAGAAATGATTTTAAGCTATACATTTGATAACAGGTATTTGGGAACCATGTCTACTTGAGATAATTAGTGTTAGGTTTATGTGTGTGATATATACATTCATCAAGTTGTAGAAGTGACAAACACGATTATGCCATACACGATACCTTTTTTTAGAGCATTTAAACGGAACAATTGCTTGTTTATTTTGGCCTAACTAAAATATCAAGGTCATATTTACAGTGAAACCATTACCAGGTCACAGGAAGAAGTATATGATTGCATAGTAAGTAAATTTTATTCTTTCTGTTTTATGTTTTAGTTTTAATCTATAGAAATGAAATTTTTTATATTGCCGTTTATATATCAATTGAATTTCCCGTAGATTTAATGTAAAGAGTTAAGTTGCAGCAACTGTGAATACTTTCGTTTTTCGAGTATAATACACGGTGAAATTGACTACTTTCGATTTCCTAGTATAATGCATTGAGAAAAAAGAGCTTGTTTTGTTTTCCGTGTGTTTATCAGGTACATCTAGTAACCGAAAATGGCGACCGGTGGTGAGTTGGCGAGATCTCAAGTCGGAGCTTCGGATGCTATATACGACTTTATGTGCACACCTTGTGCTAAAAATGGGAAAAACACGGAGGCCGAACACTACTGTGCTGAATGCCAAACGTATTTCTGCAAGAGATGTGCAGACTTTCACAATACATTCCTCAGCACGCACACATTACTTGACAAGACAGCCATGAAATCGAAACAGAGCCAGACACAAGGAAAAAAAACATCAACGATGAGTCCTTTACCGGCGATTACGTGTGAAGAACATTCTGGGAAGACGATAGAAATGTTCTGTGGACATCATGATGTAGTTTGTTGCACAGTGTGTATGGCTGTCAAACACAGGTATACTTTATTATCTTTATTTTTAAGCGCTTGCTCATAAGAACCAAGCTAACAAAATATGAACTTATTTTCCCCGGATCTTAACTTTTATGTACCAGGTTCTTTTTTTCAGTCTATCTGTTACTTCAGTGGTAAAATATAAAAGCTAAGATCCGAGGAAAATAAGTTCATATTTTGTTAACTTGTTTCTTAAATAAATGTAAAATGACAAAACAAAGCCGGAAAAAGCATAATACCGGCCTCGAGCTCCTTAGCGCTTGCTATGGAACGCCGTATCTGACATTACAAGTTATTTTGTTAAATAAGTGATCTGTCTTGTTCAAGTTGTTTTTTGTTTTCAAATAATTGTGATATCTTGTTAATGAACTGTTATTTCATCGAAAGTGTTAAAAGTATCTTGTCCACGTGTCATGTTGTTATAAATGTCTATTTCACATAATATCTTTTTATATTGTTATATTCTATGAAACATACATGTTACAGTAGGACAAGACAGCATGTAATGCCTTGACATAAGACAGCTACGGCGATCCATAACTTGCCTTCCAGCTGCATTATACCTTTCTTTGTTGTTGCCCGTCCAGCATTTCTTTAGTAAATTTCTTATTTGTTTAACTTTGTTCACGCGTAGACTCGCTTTGAATTCCATTTTAATTGAAACTTGAATTATGTTGTCCAAAAGATAAAGGGGCAAGATTGTTTTCTCAGAATGTTAGAAAAAGGCTAGATGTAGGATCAATTAAAGCATACATGTATATTGAAAAATGTTTTGTGCACAAACGCCCAGCCAATGTCAATGAGGAAGTTTCAAACTTAATTTTTAACGCCTGGCTGAATAACTTAATTTGTAACAATGTACCTCGAACAGATATGAGTTAGAAGTTTTAAAGGTCTTCCCTATAACGCCTTTTTCACTATATCTTGAAATAGAGTCAAATATCAACCTTATTAAGATATATTGTGACTGTTAGGGAGTTGTTCATACGGTCGCAGAACATCCTTTCCCCGCTGTCATTTCATGCTTGACTACGTTCACGTATCCGTGATTCGACATTTACATGGTTAATACGTCACTGGCCACTAAATTCAAATCTTAGTAATAGTGATTTTTCTGAAAATAATGCTTGGATAACAACTGGGTTATCTGGGATAGAATAGTTCATAAAAAGTTTTGTAGACATGGAATTAGCGATTGTAATAATCATTTATCAGAATATTTGTCTCACTGAATTCCTGCTTGTCATCTGGCTTAATAATAGGATAATGCAATAAAACAGAATAATTTTTATAACAATGTAGCACCGTTTTGAAGACAAAGTCTTTAAATGTCAAAATTTAACTGATATATAGTCATCTTGGTTTAAAACTTGTGACATATGAACTAATTTAAAATCAATGCAGATATTGTAAATAATCAACACTTCATTAAACTTGCCAGAATACTGGTCTTGATAAAACCATAGTGGAGGATGAATCTGGGTCACTTCTGGAATGAAAATGGGTATTAGTGCAAGGTTTACGATTATAAACACGGTTATACAAGCTTCTAAACTAGACTACATTTCTTAAGGAATAGTGTTGAATATTGGTGTTGTCATAGTAACCCATAGGGTTATAAGTTCTACAGCTCATCCGATAACTTATAATTTGAACAGATATACTTAAACATTGTTATCAATCGTAAGTGTAATTTTATTAGTTTCTTACATGAGCACGCGGTTCAGATTGAAATATCCGTCACTGAAGGTAACTATTTTGGCGGGAACGAGGCTCTGCCGTGTTCCCGCGAAACAGTTTCCCAAAGTGACTGATATTTTCATCTGAACCAAGTATCTCATGGTAGAAACTTTTTCTTGCACTTTAAATTAGATATTTAAATACAAACTTATCGAAATGATGTATTTTAATATAAAAATAAACGTTATTCAGATGCTGTGTTTTGGAAAGTGACGTCACATTGTTTACAACGTTACGTCACAAGTAGGGCCTAATTCACGCGAGTCGTCTTACATTGGGGATGTAAGATGAGATTTCCTTGCATATCAGATAGGCATTTCGGGTGATTTTGCCCATACCGGAAAAACCGGTCTGGCACCCCTCCAATGCCAGACGACTCTCGTGAATTACTTATTCTTGCATATCGGATCGGCATTTCCGGTGATTTTGCCCATGACGGAACAACCACGGAACAACCGGTCTGTCACCCCTCCTATGCCAGACGACTCTCGTGAATTACTTATGACGTAACGTTATAAACATTGTGACGTCAATTTCCCAAACACAACCTCCGAAAATCGTTTGTTTTTTATGATAACTCTATAACTCTCTGATAAGTTTGAATTTACAAATCTACTTTGCAGTGCAAGACGGTATGCATGAAAAAGTTTCCATCATGAAACACTTGGCCCAGATGGAAATATCCGTCACCTCGGGTAACTGTTTTACGGGAACTCGGCAGAGCTTCGTTCCTGCCAAAACAGTTACCCTTGGTGACGGATATTTCGATCTAAAACCTCCTGCTCATGACATAAACTATTATGACGTAACGTTATGAACATTGTGACGTCAATTTTCCAAACACAAAGTCGGAAAATCGTTTGTTTTTCATGATAATTCATCATTTTGATAAGTTTGAATTTAGAAATCTAATTTAAAGTGCAAGACGGTATGCAAGAAAAAGTTTCCATCATGAGACACTTGGCTCATATGGAAATATCCGTAACCTCGGGTAACTGTTTTACGGAACTCGGCAGAGCCTCGTTCCTGCCAAAACAGTTACCCTTGGTGACGGATATTTCGATCTGAACCTCGTGCTCATGACATAAACTATTATTGCACCACTGGTAAAAACTGCAGATATCCCGATCTGGTATGCAAGAGAAGCTTGACTATAATCTGATTCATTTGGCTTTATGGGTAAAACCTTCTTTTGACCTTAGGGTTAAGTCTTACTGTACTCAGACGTATACATGTAGACTATATTATAATATCCTGGGTTATTTCAAATATTCTTCACAACAAACTGTTTGGCAGACTCAAGAAATCAGAAAGCTACTGCATTGTATTCTCCTGTAATAGCATTTTGCAACAAATTATGCCGTCATCCGCCCGTTTGTCGGCCTATCTGTCAACAATACCGTTAGACGAAGATGTACTTATAATATGATTAACTTAAAGTCAAAATGTTTTGATAAACTAGTCTTTAAATTCCTGTTTCGAAGCGACTAAATTAAATCAGTGGTGAAATTGTATGAACTCTGTAGTTGATAAAGTAGAATCTCGTTATAATTATTTTACCTTGAGCGCAGAAGAGTGAAAGGTAGCTTGTTGTTCGATCTTCAACCTAGCTTGCCAAGGATTGGTTACAAAATACCTGGGTTTATATGAATATTAGTTTTAGATTTCATTAATGTGCATTTAATCATTAGATATCAGACATTTCAACTATATGTCCTGTTAAAAGATGTCGGTTTTGTTTTGTTTTTAGTACACCTCGCCTGAGCAAGCAGGCATACCACTTCTGCTTCTTTGTTGTAACCAATCAGATTGAATTATATACGTAACAGTTGAAGAAGAAAAAATGCAAAGGATTTAGCCAAGATCAAAATGCGGGTTTTATTACAAAAAGGCAGAAAGCTTTAGTCAAACTAGCCTGTTTATTGCCATTTACTGTAGATGGTACCCGGTATGTTTTAATGGATAACTCATGATTATTGGGCGAAAGCATGGTATTATTTGATGATTTTGTACTATTCTGCTCAATCACTGTTTTACTTCTAGAACCTGTGATGGTGTAGAATACATTCCAACTATCGCCAGAGGAACAGCTAAAGGTACCGAAAGACAAAAAGCGAAGACAACCTTAGAGAAGTTGCGACACGAGCTGCAACTTCTTATGTCCCAAAGGAGACACAATCTCACGCTGTTGAACAAACAATATGATGAATGTGTGAAAGATATCAAAAAATTAAAGAAACGTATTATAGATACAGTTAATGAACTTGAGAGAAAATCAGTTGAAGAGGTTACTTCTAAACACAAACAGGCAACCAAGCATTTAAAGACTGACATAACGTCCATAGATGGCATGCTCAAAATCGTTCATACCCAGTTTAACAAGGTCAATCAAGTTAGTAACGACGACGAAGCAGAGCTTTTTGTTCATATCAAACAGAGTCTTACCAAAACCTGGCAAGGCCAAGAGCTGGTGAAGACTTTCAAAAGTAAGGTACACCACTCTATGGAGTATGAACTGAACAGCGACATTGAGTCTGCCTTAAGTTACATACAATCCTTGGTTTCTGTAGAAATTATCGATATAGTCTCGGTTACTCCTTACACAGCTACTCTACTTGGCACGTACGATATAATAGAAAAATCTGATATTACCTTACCTTCTATATATGGCTGCTGTCTTACAGTTAGCGGTATGGTGGTTATAACAGATTTCAGTAATAACAAATTGAAGCGGCTAAATGACAAATTTAAGGTCTCGGACTCAATAGATATAGAGGGTTACCCATATGGTGTTTGTAATACTGGTCAGTCAGAAGTGGCGGTTACACTGCAGACAGCACAGAAAGTTCAGTTTGTGTCAGTTCGTAAGACATTATCACTGACGCGTTCATTCAGTGTAGGTGACAAATGTAGAGGCATTTGTTGTAGTAAAGGTCACCTCTACATTTGTTGTGAAGGAGGTTTACGTGAAGGTTCAGGCCGGATAAAAGTGTATGATATGTCAGGCTCAGAACTATACGTTATTCGAACGGATCAGTCAGGTCAGAATATATTGTCATTCCCTCGAAGTGTAGCAGTAACTCCGAATGGCTCACCGTTGTACGTTGCTGACTGCAAGAAAGGGGTTTTGAGTGTAAACAATAAGGGCAACAAGTTTGATAACATCACAGTATTCACTGACACTGTTGTAGAAAGAGCGGTTGGTATCACTCTAGATGCCCAAGGAAATATACTTGCCTGTTGTTATGACTCCAACAAAGTTATTCAGATTGATCGACATGGTAATGTCTTAAGTACACTTCTGTCTGAGACTGACGGAATTGAAGGGCCTATCACTCTCCATTACTTGAAAAACCCGTGTAGGCTTCTTGTGTGTAAGGCAATGTCAGGACTTATTAAACTGTACAAACTTACGTAAAATTAAGCAGGTATGACTATCACAGTGTACACTTTACATAGTGTAGAGTATGAGGGGCTAGAAAATGCATGTATGCATTTTTCCATTACCTGACAACTCTGCGTACGGAAGATAAAATCAAATCACTGAGAACTGTAAAAATAAGTGTCAATGTAATCAGTAAAGATAATGGGCACATTGACACTTAAAATGCGTTTATAAAAACCTGCTATGTTTGAATCACATTTGACATTTTTGCATTTTTGAATATATTTGTTAAAGACAGTGACATTCAACCAAAATAGCGTTTTTGTTATCTCTGACCGGCCCAATAGTCAACAGATAATCAGAATAAATGTATCATCTCCTCCTGCGTTTTGTCTAACAATGAAAACTTTTAATCAAGGTGACTTCCTAGTTGTGAGTAAAGCAGCAATTTAAACAATCCCTACCCCAGAACCACTTTCTTCCTTCTGTGCTAAACCTATTAAACATTGGTATTAAATAACCATTCTGCCAACTCTTGATTGCCATGATTAAAAATATTTCTGTTTTCAATTTACCATGTACGACAAACAAACTGGCGATAAAAGCAGAGTAGATTGACCATTTTAGCAGTATCTTTAATTTTTTAGCATTTGGTATGATATTGAGCTAGGATCATTAGCAGTATAGTTTGACGTGATTTATAACTAAACGACGTGCTAAAGTGTCCATGTCCTTTACTGAAGTGTAGATTTAAAATGGTTCGTCATTTTGTTTTTAGAAAATGCGTATTTATTATATTCATTAGTAACATTGCGAGTGTTTGTGTGAAACATGTGTGCAAAGAGAAAAAAACATTTCCATCAGATGATTTTGCATTTGTTATTTCAGAATGTTGTTATAATGCAGAAACATGTTATACTTTTTATGCACCTTTGGTGCTTTTACATTTGTTAAAATCAGATTGTTATTTACTTTGTTTGCAAAATATTTCCTTTTTCATTATTCGGCGTGTTTGATAGCTGAGTAACTCTTCGGAATTTTTTTCATAAAAAGGGCTACAATCAGTCGAAAGCTACAATCATGTTGTAAAATAAAATCAGTAAGACTGAGATTTTGTGGTTCTGTTATTCCAGGTATGTTGAGTTTCTCATATATCATATTTGTTTGTTACTAACTGATATTATGCATCTTCATATTAATTATGTTATGCTTAAAATTGTATTATTATACCCCACGAACACAAAGTGTTGGGGGGGGGGGGGTATACTGGATGATTCAGCTTGTCTGTCCGTCTGTCCGTCCGTCTGTAGACAGAATCTTGTGGACACTAGATCGCCAATACCCCTGGTCAGAATTTAATGATACTTCACACAAGTAATAAGTACAATATCTAGTTGTGCATGGTTCAGGTTTCGGGTCTCTAGGTCAAAGGTCAAGGTCACAGGGGCTCGAGATGGTTAAATCTTGTGGACGCTAAATCTCCAAAAACCCTAGTGAGAATTTAATGATACTTCACATAAGTGATAAGTACAATGCCTAGTTGTGCATGGTCGAGGTTTCGGGTCTCTAGGTCAAAGGTCAAGGTCACAGGGGCTCGAAATGGTAAAATCTTGTTAACGCTAAATCTCCAAAACCCCTGGTCAGAATTTTATGATACTGTATAGAAGTGATAAGCACCATGCTTAGTTGTGCATGGCCCATGTTTCGGGTCACTAGATCAAAGGTCACAGGGGCTCGAGATAGTAAAATCTTGTGCGCCTTTAATCTCCAAACCTGCTGGTCAAAATTTAATTATACTTCACAGAAGCAGGTCCAATAATCAAAGCATCAAGTATTACATAAATTTTAAATACTGTGTCAGTGGGGTGTTCGGGGGGTATTCATCACCTTCAGTGATAGTTCTAGTTTTTATATGTTTTTACTTAAAATGATTCTGCTAGTAGATAATGCTTGAGGTTAATTAATTTTCCAAAACATCAGTTTATGAAAGTTTTGCTTATCAAAAAAAAATGACATGTTAGGCCTGATCATATTACTGGTGCATGTTTATATACCTGATATAAACAAATAAATTGTATACTTTTTTGGATACATTTAGTAAAATTCATTAATGCACAACAAATTGTATACTGTCTGTATTGATGTTATTATACTGTTGTATTTGTAAGGGTTCTGCTACCTTTCACTGATTAAGCGTTTACTTTGCAAAAACTATTACATTGTAACTTACTTTGTTTTAAAGTAAGTTGATTCCCTAATTTTCTAAAGTTGATGTTGAAGAGATATCAGTATTATATCGAGTATTGAATTTTATACAATAAGTTAGTACTAGCTGTTGTTAATTCGTTACTTATGGAATGGCTTTAGTCAGCATTTAAATGTTCTGCTTGTCATTATATATGTTTGACATTCATGCTCATGTAACTTTGTTGTGAAGTAAAATCAGCAACACTGTGATTTTGTGGATCTGTTATTCCAGGAATACTCCGTAACCGTCCAAGATCTGGTATCACGCCCTGGCCACATGTCGAAGGTCATGTAGCTAATGAAAGCCTTGATGTTTGACTACAGAAAAACAAAAAATCGTAAATGTTTGCATATGTGGTACATTGCATAGATATAACGAAATATCAGATTGTTTAAAGTTACTTATATTTAAGGTACAGTAATGTAACAATAACGTGTAACAAAATTTTATAACCAGTGCACAGAACGCAAGACCACGTTTACAAAAATATCCTTTACTTCTGCAACAGTCACGTCTACCATACATAGAAAACTTCTCTTGAAAGTTATTAATAATTAAATAAATTAGATGTCATTTGGTCATAGGTAAAGTTCAGACTGAGGTCTTTAATTAGTAAACCATTTCTGCACGTCAGCTATATAGCGGTTATAAGCATTGGACATCAAACAGGATATAGCCGACAGTACTTCAAAATACCTTTAGCCACATTATCCATGACAATGTGGCATCAAGCAGCACTACATCAGATGGATGACAACCACGCAGAGAAGTGTAATTCAGATATCCCAACAACCTGTCAAGGCCAATTTTTTAAATAAAAAATACTAGGACACCGTATCTAAATGTTTAAACAACTTGAATTATACCCGCTCTGAACCTAAATATATACGTTCTACTCTATAATACTACTATAAGACTACAATACTGTATCTACAACTACTGCTAAGCTATTACTGACATACTTTTCTGTTTGTAGAGTGATCAAAATTGTGTATACTATGAAATGCAAATCCCACATCAACAAGACTACCCGGCAAATTCCCTTGCGAGGAATTAATGGCAGTTTAAAAGGATCCTTTAGCGCACGTGCAACGCTAACTGCATACCGAGCAGTCACGCCGACTAGACCTCACATTACATACTACTATTATACCATATTGAAGTTCTCTTCAAAATCCATATCTTCCACCAAGAAGTTTTTGTTGATGTTACTGTATACCATTTGTTTCAATTCATGATTTATTTTATGTATGAATCTTGCAGTTGCTTTAGTGAATCACCCTGCCGATATACTATCAAAGCTTTTACAAGTAAAAGAGACGTTGTCCCTATAAAAGGAATTGACCTGTTTGTCATGGATACCAGCGGTCAAACGGTGATAAGGTATGAATGGTAGTAAACGACACATGTGCTCAAAAGTGAAAGCAGCCGCACATTTGCTCAACAGTTAAAGCAGATGACACATGTGCTCAATAGTTGTGTCAGACGGCACATTTACTCAGTACATGAAGTTGAAGCAGATGTGCTCCATAGTTGAAGCAGTCGGCACATTAGCTCAATAGTGAAGCAGACGACACGTGTGCTTAATAGTTGTAGCAGACGACACATATGCTCACTAGCTGTAGCAGACGACATATGTGTAATGTAGTGGTAGCAAAGGATAAATGTGCTCAGTGCAAGTAGTTGAAGCAGACGACACATGTGCTTATTAGTCACAGCAAACGACACATTAGCTCAATAGGGAAGCTGACGACACATGTGCCCAATAGATGTAGCAGACGACACATGTGCTCAATATTTATCAAGGTCGGTGTAAAGCACCTGTGTTTGGGGATAAGAGATATGCACGGCTTGGTTGCAGCTTTTTTCGCTATTAAGATTAAAGAAAATTTGTAAAAATGTTTATTGAAATAACGGTAGTACGTACCAACAGGTTGCATAGATTACAGACCAAATGGCTCAAGTTCAAGGCACGAAGTGTAACGATCTGTAGTCTACAGTATATGATACAGACCAAATGTCTCAAGTTCAAGATCCGAAGTGAAACAATTTGTAGAATCTCTGATACAGATTACATTGTTCAAGTTCAATGTCCGAAGTGTAGCGTGATTTGCCAATTACTCGAGCTTGAGTTTAATAGTACTGTACCTTTTATTTCCAATATTCCACCCTTACCATGATGTGGGCAAATGATTCTTTCTTTGTGACAAATGTAGACAGAATCATGATCTGCACTGCTCACTATTCAATATTAGTTAAGATGTTGTGAGCACGTTTGAACAAATCATGGTGATGTACTCTTTGAAAGATAAACAATTGCGTGTGGTAAGCATGGTAAGTGTAAAAGACAGTGTGACATTATATTTTGCATGGCATCCGTTAGAGGATTGAAGATGGAATTTTGGCCGTAAATGCGTACGGCGTTTAAAAAGCTTGAAAGTTTTCTATCAGATGAATTTATGAGAGTTTAGCTTTTTAACATTGTTTGCCCATATTTAACTTAAAATAAGAACAACAAATGTGTCTGAAGTGTCATTTGCTATTTATTTCAATTTTCTTGAATAACATGGTGATTCAGATCAGTAGATGTCATTGTAAACAATTATTGCATTTCTCTTGGATCCATTCATTGAAGAACGAGGTTCTAGCGTACACACTTGGATGAGTAACATTTCCGTTGTCATGACAACCTGAGCGGCCCCATGATGTAACACCAGCCAGGACGTCCACGCCGTTCTGTTTGCATACCAAAGGTCCTCCGCTATCGCCCTATTTCAATCGCAAATTATTAGTGTATATTCGAAAACAAAACCATTACACAACGCCCAATAAACATGCAATTATATAATATCATGAACTTGCAATGTTGGTAAGGGCCAATAAATTTTATGTTATGTTTGAAACCGCCAATGTAAGCGGGCGCTTCAATGTGAGCTATTAGGACTGGTCCAGTCATAAAATAATTTTCTATCAGTGTTGTATGATAAATATTTGCTTGTATCCACTAATGGAAGAAATGGTTGAGCATAACTTGTTTTCTTTCAATTTTCTAAACATTTCCCCTTATTTTAATAAGTTATCATAGCTTAGCGGAGCAAACAAGTCTTTTCCATATAAATTTTAAAATCACACTTTATGGAAAAGAGCATCTTCTTTGATGCAATCAATTGATAGGCACAACTGGCAGAGTTGTAATTTCATGAAAATACTATGAAAAGTATGAAGTAATGTAAACTTTAACGCTGTGGCCGCACTTCTGGCTCGAGACTGTATGTATAGATAATATAAATGCCGACGTTTAGATTATGCATGTCCGAATTGTATTAACCTTTACTGCTTCAATTGAAAAGAAAATTGTAGTACGAAGTTCATGTGTAAAGCTAGGTATCTATATAATAAAATACATACATTGCATGCTCCAGTGCCTAGCTCGGTCGCGTAACCCTTGACACAGATGTGCATATCCTGAATGTTGGTGCCCCAGTAATTGGAACACTCTGTTTGGCTTAAAACTGTCACATCTGCCTTTTGCAGTTGACTCGGGCTGTTGCCATTAACTTAAAAAGATGATATATCATACAGGTATAAGCGAAACTTGGTATATACTTATTGAACAGTTAATTGAGAATATTGGCATCGAAATAGTACAGGCCATTATATTAGTATTGTGAAATTTAATTCGATACTAAAATAAATACGTCTTGTTCGTTTACACGTGATCTTTTTCCTTACGGTCGTCTCTGTACTAATAAAACTGGTATTAAAGGTAGGTACCAGAATTATAATCATAGGGCACAAACTAGTGACGCTTGAATTACAAGAAATGCTAAAATAGGAAGTATTAACACATGGCATACCGTCTAAACCCCAGCCAGTGATAACACATGTCTGGCCTGCAAACTCCTCTACCTTTCCCGCGGCAACTGGAATGATATTTGCCGCGATGTTAGGTTTTCCCCCGGTGTTTAATTTAAGTACAGCAACGTCATTTGGATAACCTGCAAGCGTTGAACTATAGCCTTCGTGCTGCAAGTTTGTAGAATATAAGATATATTTATCATCATTGTCAAGCTGGTAGGTACGTTTTTCCCTTCCTTCTAATAAAGTATTTGGCGATCACATGATTTCTACCATTGCGATGCGTAAAGTTACGTGGCCGTTACGATAATGTTTCCATCGTTATTTGCACAACATTGTCGTAACTTCGTATATTTCATCGTCACTTTGCTGATTGACATAAATTAACCACGAAACGGCAATGGCCTTATCGGATCACCATAGGTATAAAGATGGAATAGCAAACTAACTCGCGTTTCTTTTATAATATGGAAGGTAAGTTACAGGCAAACAAGATAGCGAACTTCGATATAAGTACGTAACAGACATTTGATCTGACCGTATTTTAACTCATATTTATAACTTACCATAATGACACTGTCTACATTGAACGTGATAGGTGATGATGTACCTACATTCACCACTACCGTCAATAAGATCGCCCATCTACAGAATATAGAACCAGAATAGTTTTTCAGTAATTAGAAACGCTGAGTTATCTCTCGTTAGTTCTCTTTTTCATTTCGGATTACCCTGCTATGATTACACATACATATTTGCTGCCACGATACGGCAGATAATTTGTTAAGTAAAACTATACATGTATGTCACAGAGCCATTTCAGCCTGGTTCAAGTACAAAGAGATGTTGAACTATAAACATTGTCCAATTTGAACAAAAACAGTGGACCGATGAAAAAAACCCAGACGCACGCGATAATCAATTACTCTCACAGTAAGACATTAAAAAATTAAAAAACGGCATAAATTTTTGCGTGTTGACATCCTGTCAATAACTTCTCGCTATAAACAAAACCAGCGCAGTCAGCAGAAATACATAGTATAGGTACCGCTACTTATGCGAAAGTTCACTTAAAAGATAATTTCCACTATCGACTTCTGTCCCGAATACATTACACATCATCTATATTTTTTCGGCTTCAAAAGCATCGAGTTATATGGTGTACATCTTATGCCTTGATATTTCAGATATTAAGATAATAAAGAAACCTAATCTTGGTTTTTTAATTGAAACACAATGTAAGTGCATTTGATTGGACTAGAAAGCAAGACAAAATTCAAGAAACACTTACGTTCCATCCACGCAATGGGCTGCCGTGAGTGCATACTCATTGCTAATAATTGAAGCGCCACACCTGTGAGATCCTAATTGCCTAAGTGATGCCTGATGTGGGTACTCCGCTGTGGTTGTGCCTTCTCCATTAATGATTCTAGAAGAACCCATTGTCTTACTCAATGACAAGTATCTGCTTGCTGCCTCACATGAGCCGAGCAGCGCTTAAAACAAAATATCAAATTGATTTAAAGTACACTTTACCTGCGGCTGATGTTTATTGGGTCTGTTACTTATTTCTCTAACGCCACGACTATCATACGTGATACTAATAATTCCATGGAGGGTCAATAACAAACCCCAACTGTTAGCAATATAATTCGACATCCGAGCACATACAATACTAACTTGTTGCTACATTGAGAAGTCGTTTGTATGAATGTTACAGGTGTTTAGTAGTCAAACTACTTGCATATGATCTTTGCGAGGAAATATTTCAAGTTTATTCTGGAAATGACAGCTTGCTGATGTCTACAATATATAATAAAGTGTGACCTACATTTTCAAACAAAACTCTCTGTAGAGGAAATAGAATAATCACAAATTAAATCACTCTGAATCGTTGAAACTTGCTGCATAAAACATATTCCATTCAATAAAATGTGAATGTTTTCAAAGCAGATACATGTATTAAAACCAAAATGATGATAAATGTAACAACTATTTTATAACTAAAAATGAAAATGATGCACTTACCTACAAACGCCAACAAAAGGGTTTGCTTGTTCATCATGTTATACTGTCTCAGACAGAAGTAACGACATGTCTGCTATAGTCAGTGCTTTTATACATACGCATAGCTAAAGATCGTGCTAAGTAGCCTAGAACTTTAAGCAGGTGCGACTAGCTGAAGTATTTTGACATGTCAGTTATGGCATGTGACACACTTGTGTAAGACAGATGAAACATCTTCACGTTTTCTCATCGATTTTGAAATTTCGCCTTTTAAATTTTTCTATAAGTGTATAACTGCATCATTGTGATGGAAAGATTTATTATAATTGTCGTTTTCAGTAATATGTGTCGAAAACAGAAGCAAAGTTCAGCTATGGTGTAATGTTTACAGTTTTGTTTACACGGTATATACTGTTGCTGAAAAGGGTTGAAAATAATTCTAAATGGCGGCGGAGCATGCCGAAGCTGCATCACTTGTTTGCGAGCTTTACTACCCATTATAAAGATGTAAATTTCCAAGATTCTACTGTAATTAACATCGCGATAATTATGACATTGTTCGATATTTGGACCGTATATACGTCATTTGAGAGTCGTTAATATACTGGACAGTAGACACAATTGACGTCATTAGTAATTGCCTCAATTTGTTTTCGGGTACGGTGATAAATGTAACTTGGTAGGTATTATGTACTTCTACTAATATAATTAATATTGTGTTCGTAAATGTCGGACCCTTGAATTGTATAATGCAAAAACCGTTAAAAAATCAATAGATTTAATATATTCATATATAATCAAAGGGCTGTAAGCGCTGAAGGCCTGGGGGCTATAGATTTACTCCCCTAAAAACACTTTTTGACCTTCGTGATTTGCGCTAACTTAACCTAAAGCGCGGGTCGAAATGTGCAGTGGACAAAATTTAATATACGACATAGAATGAATGATTAACAAAGATATCGGTGGCAGGGAAGTTTGTTTGTTTATAAGATGTACTTTAAATAAAAAAATAATCACATGGTCAACATTATAAATTGTTTGAGAGACCAATAAAAATAATTCGATCTGCGCTTTCAAGCGATATGATCTGATGATGTGGATCGAAAATTATTGTGTACCAAGGACAAGACCTTGAAACAGAAATAAACAAAGCGCTACCAGCAATAAGATATAAATGCAGTACTGTGCAATGTGTATAACAGGGCATCGTCGGAACCCACGGCTCTCTCCGTCATAGGTAATGAATAGCCTGGGTTAACGAGGATGATAACAGGGAAACTTGTTTACCTTGTAATCGGTGTAAGCGCGGGTCGAAATGTACAGAGGACGAAATTTAATATACGACATAGAAAGAGGAAGTTTGTTTTATTATAAAACGTACTTTAAATGAAAAATAACTATATGGTTAACAATATAAATTATTTGAGAGACTAATAAAAATAATTCGATCTGCGCTTTGTTCAACTTCAAGCAAGACGATGTGGATCGAAAATTATTGTGTACCAAGGACAAGACCCTGAAACAGAAATGAAATATAAATACATTACTGTACAATGCATATAACAGGGAAAACTAAAAATGATTCTAGCATATCTTGTTAGAGGTGGTCGGGATAACAAGTGATGAACTCAACTAACAGTTTAGATAGACAAACATGATGTTGCTAAGGTCAGCCTCGATAAATGGCGGGTGATTTTGCTCACGTGATTTCCCTCTCGGGAAGAGTTCGTAGAAATTTTCGAAGTCGTAAGCAGCTCGCAAGGGTCCCGTACGGGCACCGCAAGGGCCCCGGCATAGCTCGTACGGGCATCGCACGATGACCGTGCGGATTTGAAACACCGCGAGTCCCGTAAGAGCTTGCCGGTGCTCGCACGACTATCGCAGGGTGGTCGCACGGTCAACGTACGATGTCCGTACAATACTACGGACATCGGGCGGGGAACTTGCGATGTCCGTTCGGGGCCCGCAGGGTCTTACGTTCGCCGTTCGGACTCCGTACGACATCCTTGACGATTGAAGGTGGTATAAAACCAGGACACCGTGCGGACACCGTACGGGCGCCGTATGAACACACGTGCATCGCACGAGGTACGTCCGAGCTCCTTGCGAGCACCGCACGACTTGTCTGCGATGTCCGTATGGATATCCTACGATTGCATCCTCCAAAAGATCGTACGGGGCCCGTAGGCATGTGACCAGAAGCTACGATTGTACGGAGACCGTACGGATTTTAAAAGTTGGTGGAATCGTGCGATTTTATTAATCGTACGGACACCGTACGGATATGTGACCGGGGCATCAGTGAAACATTCTCACCGAGTCCCGAGTCCTCTACGAGTTCAAAAAATCCGTACGATGCTCGCAAGAGCCAAAGATGTTCGTACGGACTCCGTGCGATTTTGCAAAATTTCGACTGAAAACCTACTCGTACGGGGCTCGTAGGTTAATGTGACCAGGGTATAAGCTAAGGACCTTTCTGCAATCATTTAAAAGTGTATTTACTGTTTTTATTTATGTTTTTATA
Source organism: Saxidomus purpurata (assembly GCA_022818135.1). Classification (NCBI taxonomy): domain Eukaryota; kingdom Metazoa; phylum Mollusca; class Bivalvia; order Venerida; family Veneridae; genus Saxidomus; species Saxidomus purpurata. Next base: position 49,155,226 of record JAFMSR010000004.1, read on the forward strand.
ATATGTTCTTATCGTATGCGACATTCAAATAGAAGATTGATCTTGTCTGTCTTGCACTACTTTCCCATAGCGCATGTTTACAGTTGTTATTCGCACATAGCACAGTTAAATTGTCTGCAGTGTTTGAAATGTGGTATGCTAACTTAGGCCTAGAGGACTCTCAGTCCCCAGGCCAAAAATCTAGTAGAACATGGGACTTATGTCCAAAGGATTGATATAAAACGACTGTGCTGAGAAAAGGAGGTGCTAACACTATTTAAACACTTCAATATTCAAACCGCAGAACGCTTTCTAAATGTTGACAAAAATATGTCAAACAACTTTTAAACTATGAAAACAAATCTGCAGAATTCCTATGATGAGGTGAGTTGTAGGATATGCGAAATGTCATTGAAATAGTTATCGAGTTTATTTCATACATATTGTAAGTCAGACTTATCACTGTTATAATCATTTGACTTCCCTTTCTCAAAGTAATATTAAAGACAATCGGACGTGCAAATGAAAACGTTTTGATAAGCATATGGCATTATTTTTACATTGGGAGTCAAGAACAACAATTATTACTTCAAAAAGTCTCAATTACACTTGATTATGAACGATATATGGCATAAGTGAGTTGAATATCGTACTTAACTTTTCAACAATTTAGCAAAAGTGCGTGTCATTGTAGTCTATGACTACATTGTATTTTGAAACAAAATTAAATATGCGCCTCTTTTCCAAAGTGCAAATGTTAGTTTTAAAAGTACAATTTCATATTATACAAGATAAGATATTATACAAAAAATGTACACACAAAAATACATTCGGATTCAACTAAACATTTTTGGTTATACACGGAGTTTACTGTAGTCACTTATACAAATTTACCTGACTAAGTTCTCCTTACTGCATCATACTGGGTAATATTAGAACCCAGTAAGGGCCAAGGGTCGAGTGATGATAGTCGTGGACTTGAAAACATTGTAAACTTACTGACTGAGCCCTGTTACAGACCCTGTCTATTTAAGATGTAGACATGAGTTTCTAATGCCTCAGTCACACTACACCGTATAGCGTTAACGGAGGCCAAAGTATAGAAAAATTGCGACAGACAGTTATTCGGTGACGAAAGGCATCCTCCGCTGCTGCTCGGTGCTCTCGCGATCGGTGTATGGGGCGCATGAAACGTACAAAACGCACAATGATCGCACCTTCAACGCACATATACAAGAAAACCAACGTTCAATTAACGGACATCACCGTACTAGTAACAGATTCGTACCGCGTAAAACGTAAGCGCAACGCATGAGAAACTGACAAAACGTTCTTCGAACGTTCGACGAACGTATTTCTACCGGTGACGTGACGGACAAAACGGGTATAAATCCGATATTTTTTTTTTGTTCCGGCAATATAGTTTCCGCTCGCTCAGACATCACACGTGCTGAAGTTATTCCAAAATGTCAAAAGCGAAGTTGTCCGTTAGATGTACAGTAGCAATGCGCTGGTACGCGTTTTGCTCGTTACTCGTGCGTTCTTTTTTCTGTACTTGTCCGTACAAACAGTAAGGATCCTCCCCTGGTCATTAATCATCAAAGTAATATGACCCTAGTCATTGACCGGAACTTATTTTATAATTAAAGATCATTATTAACTTAACCTTTGACAAACTGAATTCGATCAGGGTCATTCATTATTCAAGACCAAAATTTCCTATTATATGGTCCTAAGACCTACCGCTCTTAAGATCGGACACCCTTTAAAATTAAAAGCCATTGTGACCTTGACCGTTGACCAACTAACTCAATAGGGGGATGTCGCTCGTCATGACCAATAAGCCTTCCAATTTGTGTTATCCTAGGATCAAATGTTCTACAATTATTAGTCAAAGTTTTCATTTTGGTTGCCGTAGCTACCAAAGTACAGCACGGATCAGAATTCTTTTAGCAATTTAGTTGAGGTTTATAGAACAGAACATTTTTGCCAGGTGAGCTAAAATGGATGCCTATCAATAAACTGACCTGCAACTCCTTTGGCCAAAAAACATTTGGTCCAAAGGTGATATCACTTCGGCAACTTATTGGTCATGATAAGTGGAAGTTTACTACAGATTATCAAAAACAATTTTGTTGTTACAAACGTAGAATCATGATACATTTGTATTGCTATTTCCAGCTTGTATTTGCCATTTGTTTGCCCTGTGTATTCTTATCATTATGTCATATTTGTATTTGTAGTCATACTATACGGATCTCAGACACCAAAACACCGAAGAGAGCTTGTTAGATTTATAAAATTGTGAAACTCTAAGTACGAGTGGGACTGGTCCGTATTAGCATGATGAAACAATGAGACTGGTTCGAATTAACTATGTGAAACTATTTCAATGTAGGACTGGTTAGTATTAACATGGTGAAACTATAGGATTGGTCCGTATTAACATGGTGAAACTGCGGGACTGGTTAGTATTAACATGGTGAAACTATAAGACTGGTTAGTATTAACATGGTGAAACAATAGGACTGGTTAGTATTAACATGGTGAAACTATAGGACTGGTTAGTTTTAACATGGTGAATCTATACGACTAGTTAATATTAACATGTAGACCCTATAGGATTGGTTCTTAATAATGGCAATGTTCGTATTAGCATGTAGAAACTATCGTATTGTATCAAATAAACATGGTGAACCTATGTGCGTGGTTCGTATAAACATGGTGAAACTATGTGCGTGGTTCGTATTAACATGGTGAAACTATGTGCGTGGTTCGTATTAACATGGTGAAACTATGTGCGTGGTTCGTATTAACATGGTGAAACTATGTGCATGGTTCGTATTAACATGGTGAAACTATGTGCGTGGTTCGTATTAACATGGTGAAACTATGTGCATGGTTCGTATTAACATGGTGAAACAATAGGACTGGTTAGTATTAACATGGTGAAACAATAGGATTGGTTAGTATTAACATGGTGAAACAATAGGAATGGTTAGTATTAACATGGTGAAACAATAGGACTGGTTAGTATTGACATGGTGAAACTATAGGACTGGTTAGTATTAACATGGTGAAACTATACGACTGGTTAATATTAACATGGTGAAACTATGCGCGTGGTTCGTATTATCATTTTGACACTTTCGGACTGGTTCGTATTAACATGGTGAAACTATAGGACTGTTTAGTATTAACATGGTGAAACAATAGGACTGGTTAGTATTAAAATGGTGAAACTATAGGACTGGTTCGTATTAACATGGTGAAACTATACGACTGGTTAATATTAACATGGTGAAACTATAGGACTGGTTAGTATTAACATGGTGAAACTATACGACTGGTTAGTATTAACATGGTGAAACTATAGGACTGGTTAGTATTAACATGGTGAAACTATACAACTGGTTAATATTAACATGGTGAAACTTTAGGACTGGTCGGTATTAACATGGTGAAATTGTGGGACTGGTTAGTATCAACATGGTGACCCTATAGGACTTCTACGTATTAATATGTTGAAACTATGGGACTGGTTCGTTTTAACACCGTTTGACTATAGGACTGGTTCGTAGTAACATGGTGCATTATGTGCGCAGTTCGTATTAACATGGAGAAAATATGGTACTGGTTTATATTCATAAATTCATATGGTGAAACTATACGACTGGTTCATATTAACATGTAGACCCTATAGGATTGGTTCTAGATAATGGCAATGTTCGTATTAGCATGTAGAAACTATCGTATTGTATCAAATAAACATGGTGAACCTACGTGCGTGGTTCGTATTAACATGGTGAAATTATGTGCGTGGTTCGTATTAACATGGTAAAACTATGTGCGTGGTTCGTATTAACATGGTGAAACTATGTGCGTGGTTCGTATTAATATGGTGAAACTATGTGCGTGGTTCGTATTAACATGGTGAAACTATGTGCGTGGTTCGTATTAACATTGTGACACTTTCGGACTGGTTCGTATTAACATGGTGAAAGTACAGGTAAATTTTTCTTGTTAAAAAAATCACAGGGAGCCCCGTAAATGACGTAAGAACTAACCATGTTTACCAATAAACTCTACGCTACTACAGATTATATGTTTACAAGTAGAAAAGTTGCTGCGGATCGCAGCAAAGAAGATAGCGTTGCCCAAGGAAATGATGATGACTTGTATTAAAGGCAGAACTGTATTAGACTTCGGAACACGATTTTGAGACGTTAAAAAAAACAAGAGAGAGAGACATATAAAATCGACTGATTTTCTTCACTTGACTAGAACTGCCAACAAGAGTAGCCATCTTGACCCTATATCGTCCACCTGAGTGCATGGCCTACTTATTACACAATGTGATCAAAATCAACCTTGATCTATATGTGTTCCAGATTTAGTTAGGTCATCATCAAGACCGGAAGATTCTGGCTAATTCACATAAAAATTGGTTATTAAATGTGACTTTTAGAGCAATAAAAAGTTATCTCTTGATCTGATCTTGTTACCTAGTTTTGGATCAAAGGTGACCACTATTCCAATATAACATAGACAAACATTTTGACCAATATTCATTTGATTGGCTATAAAATGTGGCTTCTAGAGTGTTTACAAGGTTCTTCTTTAATTTGACTGTGTGACCTAGTTTCTATATAACTCCAGATGACCCAGATTCAAACTTGATCTAGAAATCATTGAGACAAACATTTTGACCAATTTTCATGATGGTAGTCTCTAGAATGTTTTCAAGGTCGACAGTCATCCTTTGTATCAGGTGAGCTAATACTATGAAAACAAGAATAAATGCCAGAAGTCTTGTCAGAATTTCAAAATGTTTTGCAATAACAATATAATCACATGCATACTCTTAATATGTTAATGTTAATATTAATATTTCCCAGAGTAGTAAGAATAAGATGGTGTTCTATTTAATCATTTGTTTTACGATATGTCAGAGTTTTTCTACCTAGAGTAATAGAGCAAAATCTAGAAATGTGTGCAAAGGAAAGTTTGCAAAGGAAACGGATGCTCCCGCTTTGTGCTATTCAGTAACATGCAAGTATGAAAATGTATAACGGCACACATGTGTTAATAGTGCAAATGTGGCCATAATCGAACTTGACCTGTAAAGATGGATATTTACGAATGTAAATTGTATATAGTGGTCATCTGTAGTGAGCATAGGCTATATTCAATGCATTGTTACTGTACTTTCTATGCGAATTTTAAATTTTTAAACAATTTTCCTGACCATCATATAGGGGGGAGAAACAGTTCCGCAAAGATCGTAATGGCGGGTCTTTCAATTTGGAAAATTTTAATTGTTGGGGGTAAAAGACTATACTACGGAAAGCACGAAACGTACCGGAAATTTCCGCCAATATGAACAAAACAATGTAAACAAAGAATACGCAGAACTCGGTAAAACATGAACGGGCCTAAACACACACAAATAAATCCATTCGGTGAACTAACATTGAATTTTATAGTTTCTATTACAGATGAAAACGTTTCGATACTGCTCTTAGTGCTCAATATTATTACTTCAACAATGAAAAATCTAGTTTGGTTACACATGTACCAAATGCAGATATTTTTAATACCGAAATAATAACGCTATTGTGTATAAGTCATATCGGCGAAAATTTCTGGTACGATCGGCCTTTTGTGTGTTCTGGTCTGGTCAGGTCAGGGTTTAAAAGTATGCAATGAAAATAATCTATCACTGGCTTTAGGTGCGAATCTCGGGTGACTGTTTTTGCGGTTACTCGGCTAAACGCCGTTTATCTTCTTACTTTTCGTTAGTATCTAAATACACATTTTATATCCTAATTTTAAGAGCAGCGACCTTTTCCTTGTCATTGATAAAATATAACTCGGGTGAGCGATATCGTGATCATTGTCAAGGTTTCGATAAGAAAACTACGTGTTTTGTGTTAATTGACAATGTGAACAATTCGCTTCTTTAAAAGTTGAAAACATAATTTGACTGAATACTTATTCCTCTTTTTACACTTAACACATTTAATATATTTGAGTCTTACGTAACGGGCTAATATAATAAATATTTAGGAAATGACATCAGATACTTTTATTAATTCAAACGGAAGACAAATAGCTCTTCTCAAAGGTCGGTGGTAAAATGTGTTCAGGAAAACGTTGTCTCGGTAACAAAACAGCATTCATAAATATAAACTAATTGTTATTATATACTGGTCAAGATACATTTCAACTGAAACTGAATGTGTATACCTAATGTGTTACAACATTTTGCTTCAAATGTATATTTTGTAGTGCATGTACAGAGACTAACCCTGAAATTAAATGTATTGTTTACATTACAGTTAATACGAAACAGACATTAAAAACTTACCTAAGCATTAAACAAGTTTTTGGTGAAACAATGTATATTTGACATATTTGACGATTTCAACCCAAATAATGAAATATCTTAAATTAAATTTTATCAGTGGTACAAACTGTTTTATAAGTATCATGAGTACATGAACATTTCCTCTGACTGTTTGAAGATCTGGTTGTCAGCCAGTGCTGGCGTCATAAGTGCAGGGAATTATTGCAACGCAGCCAGATTTCACTCTCTTTTCCACATAACAAGCCGATACAGAAGTTTCTCTGCAATTCCTTAATTTGAACCACATGGATGTGTACAACTGATGACATTGAATCAAAGAATGATCAATATTTGTAACTGTGCTTGTACAGGAAATAGTTTGCACTTCCGCCGGAAGTAATGAATAATTTGTAGGATATTCGTACTCCCATGAACAAATGGCTCTTTGTCTTGCACTGGTTGCACATTGTGCATGTCTTTTTGTTCTCTGTAATGTTGTATCTTCTTTAGAATTATTTGAACTTAATATATTGGCTCCGTCGCCTTGGTCGTTACGAAATTCGTGTTCCTTTTTAACATTCAAATTTGCTAAATTAATATTTTTTCCTCCAAGAATTTGAAATAACTTAATAGAAGATGAGTATTTCAAAACATCAGGTTCAGCCGAGAGTGAGCCGTTGCTACTTAAAATCCCTGTGTCATTTTCCAGAGAAAACACGTTACTCTGCATATTTTCTTTCTGTGGCATGGAGTTTGTGATATCACTCCCGGTAAATCCCTTTAGTCCCTGCTGTCTATACATTCCAGACGAGACGCGTATGCCTAGTAAAATCACAGTAATAATTAAAAGTTCTTGGTATTGCTGATAATATCTGTATCCCTGAAATTAAGCACAATACATTTCATTCTTATATTTAAGAAAACTATTTTATATTTACAATATTACTCCTCCATTAAATATTTTGTTGTTACTGATATTGCAGACGATACCAGAAGTGTAGTTAATTTTACTAAGATTTGCTTACATAACGTTACTTCATTCATAACCACATCAACGCATGCACATTTGTAAATACGCGGGAGTGAATTTCAACAACCAAAAATAGAATTATATGCTTTTTATGTTAAATCAGGCTCAAATCCTTCTTTGCGTATATAAGAAAAATTGTCAGTCGTGTTAGAATGTTCCATGTATATTTCCTAATTGACTGAACTGTTGCATGTACACGTACTTTCAATTTGACAACATCCGAATTTACTGATGCAACCGACTGTTGTTTTTTTAAATTTACACCATTACACGCTGATTGTTTTTTTCCGTTTTGTGTACTTACAATTGATTGTGATAGTTTAATTATGTATGTATCAGATAAATAAGCAAGATTTCGTTTCTTAGCCATTTTCAGTTATCATTGAAGTCTAAGCAAACTACGGCGGTGTAGAGGCTTAGGTGTCTGCCGCTCATCCCGGAGGTTGTGGGTTCGAGCCCCACCAAGGTCACGACTGTACCTCCTCATATGACACCAGTACTGGTTTTGTCAGGAAACGGACTCAAGAGTGACTCGATAAGCTCATAGATTTCTTCACAATCGAGCTAGTATAAATTAGTATAAACTAAACTAAGCAAACTAAAGACATATATATTATTCTACAATACATGAGACAGACCAAGTCAGTCTTCAAACATTTAATGATGTATGTCTTAAAAGGTAGTTTCATAATTAAATAATTACCATAATTTAAGTTTCTAGCATTTGATTCTGTGTGTCCTTAATGTATTTGTTACTATACATTGCCTAGGCTGGACATGCCCTTTTATATATGCTATACCCGAAATATATTTAGATGTCTTCCTGGTGTATCGAGGGAGTTTTGCTATGCAGGAAATCCAACCGCGTCAAAATAGCATCAACCAATGTAGCCACATCTTCTTAAAGATACATACACCATGTACGTTTAAATTGTCGCCCTGTTGTGATTGTCGGCACTTGAGTCATTGACTCGTGCTTATCAAGGACGGTACTCCAACGACCCAACACTATTGAATGGTGTGTTGATTGTCTCTCATTGCCCGAGATAATCCTTCTCATATGCCATACAACTAAAATCTTAAATCAACAAAGCACTCATCTTTATCAACACTATGTAAAATGTATGGTTAGCACATTGTCAGGAACGAGCATTTTCATTGGTCGCTCATATTTCAGATTTTTAGATTGTTACAGCTGCATCATCTTGTATCACTGCCAGTTTAATGAAGTCTAGCTGTAAAAGCTCGTAACATTTTCATTTTTCTAACATTTATGTTTGATAATCGTTTAAATGATGACTTTGACGAAGTAAATGTGAAGTAACAACTCAAGTTATAACGAGGTTGATCATATATTGCTTAAGGATACTTGCACGTACTTGTAATCTCCCTTGTTCCGTCAACCTGTCTTAGGTAACAGTATGGTAAATAGGTAGGGAACAAGGGAACACTATGCATCCGATTGCTGATCGGCTAAAACTAAGAAAACGCATACAGCACTTTCATATAAAACATAATCACAGAACATTAAACAAATCAAAATGGGAAGAAAAATTCTACATGCAATGTAAAAGTGATCTATTTTGTATTTTCAGATGCTTTCTATTTGGCCAAAGTCTACTAAAAGTGAATCATGTAAAAGGGAAGTCTCTTTCAATTCAAAATAAGTGGTATAACTCAACGGTCAACATATAAAAACTGTGTAATTTTTATGTAAGACTATGTTGGTTCTACGAAATAAGATGCATTTTAGCATGGAATGAAATGCTTGAAAGTCGCACTTACCGAAAAACCCTTTTATGTGCGTCTACGGAAACCTATTCACCCATCATATACCTAAAACATGTCTAATGCCCTATCCCGAATATACATGTATGTGTACAATCAGCATAAAACAAGAAAAAAATTGTCTATCAGTTCTGCAAACAGTAAAATGAAATTCATTGAAAGTTTTATTATTTTAGATCATATCATTTAAAGGGCTTGTTACATGATAAAAGCCTGTATGTTAAAGCGACGTTATTTAGTTTTACAATATGTTATATTATTTATCAAAATTATAAGTCAATTACTTTTTCTTTTGATTTTTGTAGTATCTGGCAACGAAGATTTTTTAACATACATTTCGAATGATTATCTTCAGTCTAAACAATAGATAAACAATGTCTTCGTTAAAATTCACCATCAAATAACCAATTTCAGTATTGTACATCTGAATTTTTTATACTTATTTATTTTAGTTCGATTGTGAAGGAAGCTTGCAGCTTCTCGAGTCTTTCTCGAGTCCGCTTCCTAGAAAAACCAGAACTGGTGTCATATGAGGAGGTACGGTCGTGACCCTAGTGGAGCTCGAACCCGCAGCCTCCCTGATGAGCGGCCGACACCTTAAACTCTACACCACCGCTCCTCTTTTTAGTGTTATGGGTTCAAGCAGCATCACCACGTATGAATGGGACACTGTTTAAAGCATAAGCTAAATACACATCAAAACTCACTCATACATGTACATGCTAAATCGACAAAATTTCAAAAATGATCGATTCGTGATTTTATCTCATCTCCTTAGCTGTTTCGTCATAGGATGAAACGGAGACAAATGGAGCAACAATGGTGTGTATAGGAATAGTAGTGTCACGAGGATCTTTAGTAGGTATGTGAAACAAGCAGCGCCAAGGAACATTATCTTGTATTAAAGACATTGCATATTAAACTGCTTTCATGAATTAACCGATATAATGTTCAGTGTTTACAAGGTGACAAGTTTCCCGTGATGTTTGTGTTGTGTTCAAAACGGTTTACTAAACAGTTGTTGGTTAAATCATAAGACACGCAAAAGTCGGTAAGCGATTAATTCATTGCGTGATTTCATTGCTCCGCAATGTCTGAGCGATGCTTTCCTCATTTCAAGTTGAGAACACTCGCTTGTGTTTTTGTTTTCATCAGCAAACAACACGTTACGGTGTTCTCTGTCCTGGGAATTAACGCCACACTTTTTTGCATGTGATATTGTATCAGACAAAAAACTCAACAGCATTTTCTACATTCGTTTGCGTCTGAAAACTAATCAAAGCTAAGATTAGTAATATTACAATACTGCTTTTTGCAATTAAGGGAATTTATTCAATAAAACACTGAAATGAATATCTGAATAAAATTCGCAAGTATCATTCGCTTATTTCATTTAATCAGATCGTTCGAACACCTTCAGTAGATTCCAGACATTATGATTTTGTGCTGTAACTCTTTTAGTTCGGAGAAGACAGTGGATTTTGCCTGTGAGGTCTTTTCGCCATTTCTGCAAACAACGATGAGGCTATATCACATGCACGCTAATATGTACAGATGGAAACACATTATTCTTATGAGACAATTGTTAGCTTTATGATGACAATGTGCAATTTCAAAAAAGGATCCATAAAGCCGGTAGTAATTGAAATGAAAATGGCCTTGCTGGTACTTTAAAGGGAAAGGCAAACTTTGTTGAGGAAGACCAAACTGTTTCCTTCCAAAAACGACAATTTAAGAGCGGTTCACTATTTGTGAAAGAACAACACCATAGAAGTCACGTAAACGATATGTCTACCATGGACCAGTTACTGAACAACTTGAATAGACATTATTGCGGGCCGCAGAAGCGGCCCGCTATATTTAACACGTGGTGAGTAAAAGATGTACAGAATAGGGTATACATTAGTTTACAAATCTTTCATAAATCTATGCATATTATTCGACAACAGTAGAGTTGCGATACTACATGTCAGTCAGAAGATGTGGTGTCGTGTCAGTTTCTGCTTATTCAACAAGAAATGGTCTCCTTGAGTTCTTTTGGGGCCATGCCTCTACATCAAACATAACCAATTCCAAAATATTCACATGTCAGTTTTGTTTGATGGTCCGCTGTGATACCTTTTATCACATATGTTCTTGTATACTGTTTATAGTTTATCACTGTCCTGGTCAAACACTTAAGACAATGGTATATATTATAGCGTAGCGCGATGGCATATTGACACTTTAGACGTTGGCAGAAGGCAACTACAAACGTGTGCCGCTCATTGGTTTCTATTCCTAAAATCTGCATTAGTTTGAAAGCATTATTTTCACAACAACTGTAAACCTTGTTTCGAGCACAGGTGAGTGTAGCGTACCAGGGACCCAAACAGTGAATGTTAGATAAAAATAGCCTAATGACTATATATCAATAAGAAGGTAAACAACACAGTTCGCACATAGACCCAGTTTCAGCTTCAATTACTTCATGCAGAATAGTGCATATTTATCAAAACCTATTGCATATATAGCCTACGTAATTATATTTTCCGTAAACGTTTACTTCAAGGTCCAAATGCAAACCGTTTTGTAACAGCGACTGATAGTTTCCGAAATTTTTACCATTTTTCGCCAACTCGAATAAATCTCACACATTTTCGGGTGCGTCTATTTTCCAATGCGCAACCGTCAGGCCACTACTTTTTTATTTCTTGGTTTACAAGAATTTTTTTGAAAAGTGCCCATCGGCCGGTCGAAAAAAAAAAAAAAAAAAGACTACAAGACCTTTTTCAATCACCCACAAAAGCAAACAGCTAAATTTAATGTCATCTGAAACTAAATTGACAGCTTTGATGTGTGCCGCTATGGCATGCGATTTGCACAATTATTCCCAAAACCTTTGTTCTCAACTGAGAGGTTGTATATGCTTGATAGTGGGTCCGGGTGATACGATGTTTTTGGTCCAAAGTTCGAGAACGGAGAAATACCGCGTAACTTCGCGGGAGTCGGGAGTAAAATCGCGGCACTTCAAGTGGGTTTACAGAAAATTAAATTTAAATTAATTATTATTAAATTTAAATTGATTATATTCGGTAGAAATTTGTATACACATGAATTGTCTGTGTGTTGTAAACAAATCAAATTCAAAAATATTTGCTGACCGACGTACATTTATATAGCGTGTTAAATATATTGTATCACCCGAAAAAAACTTACTCATAACATTATTTATTCCCAAATAGTATTTTTTATAATCCAAAATTATCAGACTATCGTCTTGAGCTACTTGTACATGTCTCAAACTGTCAAAAATATATCGGTCTTTTTAATGCCACGTGCTTTTACTAAGATCAAACGTCGGCGCGCCTTCTTTGATCTCGTGACACCTGCGGCCTTATCTTTTGTAACCTTTAAGATTAAACGAGGTTGCAGAAAACATTATTTTATTCGGCAACAGTTGGAGGAAAATATTTACTGGGAAAAAAATCGGCTTTAACAATAAATGACAACCAAACGGACACGCTGAAACGCTGTGATTTTTCTTTATAACGGAACGTTTTGATTTGAATAAAAAACAGTTGAAACTTTTTGAAAAATTGATTGAGAAATACTTTTCGCATTCACATGGGTGTGATTAGGTGTCGACGGGAGTAAAATTATTTGTGAAGACCGGGGGCATGGGGGCCGCTATAGGCCCCCATTGGGGTCAAGGGGCAATGCACCTGTGGGGACCAGGGCGGAGCCCCGGAAAACTATGTGTTTTAGCACTCTAGGAGAATAAAAATGGATTTAAGTCTGTATCAGGGGTCTTGTATGCCCATTTTAAGGGCCAAAAGTACCACAAATTTCAAAGAAAAAATTAGCTTAATTTTACTGATTTTCCTTCTATGTATGACGTATTTTCGCGATCCCGGTTTTACACCGATTTTTGAAGGAAAAGATTTTCAAAAAATATTTTATCGTTTTTTGTTACCTTATTTCACCGTAAATCACGTAATTCATTAGGAGAATGGAGAGTAGAGCGAGTTACAAAAACAACGATAATTGCTCTGCTCAGCGTTTCTCCGCGTATTTTAGAGTAGTTAAATAATTTTATCATTTCATAAATTAACAAACAATACTCAGTCAGTGATGCCACATTGCAAACAATTTTAGAATTGACTGGGTTAGTTTTGTCATCCTTGACAGCTCGTATTTTTCACACCTACCGCGAGTGACAAATGCCAAGTGGAGAATAAAAATTGACCAATTAATTTAAATTTTTAACGGGAATAAATATACATGATCCTGATTAATATTAAAGGTTGTGCTAAAAATAACTTATACTTTTTGAAACAATTATATTAAACAACACTCATTACGCTTTGATACTCGTAGCGGCACGGATCTATAGTTACGCGATAGCGGAGAATATTACATCGGCGACGATGTTTTTGTGATGTAATTATACCAAAACTAGTTTGTTTTCGCTTTTCTAAACAAGACAAAACATGCGATTTTTTTTGTATCCCTGTAAAAATCCATCGGGAAAAATAAAAAGTCGAAATCGTAATTTTATTTTTTTTCCATTTTAGGAAAAATACGTTCGCCGGTTTTGTAAACCAAGAAATATAAAAGTAGTGGCCTCACTGTGAAGAACGGCACAACACTGCTACTTGAGCTCAGTATTCCATAGACATGTATTAGTGATGTGTAACCTAGACTTGGTAAGACCTGGCCGTTTGATGCGTTATGGAAACTTGTTTTTCCCATTATCAGTATGGCTGCATGTATATGTTTACAAAATATATCAACGAAATAAAATGAATACTGTATTAACGGATCGTATTAAAACTGGAAAGCTTGTGGAAATATTTATCAAATCAATTTCTACGAGCGTCGGTTGTGTAATATTTGGATGACATAAGGCTAGATTGTTTAAAAGCTTGTTAAAAGGGAAGAATTCAGCGTTAGAAATGTGTAAGATTTATTCGGGTTGACGAAAAATGTAAAAAAAATCGGAAATTATCAGTCGCTATTTCAAAACGGTTTGCTTTTGGGCCTTGAAGTAAACTTTTACGGAAATGATAAACACTTATGCTATATATGCAATAGGTTTTAATAAATATGCATCATTCTAGATGAAGTAATTAAGGCTGAAAGTGGGTCGATGTGTAAACGGTGTTGTTTACCTTCTTATTGATATATAGTAACTAGGCTATTTTTAACTAAAAATCACTGTATGGGTCACTGGTACGCTGGTACTCACCTGTGGTTTCGAGCAGCTGAATGATCTCTGTAATGACAACTGTTGATCATCTTTAATAAAAATGAGCTCGACTTTTTATACAATAATGTTTAATATTGTTCTTTGAAATGTATTTCAGACAATATTTTGTTATAAGCACAACTAAAAATGTTCTCACTAATTATTCGACCTTTGTTCAAACTATCTATCGCCTTTTTAAAATTAAGTAAAGGGTTTAAAATCACGGGAAGAGTGGGTTCTTGGGTGTCCAAGGTATACTGTATATGATTATGTCAATAATTCAACACTGACTAGATACAGGTGAGAAGCAAACGATAACGTAGTATATACGTTCGGTCTCTGTGACTCTTAAATTACCTAAACTTTTTTATGGCATCTTACATTATGAAAAAAAGTTAGCACAAAATATTACTATTCTAAAACTTCTAAGTCGATGTTTTATTTGGTGATGAAACGCATTACGTCATTTCAGTCGATTTCGATTCATTTTGATTTCACTTTTCAATTTATTTTATTGCATGTCCTGAAACAAGTGATTTTAAGTAGCGCTTTATTTTTCTTTGATGTTTTCAGTTTAAATTGGTGCACTGATTTATTCAGTTAAGAACATGACATCAAAAGAAAATCGAAGCTATAAATCTCCTCATTATCTTTTCAGATATTCAGACAGAACATTAAGTTTTCGAATCTACATTCTGATTTATTTAATCAATGCCTACTCGTGCCGTGCTTAAAAGGGCTAGTAAACTCGTGTCCATTTTGCTTCCATGACACTTATTTTTGGTTTCAATCAGTGAACTTCTTTATAGAAACGAAAATTGAACAAACTTTAAAAAATAAGATTAACTGACAGAACAAAGACGGACAAGAAGACTGTCAACAGTTATCAAAATGTATAACTTTTCGTTTTACAAGAAAGAAGTATTTATTGGTATTTATCTCACTTTCAAAATTATCATTATTGTCATTTTTAATGAGAGCGTTTTTTAAAATTTGGTTTTGTGTCTTTGTTTGTTACTGTCTACTACAATTTATCTATTATATTTAATCATGTGTTTTCTATTTATCTGTCCCCGACACGTTAATACTTTAAACGAGGGTTTCACTACCTTAAAAACTGTTTTCGCATACCTGTTCTTGTATTCTATCATATTTGGTAGTACCACGAACCAAACTTTATAGTGTTTATCGATAGTATCTTTAAAATTTTAAAGCAGAGTTTTCACATTTGCTCTGTAAGGTTTTAAAAAAGATTGTGTATCAAAATTTCTTTTTTTCATTTTCCACTAAGTTATGATTTATGAACAAGAATTTATGTCAACACAATTATAAGTGTAAACAACAGAAACAAAAATAGATATGGAAATTAAACAGACGGTAAAATTACTGTATATGAAAAACATCTATAAATGCGACGCCTCTTACTTTGATTCACCAACTTTTTCAATTAAAGCCCACAATTTCACTACCTAAAATTATTTTACTTAGCGAAAAAATTCACAAAACAAAATTGCCGCAAAGAGAATTTAACTTTTTATTTGACAAAAAAAAACATATGGATAGAAGCAAAAACATATTTCTTTCTAAAATCAGTTCTTAAATGAAGTCATAAGCAGATAAATTATAAATATAATGTATATACGCAACATGTATTTGAAGGAATAAAACTAATTAGGTCTCTTTTGAAATAGTTCAAACTATAATCAATACTGCTTCTGTAAATGTTTCATGACACTAGATAAAATGTTTAAAATCACACAAGGGTCAGTACTAAGTTAATCTGGAGACTGATGTATCCTACTGTAGTAACAGAAATAGCTTTTCAGCAGTACATGTATCATCATTTTATAAACACTTTAAAATTAAAAAAAAATTAAAAAAAAATAATAAAAAAAAAACAAAAAAAAAAAACAAAAAAAAAAAAAAAAAAAAAAAAAAAAAAAAAAAAAAAAAAAAAAAAAAAAAAAAAAAAAAAAAAAAAAAAAAAAAAAAAAAAAAAAAAAAAAAAAAAAAAAAAAAAAAAAAATAAAAAAAAATAATTGGTTACAAAGAATTAGTCGTAAACAGGCAATTCAATTAGAACTTTCCATTTTCACTTCCACATTGATGAAGTTAGGCTTTTGGACATTACAGTGAGACTTGCTCTGGTTATAGAAAATGAATTAAACCACGCGCCAGAATGCATGAGTTCAAAGGTCAAGCTGAACTGAATTGTCTTTGACTATCCTCATATCAAAATGTATCACGAGGACATGAATTGAGTAAGTCTTAAAATATTGCTTGCATACATTTAAATAATACAGCTGAATTTCCTTGATTCATAAGACTTTTGGCTTTGTTGTCTGAGATAATGTTTAAATTTCAAAATTTTAAAAAG
Organism: Saxidomus purpurata; assembly: GCA_022818135.1. Lineage (NCBI taxonomy): Eukaryota > Metazoa > Mollusca > Bivalvia > Venerida > Veneridae > Saxidomus > Saxidomus purpurata. Next base: position 49,171,979 of record JAFMSR010000004.1, read on the forward strand.
CACTGTCTCAGAGCGATGTAATTTGCTGCAGAATTGTCTATGAATCTAATCGAATTGCGACATTGATTGTGATACACGTATTCTGCTTCACAAAATGAAACAATAAGCGAGCATCTTACATAGTACATTTCATGTCCTTTCGAGTTGCCTTTATCTCAATTAAATTCAATTCTTTTATTTCCTCAGGCTACATTTATAACAACAGACATGTAAGAAATATTACTTATAAACAAGAACAGGTAACCCATTTTAACAGTACTAGTGAAAGAAATATAAACATCAACAGTGCATTTACTGATTCTTTCAAAGTGATGGGTGTGGGGTGGGGGCAGTGCTGAAACTATCTACTTATTTAAAACATTTGATAGTACTATGAGTATTATTATACTTCACGGTAGACGATTACAATACAGAGTTGGGAGAATTTGTTACTTATCAATGCTCAATGTACGATAGTTTACATATACATGTGTAATAATTTTGATGCCGTGAATTCACAGGAAGTTTAACTTATCATCACATTTTGATTTATAAGTCGATTGATGACAGTGTTTATACCATGTAATAGCGATACAATTACGATCATGTTTTCTGTTTGCAACAAAGACAGAGGTTTACGAGGGAGAATAATTGTCCACAATAATTGTCCCGCCGGAATCGATCATGGACAGAAGTAACACGCAGACAGTATTAGTGTTGTTCTGTAGATTCATGAGGCTACAAGAATTCAATTTAATTGCTGTTAATGAGACGTCAAAGGAGTAGGCAAAGATGTGGTAAAAAGGATAACAAGTGTTTGGGATAATAATTGTGATGCCTTGACTAGCAGTAGTTTTTTTGAAAAATAGCATAGGTATGTTTCTTATATGTGCGTTAAGTTAATCAAAGTTGTCGTGCAAAAGTTGATTCAAAGTAAGTGCAGATAACTTTCATATAACCATAAAATTTAATGTCTTTTTAATTTTTATGCCCCCGAAGCGTGGCATATTAAAATCGCACCGTCCGTCTGTCCGTCCGTCCGTCTGTGCGTCCCCACTTACAAATTCGTGTCCGGACTGTAACTCTGTCATGCATTGAAGGATTTTTAAATAACTTGGCACACATGTCTAGCACATCAAGACGACGTGTCGCGTGCAAGACCCACATCCCTACCTCAAAGGTCAAGGTCACACTTGGAGTATGAAGGTTATGGAATCCTGTATATGTGCACACATTCGTGTCCGGACTGTAACTTTGTCATGCATTGAAGGATTTTAAAATAACTTGGCACAAATGTCTAGAACATCAAGACGACGTGTCGCGTGCAAGACCCACGTCCCTTGCTCAAAGGTCAAGGTCATACTTAGAGTTTGAAGGTAATGGATTCCTCTATATATGCATATATGCACACATTCGTGTCCGGACTGTAACTTTGTCATGCATTGAAGGATTTTAAAATAACTTGGCACAAATGTCTAGAACATCAAGACGACGTGTCGCGTGCAAGACCCACGTCCCTAACTCAAAGGTCAAGGTCATACTTAGAGTTTGAAGGTAACGGATTCCTCTATATATGCATATATGTACACATTCGTGTCCGGACTGTAACTTTGTCATGCATTGAAGGATTTTAAAATAACTTGGCACAAATGTCTAGAACATCAAGACGACGTGTCGCGTGCAAGACCCACGTCCCTTGCTCAAAGGTCAAGGTCATACTTAGAGTTTGAAGGTAATGGATTCCTCTAATATGCATATATGCACACATTCATGTCCGGACTCTAACTTTGTCATGCATTGAAGGATTTTAAAATAATTTGGCACAAATGTCTAGCACATCAAGACGACGTGTCGCGTGCAAGACCCACATCCCTACCACAAAGGTCAAGGTCACACTTTGAGTTTATACGTAATGGAATCCTGTATATATGCATACATTTGTGTCCGGACTATAACTTTATCATGTTTTGAAGGATTTTAAAATAATTTGGTACAAATGTCTAGCACATCAAGCGGATGTGTCGCGTGCAAGACCCAAGTCCCTACCTCAAAGGTCAAGGTCACACTTAGTGTTTAAAGTAATGGAATACTGTATGCATGGTTACTCTGTCATGCATGGAAGGATTTTAAAATTACATAGCACATTTATTGAGCACATGGAGAGGACACAGACTGTGAGGCACCTCTTTCGGGGGCATTCGTCACTTGTGAGTGACAGCTCTTGTTTTTATCTTTTACTGTTTTCATTTTTGTTAACCTAATGAATGCCATTGTTTGTGACTGTAGAAACAATACATGCACTGTGTCTCGGGAAAAGCTGAATTATTCCTTGTAAGTTCACTTCTGAGTTTGAATATTAATACTGTCTTTTATTCAGATTGTGTCCAGACAAAATTGATGGTATAAACTTATTTTCAGATCTTATTCTTCTCCTGAAACAATTTAAACGGTATTTGACTGATGCTGTTACACATAGAAGATTTTGACGTCAAATATCAAGACACAGACTTGTTCTTATCATTTTGACTGGTTGTTAAACGTGTAATGTTGAATTTAGCATGTCTTTAGAGATACGAAGACAAGGTTGCAGAAAATAATTTTATTTTAAAATGATAAAACACTCGAGACAGGTCGGCAGTGATAAAAGGCAATGTCTTGATGTTTGTGATTACTATTCACCGACTTTTGAAGTGATTCAATTAAAGCGGGGTACCTTTCTGGAAAAGATGGTATACCAGCATGATCATTTGGATTACTCAGGATGAATATCTCGGATGTATTCGAGAAAGAAGTGGACTTTGACATGGCTGGTGCTGTGTACAGTGTTGTTGCTCCTCTAGTCTTTGTCTTGGTCATTCTGTTGCTTCTTATGTTTATCATTGCGCATATTTTAAGGTAAGATCGCTAAAGGGATGTAACAATGTAAGATTAAAAGGCTGCCATTATTTTTTACCCGCATAAAATTATTGTGTTATTGATATGCATTGTACATGTATTGTACATTACTGCGACTGGATGTTTGAGTTCATATGCGCTGTTGGCATTGGTTTGATTTGATAAGAAAAATGAAATTTCTGATGAGCAGTTTAGGGATTACGAGATTTGTGTATATTGTGCCGAATCACTTTATTCAGTAATATCAATTGATGCATAAGAATTGTTTTAAAGGATATCACAGAAGTTTCAAAAATGTATATTTAATACTATAATTAAAATTATTTTGTATTTATATACGTTTGTGGAATTTGTAATAAACTTAATATGCTAAGAGTTTTGTCCCTATAAATGATTACATTTATATCGAGACTGATTTCGTTCTGTTTTCATCCCCTTCGTAAATAAAATAAGAACAACATGGTGTGTGAGGAAAATCATTGTAAAATTGATATGAAATCTGTTGATAATTATTTCCCTTTTGCGTGCCATCAATGTCAATGACCACAATAAAAATAAGGGAGAATCACTTTTCCCTTTTTTGTATTATCCTTGGTATTGATGTGTATATCATGGTTTATAAACTTGTGTTTACATCTAATAATCTGTATATGAATGCATCATGTTTGTTTTAACAATGTTTGTGCATCTGTGATATACTGAAATTAATCTTTTTATCTATCTATTTATCTATCTTTTTGAAATATCGTCTTTCTAAAGAATGACAATAACTGTTTAGGAGAGTTATATTAAAGTATTATTTCAATGGCCAGATTCTTTGTAAAATGTAACTTGCATTGTAAAGTGGATGGCATGTTTAAAGAGACTGATATAACACAAGCAAGGATATGCGAAAACGGTTTTTTAGTGAAATATACGCCTAACGTATCGTAGAAAGATACACAAAAAATGAACATGGTTGTGTATAGTAAATAGAACAGAACGTGTTCATTTCGGTAACAAACAAGGAAACAACGCGTTATTGAAAAACCAATACCCTTATTAATAAGGACAATTACAATAATCTTAAAACGAAAAAGATATATAATTATTTCCTATATAGTAATACTAAAAGTTATACATTTCGATAACTGTTAACAGTCTTCTTGTACGTCATTAAAAAGGTATTATTTAT
>JAFMSR010000004.1:49176526-49581526 GCA_022818135.1 Saxidomus purpurata
ATAGAGCCCACCATTATGATCTATACTGGTCACAAAGGGAGAAATAGATGCCCACCATTATGATCTATACTGGTCACAAAGGGAGAAATAGATGCCCTCCATTATGATCTATACTGGTCACAAAGGGAGAAATAGATGCCCTCCATTAGATCTTACTGGTCACAAAGGGAGAAATAGATGCCCACCATTATGATCTATACTGGTCACAAAGGGAGAAATAGATGCCCACCATTATGATCTATACTGGTCACAAAGGGAGAAATAGATGCCCACCATTATGATCTATACTGGTCACAAAGGGAGAAATAGATGCCCACCATTATGATCAAGGTAACACTTAAAAGTGCAATATTAATCTTTGTTGATTTATGAGGTCTTACTGCAAATCAACAGTTCATTTGTCTCCACATGTATTTAAATATGAAACCCAAGCTGCTCTACTATAATAAATCTCTTTACAGTCATATGTCACTGCATTGCAAAGAATGGAGTTAAATTTCAAATTCAACCAATCAAAAGATGAAATGCCTCAAGCTCAAAATTAAACTGCTGGTTTGGCATATAACACCATTTGAGGCTAATTATAGATTTTATAGAAAGCTTGAGAGCTTCATTGAAACACATCTAAATAATGTGGCAAAACTTGGACGTTTCAAGTGATGCATAAAGAAAATTTATATCAAATTTCATTTTTTTTGTGTCTTAATAAATTTTTAAGTGATGATGCTACACAATATCATACAAGATTTTATCTATTGTGTGCAATAAAAGGACAGGTTTACTGCAATGTTTTTTCATATTCAGCATACCATACATTCCTACATTGAAATGAAAACTTCTAATAACAATCTCAGTGCATTTAAAAACTGTCAGTTCATGCTGTTTTTTCCATTTTTTTCCCATTAATTATAGAGCTGGAATATTCATTCTATTAAATTTTAACAACCAAAACGAGGATATTTAAAATGCTACAACTTCTGGGGGAATCAAGTGAATTATCCTGCAGTGCAGAACAATGAAGATGTGTAATCATCTAATACAAATTTATGTCACTACAGTCCGCCTCTGTGGCCGAGTAGTAATAGATTCACCGACTTGAAATCTCACTGTAATCTCTCATGGATAGAGGGACATGGGTTAGAGCACTGCTACAGACCATGTCTAGTTGGCAGTTTAAATCTTACCAAGGATGGGGATCTAGTACTGGTTTTTCACCGGAACAATGGTTACGTACACTGCCAGCATGTAAAAATGACCAAAATAAGCTAGAAAGTGGCGTTAAAACACCTACAACAAAGTTTGCCTACGACTGTGTTGGATTTAGAGGTCTTAATCCATCTCTGTCACATGGTCAAGAAGCATTGTTTTTCACACAAAGAGGGGCTCGGCAGTTACCTGGCCTTGAAAGTTCTATGGCATCTTGTTCTGAATCGATGATGATGCTGGTTTTCTATTAAGGGTCTCAATTAATTCGTAACTTAGACTCTTTCCAAGTATTTGTATAACAACGTTCTTGAATTTAACCTTATTAAATATCACTGTTACTCTACCTAAATATTGTAACTTTTCTGGGTCATTATACTGTAAACTCCTTCAGGATGCCATCAAAATATAAACCGCAATCACTCCTAGTAGGGAAGTACTTTACTGAAATATACACCGATCAAGTTACTTATTTAAAGTTTTCTATTTAAACTTGTTTTCATACTGTTATAAACACTGGCCTGTGATGTCCTCAACAGAGCAGTCCTCTAGTATTGTTGACACTAACACTGTTGTCATTATGAGATCCAGTCACGGAAAAAGAAAGGTATATTTATAAGCTATGTGTACTTTTAACTGCTAAATGAACAAAAAATAAGATGATTTGAAAGTGAAATGTAATTCAGTAGCTGACAGGTGTCCAGTAAAACTTTGGGTAATGATCTATTTCCAGCAGTCAGCTGGGCCTAAATGCTGAAGGGAACCAGTGTGTGCAAACAGTCACAATGATGAGAAAAAACTTCTTGTTGTCACTCATGTAACTGCTGGTTACATCTTGAAACAAGAGGACCAAGACGATGCTCTATCACTCACCTGGCTACCATTGGCTATAATACAAGGTCATCAATAGCAGAAAGGGTCAATTTTGACCTGAGGGTTCTGACTTTGAGCAATCTTCGTAGATGCTGTATTCTAAATATCTAAGATCTGGGCCTACTGTTTCTAGACAAGAAGATTTTTTTAAGTTTTCCCTCTATAAGCCTATGTTAAATCAAGTAATCCAACAGGTACCGTCAATTTTGACATGCGGGTTATGATTCAAACAATCTTAGTTAAGATCAACTAGGCAATGCAACATGCCAAATATCTAAGCTCTAGGCCTTGTGGTTTCAGAGATGAAGGTATCTCAAGTTTTCCTATAACAAACCAAAATGTAAAATCAAGTGACATGCCAGGCAGGGTCAATTTCAACCAGTGGTCATAATTTTATCAATCTTGGTAGAGTTCCACTAGGCATGCTACTAGCTGCTATCTTGCAAAATATCAAAGCTCTAGGTCTTCAGGTTTCAAAGAAGAAGATTTTTATAGATTTCCCTCTATAAAGTCTTTGCAAAATTTGAGTAAGATTTGAACAATCTTGGTAGAGGTCCCCTAGGCAATGTCACATGCTAAATATCTTAGCTCTAGGCCTAGCCGTTTCAGAGATGTCCTTTGGGAAAATGTGAACAGACAATATACAACAGACAGTGAGCGATCCTAATTGCTCACTCTGGCACATTATGCCAGGTGAGCTGAGAAGACAATGCAGAAATAATGCATTTTAAACTTTTGTTTTAAGTGATATTTAAGAAATGCTCAGACCTCCCTGGTGAAAGATTTAAACAAGGAGAACATCCATGTCAGTCTCATAATTTCCTACCCTGATGGATACAAGACTTAGAGATATTGCCTTTACAGTCTGTGCAAAATAATGATGCAGCTGGCAAACCCCTATAGTCTGATCATGATCTGCACTGTGAGCTTTTCAGTCAGTAAATTTTCAGTGAACACCCTAAAGTTCATAAAAAGAGAAGCTTTGTGCTAATTGATTGTTTACCTCAAGTGAAGATAAATCCTTCAAATGTGAAGTAATGTCACTTTGTGGCAAGCATCACAATGAACTGACACTGAATGTGGTACATCTGAAAGTAGAAAACAATTAACCACTGCTTACAACTCAAAGTCCCATAAAACATTTTAACAATCTAAGAAGATGCAACTTCCTTAAAATATTTTTTCAACACTAAAGACGTGTATCACCAATTCTAAGACAACATACCTGTTATTTGCAATACTGTAAACCTAAAACCTCCAGCTAGATTTTACTTCATACATGTTCACTCATACTAGCTACATAAATAACAATTATATTTATATGTATTCTTATTTCTATCACTGCGGAATGTTATCTATATGATCTAGATAGACTATGTTTACTATATATATATATACCTGTGAATAAACAAACGTATATCTTTTCACACAGTTTGTGTCCATGCAGTAACAGACCGTGTCATCGAATAATAATAAATGTACATCATATTACATTCTGCAATATAACGTTTAATTTCAATGTCTCTTGTTAGGGTCAATCCACTTATATTTTATGTAATTGAATAAATTATTAATACATATCTTGTGCTGATCAATAATTCAGTTTTCAACTTGTCATTGTCTAAAAATGACTTAGGCCACACCAATCTTATAGTATGTTTATTTCTTACATATCTTTTTTCCTTTTTTGGATGGGTAGGGGAAAACGACTCGAGAGAGTAAACACTTGTTACTAAATATTATCATTTATATTAATTACCATGATTACTTACAAAATGGCACTGATGGTTTCAAAATTATTTCTTGAGCTACCTCAAATTTTAGAATTCATTCAGTTTGTTGCCAAAATAAGTACAAGAAAAACCTAACATATTCTTTGATGAAAACCGTAACCTGAAACATTGATAGTTTGGGGTCACTGTTCATCGTCTGTTAGGAGCCATGCCTAATTTAAATTGAATTCCATTCATACATCATTATGATAAAATTCAAAAAGGAATTTTAACAAATATAACTTTGGATCTAAGGATGGACCCTGATGGACATAGATCTGCAGCAGTTAGTAACCCATCAGTAAAAACATAAGTTGTGGCATTTACATCTGGTATACATCATGACCCAGGACATGGGGCAACCACATCTGGCTCTAGTCTGCATCATGCTGCATTTAGGCATTTTGGTTTTCTTTTTAAATTACTCATGATACAGTTTGCAGCACAGCAATGTTTGTCACACAAAACATTGTTTTCTGTTTGCCCTAAAATTTCTTGGTGGGTTACCACATTACAAACAATTAAAGCAAATTACTAATAATTACATCACAAAATTATTTTAACTGCAATGTTAATAGTTAATGTAAGCCTTTGTAACACTCTCTGGAACAGTTTTACAACAATTTACTTGTGACATTTCATGCTCAGCCTCCTGTAGATTGAAACTTGTTGTAATTACATAATGTGTTCCCTTCATGCCTTGTTTAACACAACATTATACTGTTAGCAGTTTATACACTGAACTAACTTATATATGTTCAACAGAATCAACCATTACCCTGCTGGCTGCAGTGGATTCTGCCTCTATCACCACTACAGATCATTTAGCATATTTATGACGTCTGATCATGATCTACACTGTTTGTTAACATTTACAATCTGACAGTAATGTAATATCAATTTTATATCACAGTTACAACAATTAATAGTACTGTCTAAATTGGAAGCTGGGCATGTCCATTTTTAGAAATTAAATAATAGGATATGGGTCAAGTGAACCATTTTAAGCTCAGATACCAAGCTCTAAGTAATTTCAAGGAATAAAGGAAGTGCCTGGGGTGTATAGGATCATAATATGCCATCTGCAAAATCATGAAAGAAATTAGGATTTCTGAGTAGCAGGTTTACGCACTAAGACACCACAGGTAGATAGGGTTAATGAGGGATCAAAAATGAGAGGCTGGTGTTCTGCCTCAGGATCTGCTGGAATAATCAGCATGGACCAGGTGCTTTATGATTCTAAATGAGGCAGGACATAGCAGCTGATAACTGCTGCTGTTTTTAAACATGAATTCGAGATTTACTGTTAACAATTTATTTTCTTGTAAGTTAAATTAAATAAATGTTTATTTTAGTTTTATTTGTGAAGGTTTTATATTGCTTATTATCAGTGATTATGGAGATTTATTTGCTTTTTTATCTTGGTTGTTGGCAGTACCAAACTTCTCAGGAAAATAGAACTTCTGCAATTATGCAGTGGCCATCAGTAATTGCATAAATATTCTGTACCTGCTCAGCTAAGGAAATCTACCTCACTTCTTTGATTTGAGACACTTCTTTCAGAGGCCACCCATTAACACAATGTGCTCTTCACCAAATACACCCCTTCTACTGAGATGTGCCCCCTCCATCAAATACACCCTTGCTGATTGATCACCCCTGCACATAATGTGCTCCTCGCCAAACACACCTGCTGATTGATTCCCACCAGCATGAATAGAATACTGTATAAACAAATATACATGCCAACACATAGGTAATGGTATAACCTAAACATCTGTCAGAGGAAAAGATGGAATCAGAATCTGCCTCATCAAAGATAAACAAATTAGATACATAATCAAACATGTACAACTCCACTGGTAAACAGTCAATATACCTGTGGGATACTGTCTTATATTCAAAAACAATTTCTTTCAAAACACCTGGTGCAGCCCGACTGTATTGTAAGCATTCTATATAGCCACTTGCCTATGTTAAAATTTTAAATTGTATGTTTGGCATTGCATGAAGCTTAATTAAAGGTATTGTTTCCGTGAACAAAAGTCACTAAGGATGCTATTCCTTACACAGTTACAAGTTTTCATGCCTATTCTTGCTGAGGAATGTTTTTCCTATGTTAGAGTGATTGTATAGGTTTCATGTAGGATGTTGTATACAGGAAATATTGCTGGTTAGAACGAATGTTTGTACAGCAATGTGAGGCAATTACTGCCAAATTAACTAACCACATGTTTTTTAATAATTAACAACAAGTAATATCGTATACCACTCATAAATACTTAATCCTGATTGGCTGATAGCGCTCACGTGCCGGGTCCACAAAAGTATGTGTAGACCTGGAAAAAGATGACATTGTGTAGACCTGCACGGATTTCAAGACGTCATTTCTGTTATATTTTCGCATAATTTTCACTACTTTTAATGAGGTATACGATATAATAATTGCAGACTAATGTTTCGGTCAATATATAGTTTTTCGGACCTGTGAAAAATGATATTGACCTCAGACTTCGTCCTCGGTAAATATTACTTTTAACAGGTCCTCAAAACTATATATAGACCTCAACATTAGTCTACAATTGACATGACGCCGACTGTCAATCAAATCGTTCGACTGACCAATCAAAAGGCACTATTTTTACACACCTCCACGCATTCTGTTTTCGAAAGTTTACCTCCGACATGTGGTCGAGGAGCTTGCGTATGTAGGGTCATTGTCATCGTGGATAATTGAATGTTTTATGTAAAAAGATATATAAAAATGATGAAAAAGTAAATTTAATTACTACGAAGGGTTTTATATCAAGTTAACACCAAGAACTGAAAGAAATTTAAACTAGAGCTATCACTAAATGTGATTAATACCCCCAAAAGACTTGCTTTATAAACTGAGAAAGTTCGTAGTAACAGAATACCTTGCAAACAAACTAAAAAGAAATATTGTTCTTGGCAATAACTTTGTAATTGGTCAAGATAGAGTTATGGTTCTTGTACACTGCACTTCCTCTCAATATGCTTGACCATTGTATGAAGTTGTATTGAATTCCAACCAATAGTTTTCGAATAATGCTCCAGACAAGTAAAAGTAACAAAGGGCAATAACTCTGAAATGAGTCAAGATAGAGTTATCGTTCTTTCGCACTGCACTTCCTGTCATTGTGCTTGACCATTGTATGCAGTTGTATTGAATTCCAACCAGAAGTTTTCGAAAAATGCTTCGGACAAGGAAAAGTAACAAAGGGCAATAACTCTGTAATTAGTCAAGATTGAGTTATGGTTCCTGTGCACTGCACTTCCTCTCATTGTGCTTCATCATTGTATGAAGTTGTATTGAATTCCAACTGGTACTTTTCGAATTATGCTCTGGACAAGGAAAAGTAACAAAGGGCGATAACTCTGTAATGAGTCAAGATAGAGTTATGGTTCCTGTGCACTGCACTTCCTCTCAATGTACTTGAGCATTGTATGAGGTTGTATTGAATTCCAACCAGTAGTTTTCAAGTAATGCTCCGGACAAGAAAAAGTAACAAAGGGCAATAACTCTGTAAATACTCTAGATAGAGTTATGGTTCTTGTACACTGCACTTCCTCTCATTGTGCTTCAATATTATATGCAATTGTATTGAATTCCAACCAGTAGTTTTCAAGTTATGCTCCGGACAAGGAAAAGTAACAAAGGGCAATAACTCCGTAATTAGTCAAGATGGAGTTATGGTTCTTGTGCACTGCACTTCCTCTCAATGTGCTTGACCATTGTATGAAGTTGTATTGAATTCCAACCAGTAGTTTTCAAGTTATGCTCCGGACAAGGAAAAGTAACAAAGGGCAATAACTCTGTAATTATTCAAGATAGAGTTATGGTTCTTGTGCACTGCACTTCCTCTCAATGTGCTTGACCATTGTATGAAGTTGTATTGAATTCCAACCAGTAGTTTTCAAGTTATGCTCCGGACAAGGAAAATGCAACAGACCGCCCGACCGACCGACCGACCGACCGACCAACCACCGGGTGACTCCTATATACCCCCCTAAACTTCGTTTTGGGGGTATAATTATACTTTGCTTACAGAAACAGTTAAACCGGCACTAGATCGTGACCACGGACCTAATGTGTATATATGGCCCGTGTCGTGAACCATGTTAAATGTTTCGGTTACTTTTGTCATACTATGATAATTCATATCTAGACTAATTAAAATCTTTTTGCAAACGCTTTAGTTTTTCACGGTTACTTTCAGCGGAAAGAATGTGTAGTTTAGTTATAATCATATACTTCGTCTATGGAGACTAAAAGTATGCTTTGTCGGCGAGTATCATACGAAACCTTAATTTCTAGGAATAACATTAGAATTAATAATTATAGTTTTTAACTAATATTAAATATAGATAGGCAGAGGGCAATTGTGAAGAAGTTTAAAAAAAAATGTAATCTGCACTAACTGTATGCATTACATATTATGTATGTTCTGACACAAATATTTTGTAAATTGCGACTTCAAACATACGTGCTGCATTTATTCTTGCATAACCGATGGCTGTTTTCTATGTAATGGACCTATAAACAGACACGTGTCAAGAAAGAGGATACATAATATACAGTGTGACATCTTGCCTTTATTTCGGTAAGTCACCGCGAGATATGTTTGTTATGTATCTCAATAATGCCGCCCAGCTTGACTGGTCGGATTTCATGGTACAATAAACATGTATGATCCATCTAATTAAAACTTGAATGTTTCGTTTGTATGTTTGTCCTCTGACATCGCTATCACCATTATAAATGCCGCTTTGCCAATTAACTTTGAAACTTCAAACTTTTATATTTTGATACATCTTGAGAACAAAATACCATGATGCATGTAAATACTGACTACGGCGTGCAAAAAGTACTATATATGAACGAGCATACATTCCATGGTGGTGAAAAAAAAAAACCTGTGAAAATGCATCGTAAATACATTTTTTTACCTTACTATATATAAAATGTTTTCTTCAATATATATTTTAAATATTTTCTGTTTCGAGATCCTTTCGGCGTTTTGTACACACATTACCCCCGTCTTGAAGGGTAAATTTAAAATGTGTGTACATAATGCGTGGTTGGATCTTGTTCATTTATAAAAAGGAAACATAAAATTTCGATAAACAAAACAAAAAAATCCCTTTTAAATGTGCTTCTAACCCTGTCAAAATGTGCAAGATCAGCATGTAGATACTGCCTGAACACTAAAGCGTGTCCGAGGTTTTGTTATCTATCGATCGCATGGTCGGTAGGCGGAGTTTCGCGTCATGTCAATTGTATATTGTAGTATTATATAGAAAATGTGTATTCTAAAAATAGATAGTACTAAGTCAATATCTAACATTCAGTACTAGTCAATATCTAACATTCAGGTTCTAAAATGGAATATAATATTATGTTGCTCAATAGTTATTTATTCATCATTAATGTTGATAATTGTTCATAACACTAACTTGAAGTAAAATTTGGATTCTGTATCTGCACTGCTAACTATTCCACTTTTGATCACAGAATGATCTGTATAGATCAGAAAACCACACCACAATTTCCAAAGAAGCTATGGGGTCAAATATGCCTCCCAGATTTATAAGTGAGTGCAACACTAACCACCTGTGGAATCTTTATTCCTACACAAACAGTAATCTCCAATGTCCATTATAACTTTCAAGTTTCAAGTACTATATCCCTGTGTTTACAACTACTACTATCAAATTAGCAACAAGTAGGTACTCTAGAGGTTAATTCCACAAATTTGCACATTATCAACACTTTATCAAATTCACACTCCAGTATTTATCTATCAGAGGTAATACAAGATGATAATTTAATTAAATGATAACACCTGATCCACAGGTCAAGTGATTGAAGATTGCATTAAAATCACAGGGCTAGTTTGATGATGCTACAGTTTGCTTGTGGATTATGAACATACCAACGGATGGTTCAGTAAAGACAACCACTGACAAAACATTCTGACAGATTATAATAAGTGACATGTCAATGAATTAAGTGATTTTGTAATATACAAATATATCTGAAAAGTATAAAACAAAGGGCAATAACTCTTGAAATGCAGAGCAGTGAATTATTTTAAAACATTGAACAGACATGCTAAGTAACATTGTAATATGACAAATGACCGTTCTTGAAGTGTCTGTTCTTGACAGGACAAGTGTACTGTCTTTAATTCAACAGGACACTTTTTTTTAAAAGTGGCTTTAATAATTTTTGCTGGTGACCTGTTCTGCTTATAATCCAGTCAGACAGTGGACAAAGGTTATAAAGATCTATGGGGGACAATACCTGCGTCCCAAGTTACAGTTATAAGCAGTATTCTATCATCTGTTAGTAAAATACTGAAATAATCATATATCCAAACTTACCCAATTTCAAATTTAACACTATTTTTATGCAAATGCCATTCTTAGACTGGTACAAGTATTTGTGTAACCCAGCAGCGAAAAAGTCAACAGGAAGCACTGAATAATATCACATAATCCTCCAGAAGTCTAAACCAGTCTGAAACAAAAACAAACAAAAAACACTATTAATTAACGCTGCTCAAAACTTTTTCTCACAAAAAAATCTGTGAAAAAAAAGAATCCACCTCATGAACTGCACAACTGTTGAAACTTGATGTTCCAGAGGAAATGAATGTTTTACATACAGGCATAGTCCATCTGTTAAGATTTAGGAGCACATATCCTGACAGAGTTAATTAATCAGCCAGCAAAGTGGGTTATGTAATAGTTCTGCTAGTTCATACAAAATTTCTCATTATCCTCACACATCTAATATCCAGTGAAACAGCTGGAGGCTGATGGTTTTGTAATATAACTACTTGTGCAGTATCCCACTCTCAGATCTCTATTGTTTCTTCAAGTCAATGACAGTTGGTATGCAGGGAATAATATTTCAAATTTCATACTGAAACAGCTTGTGGCATGAAAGATCTGCAACAATATTCTATTCTAAGAGGGGGGGGGGGCTACTGGATTTTGTTAAACAATCCGAAGCTATCAGTTTAAAATGTACAAAAAGTATTTGTTATTCAAATATACTGTAAGGTCTTGTTATTGAAGAAAATGTTATAACAATGAGGTTTAGCAACAAAGGGAGGTAATTCTGATTTTTCAAACAGTAAACTAAGTATGGTAAAAAAATAAGATTGCATAAATTTTCTTCTTATTGCATTCTACTGACATGCTAAATTTTATTTAAAATCGGATCCTCCATAATAACAAGCAAGATATTGATCAGCAAGAAAATTAAACAAGGGAGGTAATTCCAATATTATCAAACAGCCAGTGTGATAGATGACATAATTATGCTTTACCTCAAAATAACATAAAACTCTAGAGGCCTGAACAATTCTGTTTGTTATCACAGCATTCAGCATTAAGCCTGACTGATGGTAACTACCCCTCCATGGAAAGAAGAAGGAGACTTACAAACTCTCAGCTCTACAGCAAGTGCCTTTCAATGACCTGCAACTGCATGCTCTGAAATTCTTTTAAATGCCCAAAGCAAGATTCACACATGCATAAAACAAGATTATTCTGTTAAGGAATATACAAAATACAAAAAGTAGATAAAAAGTGAAATAAAGAGCAGCTGCTAAGCCATGATAAGGTTGTCTTGTAAAACTGACTCCAATGCTGTAACACCTGTCAAACATATACCAATCTGATAACACAGTAGATCTCCTATCTGAATCCCTACATGTTGTTATCAGTACAGACTGTCTTCCGTACACTCCAGGAATCTTTAGTGTATTTTACCAGCTCACATAATGTAAGAACCATTAATTTTGTTCTCTTTTTTTGTTATCTCTTTTCTGAAATGCATCAATCTCAATATGTTTTTACATAAACTACTTTCACTCTGGCATCAAACTTGGTATGCACTAATGCTGCCTATCAAAAGACCAGAGTCTCAATCAAGATACCAACCAAATATTTCACGTCCAGTCTGATCGTGACTGAATACCACACAAAACGTGAAAATGCAACAAAACCAGGTTTCAACATTAACCTTGACCCAAAGGACCCCAAAAAAGCAAGCAAAGCTACATATCCATAATAAGTTACTTAAATGCAAATTTTAAGTTTCATGGCAATACCTCATTCCCACCTAGAATTATTGGCCAGAAACCATTTTACTATTTTTAATACCTACAACCTTGACCTTCATCCCATGGACACCTGAAATGCAATCCCTAGCTACATCTCAATATAAGCTACCTACATATCAATTTCCATGGCAATAACTCCTTCCAAGTTATTGACTAGAAATCGATTTTCTATTTTTAAACACAGCAACCTTGTACCAGGGACCCCAAATGGGACCCCTAGGTACATCTCCATGTAAGCTACCTCCATACCAAGTTTCTTTGCAATACATCATTCCTACCTGAAGATAGTTTGACCTGAGAAACAACCTGTTTTGAGGCGCCTGCCTGCCCATATCTAATAAAACAGGATTTTTCATTGGAAACCTGTGCCGTGGTTAATAAAATGAGGAACATTTTCATCAACCATGTTGAATAGTTTTGCAAAAACTTGTTTGTAGAAATATGACGTTGCCATGCTGATATAGTGAACGATTCCCTGAACATCGAACAATAATCACAACCTTCCAACTGAGTGTTACAATAAACAAATGAGAAATTAAACATTGCTGTAAAACTTGCTGGCGATTTAATTAAATGTGTTGGGGGATAAAATCTATCCGATACAAGAACATTTGTAAAAGTGAATGCAGTAGCCTAAATAATTATGATAATCGTACTCAGACCATGTCCACAGTTCAATATATAAATCTATTTTTTTTGATATGATGATTTCAGACTTATGAGCAATTATTATGAAAAGTCACAATCAGATATTGCCCTGTTTCATAAATTTGATTACCTATGCAGAATCTGAGTGTCCTTGAATACTGCTATAATTTACGTAAAGTCATGTTTTATAAAAGGTACATACATCAATATATGGCAATAAAATGTCCCAGTCTTACTTTGAAGTCAAAATATCGACACTAATAATTAATGTCACGAATAATATGCCTTATGAATTTCTTTGTTAATTACAATTACAACCTACAATTAATATATCATTACCTTTATCTTTGTCTTTTATGATGCAGTAAGGTAATCCAAACAATTTTTTTCAGGTATTAATAAATCAAGCACAGCTAAAACACTTCCTAGCAAAGGGGAAAAAAGTACACAATGAGTAATTTCACAAACACAAATTAAAAAGAACTTGAGAAAAATCCGGGTTCTACAAAAATGTATAACTGAACAAGTGCCAAGCTGATCAAGTGCACAAAGATGCTTGATGGATAGAAGCTTGGCAGATGTGAGCTATAAATAGACTCATTAAGTGTTCAGTGAGGAATCGTGCAAAGATAAAAAAGTTATATTTTTGGCTGCTGTTTTATTAGACCTGTTTTCAAGATGATAGAATTATGAATAAGTATGATATAAAATAATGAGAAATATCAAAAAACAAACTTGCCACGGGTGTTTGGTACAGTTATGCTGTATATTGGCCATTAAAACAAGTACACAGATTTGAGGGCAGGTTTGACCAACCATGTTTCTTTATGTGAGAAAGTTGGCAGTTTCTTTCTAGTAAATGGTTCTTACAAAGAACGATGGTAAGGTAAACCGCTCGCCATTAAAAATGACCGAAATATCTGCTGAAACAATGGTGCTATTAAAGTTCTTAATCAGACAAGAAACAAATAAAAAGTTCAGAGTAACTTGTTTGTCTTTAATTTCATTATCATATTATTTTGCAACTGAACAAATATTTACCGAAGCCAAGTGTCTCCTTAAAGTCAAATTAGCACTTTGGATGTTAAACTTACTTGTAGCTTTTATATTACCAAAAAACATAGGTTACCTGTGAAATTGATAGCTATTAAATGTTTGAAAACATTCCCAAAGTTGCTTTTCATTCAAAAGTACATGCTTAAAGATATGGTGCAATTTTTTTCAATGATCTACTGCAATCAATTAAAATAAGAAATTTATGCTGTCTGACAACACTTTTTCATGAAGAAGTCACATTGATATAAAAGAAATGTACCTGCCAACTTTGTGGTAGACTTAATAGAACATAATTCAATCATTCTTCTATTTGTAAATTTATCATGTATTAATGGCCGGTATCTAAAGTGCAGTGCTAATGGGACTTAAATGAGAAACCACTCAAAAATTGACTACCCCCTTTTTGCAAATGAACAAAAACAAACAGAAAAACTGAAAAATTCATTACGAGCCAACTGCATGTCTACTTTAACTATGAAGATTAGTGATTTAACTCCATGCTGCCCCCACCCCACTCATACCAACAGATAGACACAACCATTTGATTAAAAGTATCTTTCTCTTTGAAAACTCTTTTTAAAATCCTCCAGCTTCTTAGCCTTATTAATTGGGCATTTCAGTGTGACCCCATTCACAGATCTGATATTTTATAACTGTCACACCTTTACAGGTGAACAACTAGAAAATATCAGCCTATAAAATCTGTTTGCCTTCAAAGTCAAAATAGTTAAGACTACCTGGTCCAGCTTCTTTTGCATTTACAGAAGTCGAGCATTTATGATGCTTATCTAAGCACTCAATATAATAAAAAATGTAAAAAAAAAGTTTTCACTAACCTTATAGCAAGTCTACTAATACATAGATCATGTTGAAGTTGTTAAAATCTCTGAATTTTGATGGGCGATGCTTTAATACAGAACTTAATATTTATATATCACATTTTATCGTAAAAAAATCTTTGTAGCTATAGCATCCTGCTGCTGAGATAAGCCGCAATTCTAGATTATTAGTTTGAAGTTTTAATGGAAAAGCCTGATATTCATCAGCAAAGCAGGGAACATAAAGTGTTCTTCCTAGAAAGTCTTTGTCAGCCAGGGTTTTCAACACACCACAGAATCAACTGAATCTGAGCTTGTATTCTTCAGGATATGATAACAGTTTCAGTCAGTGATATGGTTGGACTGAGATCAGACATGGTGATCGATTACTGTCATGTGTAATCAATTATTAATCGATTACATGGGTAAATTTCATGTTCGATTATTAATTGATTACTTCCATTTGGCTGCGTAATCAAATACTTTCAATTACTTTGGCTAAAGTAATCGTGATTACATCAGATGATTACATTTTGATTACTTACTTTTAAATGAATTAAAAACTTGTATCAATTTGAAACTAAAATTTCCTTCATAGCATTTATGTACAATCACAAATATAGAATCATACAGAATCATTATTCACAGTTTCATCAAACTAGCATTAGGTTGACTGAATGCAGAAAGTTTGTAACTTTTCATAATATTCTGCCTTTTGAAAACTTTTATAAACTACCATGAATTTACAATATATAACAAAAAGACTGAGCACATCTCCAATAACATCTCATGGAACTATTGACTTTACTGATATAAAGCCTTAGGGCTGAACATGGTTGAAAAAGTTCTTTTATTAGGACTTGAAAAGAAGTGTATGAAATAATTGAAAGCATTATTATGTAAATAAGGTGCAAACATTTTCTTTGTGATCTGTAACAAGCAGATCAACACTACAAAACATTAATTAAACTTGTCAGTATTTCTGTAGGAATACATGTATTTTCCCATTTTTTTTGTTTTGTTTCTTATTTCCAAATAAACATATATTCAAATATACATACTACAAATACTTTTAGTAAAAAAAATGACTTCAAAATATCTATGTAATCGAAAGTAATCGAAAATGTAATCAGATCTGTAATTGATTATATTACGATTACAAGTAATCGAAAATGGTTTAGATTACAGATTACTGTCGATTACTTGGCATAATGTATTTGATTACCATTGATTATGATTACATCATCCCTGACTGAAATCCGATATAAAGTCAACCAACAACAATTGCCTCATGACACTTAAAAGGAGGCAACATCCCTATAAAAATATGTCAGTATTTGACACTACAGGAAGGGAAAGACAAACCTCAACCAGCAACAGACCTTATGACACTTAAAAGGAGGCAACAGCCCTATAAAAATATGTCATGACACTAAAAGGGAGACAACCTCCCAGCAACAGACCTCAAGACACTTAAAAGGAGGCAACATCCCTATAAAAATATGTCATGACACTAAAAGGGAGACAACCTCCAAGCAACAGACCTCATGACACTTAAAAGGAGGCAACATCCCTATAAAAATATGTCATGACACTAAAAGGGAGGCAACCTCCCAGCAACAGACCTTATGACACTTAAAAGGAGGCAACATCCCTATAAAAATATGTCATGACACTAAAAGGGAGACAACCTCCCAGCAACAGACCTCATGACACTTAAAAGGAGGCAACATCCCTATAAAAATATGTCATGACACTAAAAGGGAGATGAACCTCCCAACAAGAGCTCTCAGGACTTTTAGAGGGAGACAACTTCTAAACAACTGACTTCATGAAACAAGCTCCCAACAACAGACCTCATGACAGATCTCTCCCAAATACTGACTTGATCACAGTTAAAGGGAGAAAACTTGGCCAACAAATTACTTGATGACACCTAAAAAGGGGAGACAATTAACCTGCCAACAATCAACCTCGTGACACAAGAGACAATCTTTCAATAAAAGATACTTACAAGACTACTGACATGGCATTTAAACTATTTTAAAGGCAGACAACTCCTATCACCACAAGACAGGACTTTCCTAATATCATCTAGAGTATCCTGGAAACTGTTCAGACTTAAATAAAAAAGTCTAGGACATTATCTTGCATAGTCCAATGGGAATCATTTTCTTCCAAGAAATAAATAGGATATGACAGAAAATTGCTTACAAAATGTATCAGATCTATTGACAGAAGTTTTCTACAGGCCAAATAAATTTCTTTTATTGAAAACATTTAGTTTTTCCCACTCAAAAGAAAGACTGACTTGCAAAAGACGAGAGTTTGTTATTCATACAAAAACGTAATCGAGTTGTATCTGGAAGTGGAACAACCATAAAACTTTATTCTATACTTATTTATTAAACTTGATTAAATTTACTTTAAATGTTCATTCTAAATAGATTTGCTATCTCTCTGAGAGAGAGACAGAGATGCAATAAGGAATTGAGCCTCTTGCCTATAAGTACACTACCACAATGGCAATGGCGGGGATCAAACCCTGGGCCCTGTGATACTGAGATGACCATGCTACCACTGTACCATGGCATCTCCAAAACTATAAAATGTAAACAAAATACAGAGCTCACTTATTTCACACATCCATTGTTAGATTCTGTTACATAAATCAGCAAGGTTTATTTTATAGTAGTGACCATTTTAGATGCCTTCCCCATAGAAAATTACTCTAGCATACAAACCTCAGCCCCCACCATGCTCTGAATAGAAACCCTGACAATAATAAACCTTGGAGACAGATTTAATTATCTACAGTATCACAATAGCACAACATTTTACAACCTGCAATTTGAAATTTACTGTAAACCATGTAATAAGGCAGATAATCAATGCTCTGAGTGTGGGTAATCCCTGTAAATAAACCCTAATTTGTCTTCATAGATGGCTGACATGGTTCCATGACAATGTCTTTGTCTTTATCCATAAATAGAACGTTATTACAAACTCCTCAAGATTGTAAAGTTATTTCCGAAGACAAAAAAAAAACGCCGTTCTATTGTTATAATATTATCTTACACTTCCAGAAACTAATGAATTTTCCACTGACAGCATCTATTTCCTCTCAAATGAGTCTGTTTATAGCTGATGGCCCATGCTAATCCTTGAGTTTTTCACTATTCATAACATCACACATTCAAGCAAAAAAAACAAATTCTCTTTTACCTTACTTCCATTACATCTAAACACACGTATTTCTCCACTAGTTACACTTCTTTTTACGCTGTTGAAATGCTTTGTTTTATTTCGAAGCTGAACAAAGCTCTACTTGTTATTTATATGTCCTTTTTTCACTGTTACAGAATGTGTACTTTAAAATGGAAGGGAAAAAAAGACAATAACTCAATTACTAGGTCCAATATTAAAGCACTATGTGACACAGACATCGGTTCATTGAGAAAATGACTCATGTACACACTGATGAAACAGACTAAATATTCTGAAGCTTAGGTATTGATCTTTCCCACAAGTACTTTCAATGCAAATGCGAGCTTCTTTTTTTTAGGACTGTTCAATGTCCCATTTCATCAATGGGAGAATAAACGGCAGCTTCGTTTAACATTGGTAATAGCAGTCGGAGATCTTTTAGAAACTAGCAATGCTTTTAATTTTTTTTCAATTTAATATAGGTTGGTTTAAAGTCCAAGGAGCACTGATGTAAAATTTCTTGTCTGATAATACTGAGAAAGGTTAATTCTAATACCAGCAGCAGTAATTACTGCAACCACTTAGATACACTTTCTTATAAAACTTTCCTCAAAGAAGTGATAAAAAATTTGAAAGTAGGGTGTACATCGCAATTGTTTTAAAACATCGTAATAAACACAGTTTTAGCATTTTCATTATTCAGAATTTTCATTATTCAGAATGCCGTGGCACAGTGGTAGCTCGTTCACCTTAGGATCGAGGGCCCGGGTTCGATCCCTACCATCGCAATGTCAGTAGTGTCCTTAGGCAAGACACATTTAGTTATTCCACATTGCCTCTCTCTCTCTTCATGGTTGATTCCATTTGGAATGAGTCTCGAGAGCGATTAATATAAGTTGTTAGAACTTGTTTCGCAATCAAGAATAAATAAATAAGTATAAACTAAAATGATACTGGGACTTTAAACATTCACAGTTTTATCACCAGTCATCTCTTAACAGCTTTTCTTGTCCAATTTTTATATTTACTCAATAAACTTGCACAATGTATTTCAATAAAAATGTGTGCTGTTTTGGCATTTAATACATCATAAATGTTTCATTGTTACATCCTTTCAACTGAACTGACAAGAAAACTGCATTTATTAAAAGCGAGGTGCATGTACAGGACTTGGGTCTATTGTGGATATATAACTGTCTGCAGTCATCAATTTTTATCAATTATAAATGAAAAATGTGTCTACATACTTTATTATTTCTAAGACTAATTCTGGATGTGTTGTTCCTGAAGACAACTGAACTGAAAATTGTCTCTAAGATTTACTTACTGTAAATATACCTGGATGCAGGTTAACAGTATACAGTCACACACAACTATAAATGAAGCTTTTAGGGTGGAACAGTTGCATCAAACAAATGCGATACCAGCTGTGATATTGCTGTTTATATCCTTCACTGCAGGATAAACTTGCAGATGCTGCCTTATACTGAATGCTATACCAGTATTATTCAGCAATTCTTAACAAGTGACAAAATATTGAATTTCACACAACATGCTTCAGTCAAGATGACATGTGGTGTGTTTCAGGCATGAGTGATTTATTTATTGCTGTCATTTTTTTATCAATATTTTCAATAATTGCCTACAGCACATGCAAATCCCCAGAGGTTCTTACAAAAGTACAAATCCAAAACATGTTTTTCATACACAATGATACAGAACCAGTGTGTAAGTACAAATCTAAACATTTCTGTAAAACTTAATAGGCAAACCTTATACCAAGCAACAACATCAACAGAGCCCCTGCAAAATCCTTCCTTAGTCTCCATAAAATCAGAAAACTAGTTTAAAAGGAACTCCAACTGTCTGCTTTTTCCAGGTCAGTTTCAGAATTATTTTCATCAGGATTAAAAACTGAAGAAATATGCAAAGATCTATACCACTGAACTGGTTCTCAGTGTTTAAAAAAGAATGCTAGAATACATCTGACCTGTTTCTTACAATAGCCGTTTATCCTTGTATATCCCTGATTGCATGTTTAACTGTTATCTTTCAATATTACATATATGCAAATGAAACCTAAGCTAACACTGGACCATCTGTTGAAATATATAGTTAATTGCACAATAATACCACAAAAGTATGCATATATTGACCTAAAACTGTCAACACTCGACACTAACTTTGACAAATATTGGTATACTTATTTGGGACACTTTGCATGTACTCAGCCTGGATCAATGCTGCAATGGCATTTTGATCAACTTCCCCCACTCTGAAAATATGCAAGTATTGCAAAATCATTTTAGCATGTACACATTATTACACCTGTTACACTGCGCTTAAATTTAATTTTATTACATTGATTAAAGAATAAAGTTCTTGAAATTTATATTTCCTACTCTCAGTGACCAGTAACAGATTCCTGGTGGGTCTGACCAGTACTTGAACTAAAAAAAGAGATTGTGGGGGTTCCAGGTCAAATTCAAATCCACAAACCAATATGTCACTTCTCTTAGTACATGTTTTAAGAGCACAATATTCACATGGCTAAAAAAAACAAAATATTCCAAACCATTGTTACATTATTTGTAGAATGTTTCATTTACATTCCAATTATATATAATGTTGCAGAAATGCATCTAAAATGAAGCTTGACAAGCCTACAGGCTTATCACAGTGACATCTGGCAATCAAACAATGTATTCTATCTAACATTTATAGCTTTCTCCTCTCACTATTGAAAATGACTGGAATGCCAAGCTTTTTTTACGAAATGTCACCAATCTTTGATAATTTCAATCACATTACATTTACAACTGCTATGAATATCTTTAGATTAATAGTTGTTATAACTATTATATTTAAACTGAGATTTTGTGCACTGTGCTATTTTAAAATCACTCTTACATACTTTTATAAAGTTCTAGCTCCTAAAACTTTAAATGCCACTATTTTTATATTTTTTTTGTTTGATGCACCTTTCCTGTGCAAAACTTAAATGCTCCATTGTTTATATTTTTTTGTAAGTGTTAAATGCAGCTTTCCTGTCAAGCACATAAACATGGTACCATATTTTTTTAAACCTACATATGTATCTTAAGCCAACTTTTTTAGACTTAAGTAATGAGCTGTACATATGGACTGTTGTAGCTAAACAACTTCAGCATACACGGTTTATAGGCTTTTAAGTCAATCAAAAGCTATACATAGCTTATGTTTATCATGTTGTAATGACATACCGACTTAAAATAAATTTAATATTGTATTGTATTGAAAGAAGCTTGAATCCACACCTGACGAAAAACAAAATATTAAAACAGCGGCATTTAATTATTTAGAGTTTCTCCATAGTTGTACTGCTAGCTGCTTTTAGATTTTTACTCTTTTCAAAGGAAGATAGACAGATGGAGTTTTGGAAGCCAGAACGGACTATTGCCATTCATTGATTTTTATTACCTTTTCTTATGAACTGACTCCAGCGTCCCTTGAAATTTGGAAAAATAACGCATAAAATTAGAAATTGGGAGTCTGAATTTTACTAGTTTATTAAAATATATAAGATATGTGACCCTTATTTGAGTAAACACCAAGCGATGACAACTGAGCAAGTCAGTTCCAGTTCAGTAGTTGTCTATTAACTAATTAATACACTTTAGTACTTAGAATAAATCATCTTTAGAGATACAACCAGAAATATTCATCTTCGTTCTAAAAATCGCAGGATTTGCTCTCACATCATAGGACTCTTAGTAGGAATCTTACCCCACCCACTTCCACTATGCAGTTCCACTCCAGTTCCAAATTCTGAAACGCTAAAAACATATTTCGTCTTACCAGCCTACTTGAAGGCTGTTAACTGCGTGACATAACGGACATGTATAACAAAATATATGTGATACACAATGAGCAAAACGTTATTTTGTGTTTGCAAAGAGAACTTACCATATTATTCGCAACACAGCACCAAAATGGATGCGGTTTTTTAATTTTAAGGGAGACTACTCTGAAGAAATATTTAGTAATTTCTTGGCGGAGTTGTCCTACATTATCAGATACTTCTGGAGCAATAATATTATAATAGATAGTATATATTCGTCCCAGGATACTTTGAGCACTGCCTTCAAACTATTTTATATCAAATATATGGCCAACTTCCAGAAAGCTCCAGTCCACTCCAGAACAACGGCCCACTTATTGTTTCTCTATTTCTTGCAAATATAATGTAGATCTACTGTATTATATAAAATATACAGTACCGATCGGAATTTTAGATAAACAATCTTGAGCTGTTTGTAAAACATGTAGAATTTAAAGATAAACAAGAGCTGTTACATGTGTGCCCCCTTGAAATCATGCAATCAGTAATGTTGAAAAAGCAATACATATGGCATGAAAGAAATGTCCCGTTGGCATTGACCTTTGATCTACTGACCTCAAAATATTTAGAGATCTTCTGCTGGTTACTACCAACCTCTACACCAAGTTTCAAGATACTAGACCTACACGTTCTCGAGTTATCGTCCGGAAACCGTTTTTATATTCCCGGTCACTGTGACCTTGACCTTTACACTCAAAATCAATAGGGGTCATCTGCTGGTCATGACCAACCTCCACACCAAGTTTCAAGATGCTAGGCCCATGCGTTCTCTAGTTATCGTCTGGAAACCATTTTACTATTCCAGGTCACTGTGACATCGACCTTTGACTTCCAAATCAATAGGGTTCTTTGCTGGTCATGACCAACTTACAAACCAAGTTTCAAGATGCTAGGCCAACGCGTTCTTAAGATATCGTCCGGAAACAGTTTAACTAATCCGGGTCACCATGAAATTGACCTTTGACCTACTGATCTCAAGATCAATATAGGAATCATTTACTGGTGATGACCAACCTGCACACCAAGTTTGAGGATTGTAGGCCAAGGCGTTCTTAAGTTCATCATCATCTCATCTTTGTTAATGGCTAACCGTCATAACTGACTATTATCGGCCATGCGTGGGGGTTAGAAAAAGTTAAAAGATTGCCAAATCTCCTAGGTTACTCAGTCCATCCAGAAGGTTTTTGGCAATGTGATAAAAAAGTGCAAAAAGCCTAGCTCAGCCTTAAAATACCTACAATAGTGCAAATCTACAATTGTATGTATGTGTGTTATCGTCCGGAAACCGTTCTGTA
This sequence comes from Saxidomus purpurata, assembly GCA_022818135.1. Lineage (NCBI taxonomy): Eukaryota > Metazoa > Mollusca > Bivalvia > Venerida > Veneridae > Saxidomus > Saxidomus purpurata. The sequence goes on from JAFMSR010000004.1 coordinate 49,199,438, forward strand.
CCCACCGACCAATTCCGGGTCACTGTGACCTTGACCGTTTTACTATTCCGGGTCACAGTGGCATTGAACTTTGACCTACTGACCTCAAAATCAATAGGGGTCGTGATGACTAACCTACACACCCAGTTTGACGAGTTTATGCCAAAGCGGCGTTCTTCAGTTATCGTGCGGAAACCATTCTCTACCGACCGACCGACCGACCGACTGATCAACATGTACAAAGCAATATAGCCCCCGCTTCTTCGAAGGGGGGGGGGGGCATAATAAGGCTATATTTTCTTACTTTAGGCTCCTTTTCACACACATGTCTTCTATTGCCAGTGATGAAACGTAGGTACGGACGGAGGTGAAGACTTCGGATACCCTTTTATTTCGGCATAAGTCTACTGTGAAAAATTATTTGATATCATGACATGCAGAAGGTTTAGTTATTCCTAGAAAATACTTAGAGCTTCATGACTGTGTAATCCAACCTCCAAAATCCAAAATTTTCCTCATTATATCGACACAACTTTCCCTTTTAAAAAAAATAGATCGTTCTGGACTTAGGCTACACCTATCTGAAAATGCATGTTCTGACTTCATCATAAAATGAGGACATCTAGATCTTGACATCGTGTTTGAAAGGACGGAGAAAATAGACTTCATTCCTTATTTCGGTCCTCGTGGAAACGTCCCTCAGTGTCCAAAATGACAACTGCCACCAGCGGGCAGAGAGTTGAGACCAGGGAGGTTAAGTCACTGCAACCTGTGGACACGGTAGAACCTTGTACCTCTTTGGAACTCCATTTTCTGATCAGAGCAGTGTACAATGCCCATCAACCGTCCGATGGGACCTTTCAACTGCAGCAAAATAGGTGCGGGAAGGGGCGGGGTTCTGGACCCTACAAGTGAAATCGCGCGGAAAAAAATGAATTGTTTTGATTTGAGGTTTTCTCCTCGGGTGAGCATTCGAAGACGGAAGTTTTATTTTCAATGCGGTTTCACAGGATCTCTTTCTATTTAGAAAGAGTAAGGGAGACCAGAGTTGAATGAGATATTTTTCTACATTTTTTTATGTTTTGTTAAGAACAGTTTGATCAATTCGCAGACTCGTGCTATACATACAATTACAAGTTCTCTACATTTTGAGCTAAATCTAATACAATATCAAAAACGTCATTGTTTCACTACCGGGTATATATGTCTCTAGTTTATATCATTTTTGAAATGTGTTCGCGGAGTGACTAAATTTGTTCAGTATGTATGTGGGGTTTCTCATAGCATGTGAATATGAAAAGAAAATGATTACAAAATACACTTTTGGACCAGAATCGCTCTGCTGAACCGAAACGTCTGTGGGTGCACTACTAAAGGAGCAGTGCGTGACATAAACTTGCCGATTAGAATTCCATAATTTTGACTCTGTCAAGTCCCATAACTCTAATGTTACTGATCAAATATAATAAAGTAAAACCCAGGTGCGCCACTTATCAACCCCAAAAAACGTCTGTATGAAGTTAGTCGAATTAGTAAAGGAGAAGTGCGTGCCACAATATATTCGGGACGCACGTACGTAATGACGGACGGATAAGAGCAAATCTATACGGACGCACAGATAAGAGCAAATTCATATCTGTCCGTCCATATGTGCGTGTATCCGGCAGAAAATCTTGTGACACCTAGCGCTGCTCCTTTACAAATTGACGATCACTCCACAGCAATTATCTGACATTGTAAATTCCAAATCAACACGTATTACCTCCCTTAGACTGCAACTTTCGTTGACAAATTAATGATTTTAATACGCTCACCCGAGTTAACAAAACACGCCAACACGACGGGTCAACTCAAATCAAGCTACATGATGCTGTTATTTAATGATAAAACGTTTTAAAAGCGTCACCTTTGTTAGCAGTTTTAGATTATATAGTCTAGTGTCAAAAGTGATTCCACTGGCGTAGTGACTTTGGACCACCAATCCGGAGGTTCCCGGTTCGAATTCAGACTTAGGCACTGAAAATTTCAGAAACGCTTTTCAGTGCACGGTTTCCCACCCAAATAGATATGAACTTGTTAGAAACCCAGAGGAAGTATCGCGTGTATTGGTGTTATACACCTAGCTAAAAACAACTTCAGCGTCCCCGGATTATATGCTTGACAGAACGGTTTTAAAGTCGCATCTGACGAAAAACAAAATATTAAAATAGCGGCATTTAGAGTTTTAGAAGCCAGAACTACTACTGTATACATACACCATGCACTTTAAAGAACCAAGGGGTCTCTGTTCGTAAACAGCTAGGATCTAGTACCCGGAGTCCCTTTTATCTGTATCTGTCTAGTCCGGAGTCTTGGCAGATTAAAACGAATCAGAATTGAACTACAGCACTGAAAGACAGTCATTTTACATATTTACAGCATTTTGAATAGTGCGACCACTGAAACGTCGTGCTCAGATCTTTTAAAAATTCCGATTAAAAAATTGTAGGTAAATCGATATAATAAGGCACGTTACATGTATATTACCTCCCTTAGACTATTACTTTCAATGTTCATACCGCTTACTTTCCTTAGTCATTTCAAAAGTAAATGAACTTTACTACAGAATATTAATATATATAAAACAGTGAGAAATTGTTAGAATACCATAACAAATGAAGCTAGCAGAAACCCTGCTTTAAAATGAATAAGCTCTTTATATATATTCCGGTCTGGGTTGTCAAACGTCACGGACAAAGGTTGATCACAATTAATTATTACGCTCACCTGAGTTAACAATACTTAGGATATTTTGAAGATCCGCCAATACAGCGGGTCAACTCCAAATGCATTCACAGAACATAACAGTTTCTATTTGCAGTAAAGCGCCCATCTGAAGTACATGTGTATAGAACTCGGTGAACATTATGACAAGGTTATAAACAAGCACTGATCAACGTCACAATCATATTCATTATTAATCCTTTACATTTACAAACATCTGAGAAAAACGACTAAAGTTGATATCATTTCAAAGCAGTTTCTTATCCTCGAAAGATGGCAAAGACCGGAGACTGCAGGGTGGAGAACGGACGACAACTGCTTAACCCTGTCCGAACATTTTTGCAAAGTAATGTAAGAGAACATTAGAATCTATAAGCATTTAACCTAAGGTTCAGTCAAAGTTTCGTGATTGTTTTCTTCCAGTTGTTATAAACCACTTTTATCTTATGTTTTCCAGCGAATTATAGAGTTTTCTCAGTGAAAGAAGTGATAATCCACAGATTTGAAACAGTGGATTACCATTTTTATTTGAATATTTAACCCGCTTTAAATAACGTCAAAAAGTACACCAACAATTTTGTAGAAAAAAGGAACAATTGTGCGTAGATATTGTGTCCGTTTAAAAGATTTCAGGTCGATTAAATACGTAAAATTAGAAATGTTGTTCATACAAGCAAGAGTTAATTTCACTGGTAAGACATCTTTCTTGGTAATTGATATAAGGGCTACAAGTTATTTTCATCGAAAGTGCTCCTGAGAATCATCAGGACGGGTTCGCGGAATAGCGGTGTATGAATGTGTATACAACTATAAGAATCGGAACATAACGTTTTCTCTACATTTAAACTGCGAAATGTTGCTACATTTCTCTACTACAGACTTGTTTATTCATTTCAGAATTTGCACCGGATTCTAAAATGCTGAAGATTGTCCATATGCTGTTAAACTTTTGTTAATGCTTTGATATAGACATAAGCCCATAAATCACCACATTGCCGAACAGAACAGCATTAGGGTGGGGCGTGAGGGGCATTAGTTCCTAATATGTATGTATGTATTTTTGTCAGTACCAAATAACATGGTGACACAATAAAGAGCAAGCTCTTATTTCCATTTTGTTCCTTTTTTTAAAGACAGAAGTAGAAGGGAATTCGGGTACTAGACCCTAGCTCTTTTACGAATAGTCCCCTTGGTTCTTTTACATGCCCGGTGTATAGCACTGATACACGCAAGACTACCTCTGGGTTTCTAACCAGTTCATTCAGATAAGTGGGAAACACTGAACAGCGTTTCTGAAATTTCCAGTGCCCCGGCCGAGATTCGAACCGGGGACCTCTGGAATGGTTGTTCAGAGCATAAACCACTCCACCACCGCACCACCTTCATGGAGTCGCAAAGAGAACATTAGCCTTTTCACGAATGTGCATAATCATGGATATATGCCCTGAACTAATGCTTCATTCATATATGAATACAGGTCCAGTTATCACTGTGTAATTTTGCAAAATAAAAGATATAGAGATAAGAGTTAGATTTCATTTTTCTTGATATCTTTTACATGTATTTAAAACTTCAAGAATATACAGGGTCTGCCGTCTGCCTCATGCATCAATGAATGGACTATTGTGCATCAATGTAAATTTAGCTAAGTGACTGACTTGCTGTGCAACATGTATACTTTATGACTGAAAGTCAGCAAGCCAAAATTATGTGACATGAATCAGTTCGCCACAACCTGATGAATACAAACGTCATCTGAAATAAAAATGTACATCCAGTCGTCTGTCACCTTTCTATTCCCAGACTTAACGTCTTTATATGTTATTTTACAACAATTAAAACATGATGACAAGTTTTAGTAAAACTTTCACTTTACTAAATGCTGAATTCCACAAATCATTTACAAATCAAACCCCGTGAAAGGTCTTTTCACTTCATAAATGCCCCAGATTATTTTCCATGGAAAAGAAAATATTCTCCAATTCTCAGATTCTTAAAAAAAAAAATGTTTGCATAATATGGGTTTTAGAACTTACTATATGGCAACGTTATCTTGCAAGTAACCGGAAAGATAAAATAATCTAGGACACGAATTATATTAAGTTTATGGTTTGTCGCTTGTATTTGAAAGACTAGTCATTTCTGACTCGTGTGACATCTTATTTCTGAGCACATTTACTCACCAATCCCAGCCTTTAATGGCAGCAGGCCTCGTGCTTATAAAAGTTTCTTGAGCATAATCTCACGCTCATCACAAAATCATGCTCAAGTTATATTAATTAAGTGAAGTCAAGTTGTGTCTTGTTATTTATTCGGGTTCCATAACAATAATCAGAACGTCTGTTCTTCAGCTGATGTATCTTTATATGTTTAAACCAGACTTTGTTAATAAATATAACTTGTCTTAACTTTGTATCACTGGAGCATGATTTTGCGCTGAGCATGAGATTATGATCAAGAAGCTTTTATAAGCACGGAGCCAGGCAGGTAGCCACTGATTAACCTTAGTTGTACTAAATGGGGGTTCAGCCACCGGAGTCCTGCCGGGATTCGAACCTCAACCACTAGACCTTAAGGATATCGACTTATGACCTAGTAACTGGTGGCTTTTGAGGACATCACTACTTCAAAAGTCACCTTTATAACAAAGAATAATTATAATTTTATATTCATTTCATACGAAAGATGACAGAACGTGCATAAAACCCCAAATCTATTGTTAAATTATCTTGGATATCATTTTGGGGAAAAAACTGTCTATTCTTTTCTGTGAAAACAAGATTTATTTAGAACAGAACAGAACAGAATGTATCTGTTAAACTACATTTTTTCACGCAATCTTCACAGAATTTTGCAAGTTTTCTGCTAAGCTTTTTATGCAATAATTATCAATTTAAAATAATTGTGTCAACAATTAAAGTAAACGATTGCTAATTGTTACAAAGCCGCGAGACCGAAAGGTGCCAGTCCGTGAAATTCGTCCAACTTTCTTACGGGTAAAGAGTTCGCTCAAAGCGAAGTGACACGTGCCAATTAACACAGTTTTTGTCCGGATGCCCTTGATTGGATGACGAACGGTACCCGAGTTCGAAATTAACCAATCATATACGGCGCGTGCTTTTCTTGAGTAAAATTTTCAGCGGAAAACGAATTAATTGCGGACGCATGAGTAATTTTAATAGTACTTATATAATAGTTGAGAACTTTGAGAACTTCATTCTTGAAAGCACTCTTTATTCTGAACACACATTTACGTGCGCTACACACACCAAAAATGGTTGGAATAAATACACAGAGCACGGATGCTTCATTCCTTAGAAAGGTAAATATTAAGTTTACATAGTTTTGGTACCGTAGAAAGAATTTTTGAGCTTTTTGTTTACTTTTCACAGAATTTCAAAATCAAAGCTGCATACTCAGGCCATCGGTTACAATCGGCCTATATTTTGCTCCAGCAGGTTGTTACATCATTTTTAAAAAATGCCAGAGAATAGGGCAATGTCTTAATATGCCTTGAAAGGACGAAGGACTGCAGTCAACCTGACCGTGGCAACATTTTTAGATATTTTCTACGGTTTCTAACAATTCATTTATTTACAAGTATGAATCGTGTTGCGAATAAAGATTGTATTTGTATATTACATTTACATGTGTTCTGTTACAGTTGAGGAAACCAATGGTGGAGAAGAAACGCCGTGACCGTATGAATGTCAGCATAGATAACTTGAAAGCTCTCTTGGCAAAGTCGTCCAAAAACGTAAGTCATCTGTATGCTGTAATATGTTTTATTTGAATTTTTCATGACATGCAGGAGTTCAATTCAAAGAGTAATTGGCAGCGGCATCTCCTGAAATATTCTGTGTTGATTTTGTGTTTTCGTGTACAATGTGGGTTTTGGTGGTATCCCGTATTCACTAGCTGCTAAAGCTCGTGGAATATCAGTGGATTTATTTTGCACATTTTTTTAGTGAATGGTAAACAATTTAAATAAAGATCCTGCAGCCCAGCCTCAGAGGCTTAACATCGTGGTAGATGTTTAGCATAATTCTGTGATGAAAACCGGTTCTATGGTGTCAAATTGAATCCCTGTCATTTATCCGTAATAATTTAGCTCTACAATGAGTAAATAACGGACATATCTATAGACGAACGATGGGACGAATTATGAATGAATTCCACACAGCTCCAAATTGAATCCCTTTCATTTATCCGAAATAATTTAGCTCTACAATGAGTAAATAACGGACATATCTACAGACGAACGATGGAACGAATAATGAATGAATTCCACACAGCTCCATTTAAATCATTTGCAAGCATTATGTATTACATATTACTTACCTGTTATATCTTACATTCCAGGCGACTTCTGTGGTGAAGATGGACAAAGCTGAGATATTGGAACTGGCGGTGACACATCTTACACAATTACAACACAAACCCAAGAGTAAAAGTGTGGCCAGTGTGGCCTCGTACCGTGCAGGCTTCAGGGCATGTACGAAAGAGACAATTCGGTACTTGAACTCATCTGCACGAATGCCAAATCCACTTCTCCAAGACCTTGACAACCACTTAAACGTCTGCGAAGCCACGTCACACCAGAAGGGAGCTAGAATGTCGTCTGCTGTTTTCCTTCCGGACCGTAATTGCACCAGTTCACCGGTGTTAGACAGTATGCCCCCTATGCCAAGGTTCAGTCCTTTTTGTGGGGGTGGTATGTTTTCTCCAATTTCATCTGTTGATATACGTGGACACGTAATGCATTCACCAGTGGATAACTTGTTCTTTAAACCCGCGAGCAGACCGTGTTCCCCTTACTGTGCTCCGAGCCCTGCTCTATCCTCGTGCAGCTCTAGTACCACCGACTCTAGTTCTTCTGCACTGAGTGTGAGATGTACGGATACGAGTCGTGACACTGATGAAAGTGCTGACAGCATGGATTCCAAGAATGACATTGTTTCCGTTCAGATGATCAAAACAGAGAAACCATGGAGACCATGGTAGCCATGTTACTTTTCATTCCAACATTTAGTGCACCGGTACATGACATATATAGTGTACACGATATATAGTGTTCTAAGAGACTTATCTCACTTTGTTATGCATTATTAGTTATTTGTGCGATTGCTACAAAACTGTTACTACATGTGCTATGTTCATTTTGTTAACTAATTAAATATATAGATATTGAAGTACGATTTGCTTTCATTTTATTTTTCGTATGTTCTTGATTAACTTAAATGTTAATTCCGTATACAAAGTATTTTATGCTAGAAACTTCCAATGAAACTTCCAAATATACTGGCTAAGTCAAGGGGACTTAATATTGCAGTGTATATTTCTGTTGATAATGAAACCATTGTAAAAGTAAGCTTTCATTGCCCGATATCTTAGTCCAATGGCTGCGATGCCTTGACCAAGCCTTCGAAAAAATGTATGCATAGATACACACCTTGTTGGTCGTAAGTCACTAAAACTGTAACGATAAACATATATAGATGTAGAATTCGCGGGAAATAATTACCAATGGATTGGATTTTAGCTTAGCCCCGCCACCCCGGACTTCTAACCAAGAGATGGTGGGTCCGATTACTGGCAGCGGCATTGATCGCGACCTCCACAATCCCTTCGGCACAAGCGAGAGTAGTTTGTATAAGTTGCAATAAGTTTTCCAACAATCGATGTGAAATAAATAGGTATATAAAACGATGAATTGCAATATTTTTTTCGTTTAGTCACGCAAAAAAAACGTTTTGTGTAACTTTAGTTGGAATAAAGACGAAATAAAAAAGTTCGTTTAGAATCACGACAGGACAGCTTTGAAAACGAAAGCGTTTTCTTCAAAATAGTCAGATAAAGAACCGCATCGTCAGTTTGGTTAACAATCAAAGCATTAGTCTTTAAGAAGGTATAAATTCAATCCACTTTCTTACTTTAACATTGTTTTCTAGTTCCAGGTACATATATGAGAATGATTTGCAAACTATATAAAAGGCAGAACACTCCACTTAATATGAATGACGATAATGTCAATTTGTTGATGATAATCAGTGTTGTTTTTATTATGTTGGATAATACAATTGCCAATACCTGGCTTTCCCATCTCTAAGTAGGCATTTTTGCATCGTACCATCGTGATGTTATCCCTTCGCATCGTCTTAACGTAATTTCGCTCAGGTCAAAGAACAGTTGCAAGTAATAAAGAGCATTAGATAGACTCATAAAAGTCTGTTGAGATTGAAAGGCATTTTTTCTCTCAAAGTCTTTTTTTTTTTTTAAGAAAAATATCTATCAAAAATTTGTCTCAATCAAAGCTCATCGCGACAAAGGTTAGAGTCAAGGGAAGGCGAAATTGTGAATATGTTGTAAAATGTCAAGAAAAGACAAGATAATGACTCAAACGACAGATGCCAGTCTAAGCATTAGATAGTAATGTGGAATATTCTACGAACACACCGCGGAATAGTTATTGGTACTATCGGCTTAATGGTATAAGCTTTAATGTCTTATACCATTGTTACTCTGTATAAAGTATATCTTCCCAAGTGGTCTAGTGGTTAGGATTCCGCGCTCTCACCGCGGCGGCCGGGGTTCGATTCCCCGCTTGGGAATTTTTTTGTTTGTTTTCAGACCCACAACCGCCAAACATTATTTTTTTATATCAGTTTTAACCACGAACAAGTAATTGATGTATACAGCTACACCGAACTTGGAAAGCATTCTCTTGAAATATCTACAATACGTTTCTTCGTTAGATTCTCTGTACTTTAAAAATCACAGTTGACTTAACACATACTTTGCCTTTTGTGTACACTATTATTCTACCGTGACTCTATTTAGTGGGCATTACGTTACGTCAATTTTCTTTTCTTTTCTCTGTATCTAAACCTATTAGGAGTCACACGAATGTCACATATTTCAGTTTCCTCTAAGTTGATGAAAACACAATCGTATGAAACTGACATATTAGTCAAGAGACTATCACTAGATGTCTGGCGCCTTACATTCCCAGTAGACCTTTAGTCTTGGCGTGCTATTTTATATCAATTAAACTTCATCACAATTCATCGCAAAAATTTCTGATCACATTATTGTAGGATACAACTATATGTAATAATTACCATACAATATATTCTATCAGCAATGAGAGAAAGGTACAATACGCTACAAAATAAAGTTATCTTAATCCTGATCAACGCATATCAACTTTTGTAGTTGAAGAAAATCTTGTCCAACATTACAGTTCACAAAAATCAAAGGACTGAATCTGTGTTGTTCTGATATTTACACATGCATGTGTGCAGACTGTGTTGTTCAGAGACAATCGATCCTCCAGAACTTTCAGTGTTTTGATTAAAACAGAAGACAGTATAATTCGTTATAACTGAATATATGGAACTACTTGTTTGTATGTAAAGACTTCGGCCACTCTGTTAACATTGGGCGATTGAATAAATCAATCGGTTCAAAAAACAACAACATAAAATGCCCATGCTCCAAATCTTTTGCTACACTCTTGCTATATGTGTGATATCAAAAAACATGATATGTTCTTTCTTCCTTAAAAGACACGTTCTTCAATGTTGGTCTGCGTACAATTGAACTTGTTGACGAGCATGCATTTCCGAGCGCACTGTTCGCTATTCGTTACAAACCATTAACAAACAAACCATTCAGTCAGTTAATCATCCTCGCAATAAGTTTTTCTGTGCGCACTTTAAGGTACTGTCCAAATTAGCACTGTCGATATTCATTGGTCAAATTTATTTAGCTGGTCTCTGTGAGTGAACTTTGAATAAATCGTTAATAATTTAATTAATTTTTCTCCTGTTCCACATGCTTTGAAACTAATTTACTGATAGAGGTTCTGGTTTATTTAAAAACATTTTGTAATTGAATCTGAATTTCCAATGATTGGTCGTGCGTTTTATCATAAGTATATAAATTGTGATGTATATGTAGAGAACGGTTAATATATTGTATGGTTTATACAGGTCACATGTTCGGGTTGTATCGTGCCATGCAGCTGTGATAGATTGATGCATTCTGGTATTAGCTTTGATATTTAACTTTGTTCTTAATCAATGTACAATATATCTTCCCAAGTGGTCTAGTGGTTAGGATTCCGCGCTCTCACCGCGGCGGCCGGGATTCGATTCCCCGCTTGGGAAATGTTTTTGTTTTCAGACCCACAACCGCCAAACATTATTTTTTATATCAGTTTTAACCACGAACAAGTAATTGATGTATACGGCATAAACCGAACTTGGAAAGCATTTGAGTTATTCCCCCACTTGAATTATCTACAATACGTTTCTTCGTGTGTATTCTCTGTACTTTAAAATCATAGTTGACTAAACACAAACTTTGCCTTTTGTGTACACTATTATTCTACCGTGACACTTTTCAGTGGGCATTAGGTTACGTCAATTTTCTTTTCTTTTCTGTATCTAAACCTATTAGGAGTCACATGAATGTCGCATATTTCAGTTTCCTCTAAGTCGATGAAAACACAATCGTATGAAACTGACATTTGTGTCAAGAGTCTATCACTAGATGTCTGGCGCTTTTCATTCCCAGTAGACCTTTAGTCTTGGTGTGTTATTTTATAACAATTAAACTTCATCACAATTCATCGCAAAAATTTCACATTATAGTAGGATACAACTATATGTAATAATTACCATACAATATATTATATCAGCGATGAGAGAAAGGTACAATTACCCTTCAAAATAAAGTTATCTTAATTCTGATCAACGCATTCCAAACTATGTAGTTGAAAACAATTTGGTCCAATATAAAAGTTCACAAAATAAAACAACAACATAAAATGCCCATGCTCCGAATCCTTTGCTACCCTCTTGCTATTATACTTATAAAAGTCTGTTGAGATTGAGAGGTCTTTTTTCTCTTCAAGTCTTGTTTCTTTTTAGAATGTATCTCTATCAAAAATTTGTCTCAATCAAAACTCATCTCAACAGAGTCAATGGAAGGAGAAATTGTGAAGATGTTGTAAAAATGCTCAGAAAAGATGAGGTAATGACTCTAAAGAATGATGCCAGTCTATCTGGCTACATGTGTGATATAAAAAAACATGATATGTTCTTTCGTCCCTTCAGTCCTTCTTATGACAAGTTCTTCAATGTTGATTCACGATATGGGAAAAAAATCAAGTTAATGTGGAATTATGCACATTTTTCAAATAAAAAGCCAGCTGAAATAGGAGTGTGTAAAAAGGGTAGAGGAAATAATAGCTTTTAACCCATCACCAACCTCTTCCTGCTACCAGTATGAAATAATAACTTTCCAAATATTACTTTTCCTATTTTGACTGGGAGAGTCAATTTAAGAAAAAAACAACTGCTTCCCTTCCACTGTCGAATTTTCTACCAACAACAACAATTACAAAGGAACTATTATTTCATTTGTCCATTTTTTTATTTCTAAAGCACCAACTTCAAATACAAGTGCGGCACTGTCATAGTTTAACATATTTAAATGCACAGCAACCGAAAATTGCTTTTATATGTCAGCCCGGTTAGCTCAATCGTAGAGCACGGGTTCGATTCCCAGGGCTGACCAACTAAAATTACTAAGTCTTTCGGATGAGACTAAAACTGAGGTCCCATGTATGGGTGCTATACACCTGGCATATATAAGAACCAGGGGTATCTCTGGAATTGGGACGCTTTCTGTATCTTGCACTATCCTCCGAAACCTAAAATAACTAACCTCTTCTGGGGGCGACCGGTACCGACGATAAAGCCCTAATATACAAAATTGCTTTTATAAAACTATCACCAAAAAGGTAAGATGCGCATAATGTCACTGACCATTGAACTGACCACTGACCATTAATGTGCTGACCATTGAACACCACTATAAGCATGCATATCCGAGCAGGATATATGATAGGCACTGTTCATCAAAATCATTATTATACAAACAATTCAGTCAGTAAATTCCTCGCAATTTAGTTTCTCTGCGCACAATTTAAGGTACTTTTTAAATGAACACTGTTCAAACCTTCTTCAAAAATTGATTGGTCAAATTTATCAATCAGGTTTTGGTATTCTCTGTGAATGAACTTTTATAAATCATTAATAATTTAATTATTTTTTGTCTTCTTTCAAATTAATTTCCTGATAGAGACTACTGGTATAATTTAATATATTTTGTAATTTAATCTTAAGCTCCAATGATTGGTCGTGCGTTTCATTAGAAGTTTATAGAGTATATGTAGAGAACGGTTAACATAATTGTATGGTATATACGGGTCACATTTTGGGATTGTAACGCACCATGTAACTGTTCTATCGGTGTACTTGCATGCTGGTATTGGCTTTGATATTTAACCATTGTTAATCTCGCAGCTCTACATCTTCCCAAGTGGTCTAGTGGTTAGGATTCCGCGCTCTCACCGCGGCGGCCGGGGTTCGATTCCCCGCTTGGGAAAGTTATTTTTCGGATCCATAACCTCCAAAGGAGACCATGTTTTTTTTATCAGTATAGACCATGAACAAGTAATTGATGAACGCAAACATAACCTGACTTTAACAAAGGCCAAATGTAAGATAAAACAGACTTGGAAATCATTTGAGTAATTCTTGTTCTTGAATTGATCCAAAAAACTCACGGTTTAAATCAAACACTGCTTTTGTCTAATAATTATATTCTTAACGTAACTCGGTCCTTGCAGTACGTCAATTTTCTATCTGAAAAAATCTAAACCTAATAAGAGTCACACGAATGTCACATATTTCAGTTTCCTCTAAGTTGATGAAAACAAATCGTATGAAACTGATCTTTTATCCAAGAGTATATCATTAGATGTCTAGCGCCTTTCATTCCCAGTAGACCTTTAGTCTTGATGTGTTATTTTATAACAATTAAACTTCATTACAATTCATCGCAAAAAAAATAATAAAAAAAAATAATAATATCAAACAGTGAATGCCACGTACCAAAAACGCAGCCTCCCCAAAACGAGCCCCAAACTTTCACATTATAGTAGGATACAAATATATGTAATCATTACCATACAATATATTTATCAACAATAATAGAAAAGTACACTACGCTACAAAAACAATGTACTTAAAGTTATCTTAATTTTGATCAACGCACTGCTAACATACTCCGCAGAGAAAAACAACAACATAAGATGCCCCTACTCCGAATATTTTGCTTCACTTGTGACTTTACATGTGTGAAATAAAAACAAAACAAAACATGATTTATTCTTTCTTCCCTTCCGTCCTTCTTATGACATATGTTCTTCAATTTTGTCTCACGATATTGGAAATAAATAGATAAATCTGCTGACCATTGGACACCACGATAAGCCTACACATGCAAGCAGTATATATCATCTGCACTGTTCGCTATTCAGTCAGTAAATGCCTCGCAATTTAGTTGTATCTATGAACAATTTAAGATACTGTCAAATTGTCAGTGAGGCAACTTCTCTATAAAATTGGTCAAATTTATCTATCAGGTATCGTTGCTCTCTTTCAATGAACTTTATTAAATTACGAAAATTGAATTTTCTTTTTTGGTCCTGTTCCACATGCTTTGAAATTTATTTCCTGATAGAGACTACTGGTATATTCTAATATATTTTGTAATTTAATCTATAGCTCCAATGATTGGTCGTGCGTTTCATTAGAAGTTTATAGAGTATATGTAGAGAACGTTTAATATAATTGTATGGTATATACCGGTCACATGTTTCGGTTGTAACGCACCATGTAACTGTTCTATCGGTGTACTTGCCTGCTGATATTGGCTTTGATATTTAACCATTGTTAATCTCACAGCTCTACATCTTCCCAAGTGGTCTAGTGGTTAGGATTCCGCGCTCTCACCGCGGCGGCCGGGGTTCGATTCCCCGCTTGGGAATGTTTTTTTCGGATCCATAACCTCCAAAGGAGACCCTATTTTTATATCAGTATAGACCATGAACAAGTAATTGATGAACGCAAACATAACCTGACTTTATCAAAGGCCAAATGTAAGAGAAAACAAACTTGAAAATCATTTAAGTTATTCCTTTTCTTGAATTGATCCACAATACTGTTAGATATACACTTTTTTAAACAAAAATCACGGTTGACTTCAAACACTGCGTTTTATGTAATAATATTCTAAACGTGACTCGGACATTGCATTACGTCAATTTCATTTTCTGAAACAAATCTGCACTTCATAAGAGTCACACGAATGTCATATTATTCAGTTTCCTCAAAGTTGATGAAAACACAATCGTATGAAACTGATCTTTTAGTCAAGAGTAGATCACTAGATGTCTGGCGCCTTTCATTCTCAATAGACCTTTAGTATTGGTGTGTTATTTTATAACAATTAAACTTCATCACAATTCAACGCAAAACTTTCACATTATAGTAGGACACAAATATATGTAATCATTACCATACAATATATTCATCAACAATGAAAGAAAAGTACACTACGCTACAAAAACAATGTACTTAATTTAAAGTTACAATATATCTTAATTCTGATCAACGAATTGCAAGCTTTGTTGGAAAAAAAAAACTGGTCCGTATTCCGCAGAGAAAAACAACAACATAAGATGCCCCTACTCCGAATCTTTTGCTTCAGTCTTATGAATTTACGTTTGTGATATAAAAAATACATGATTTATTCTTTCTTCCCTTCAGTCCTTCTTATGACATATGTTCTTCAATTTTGTCTCACGATATGGGAAAAAATAAAAGTAAATCTGCTGACCATTCATTGAACACCACGATAAGCCTACACATGCAAGCAATATATATATATATTATCTGCACTGTTCGCTATTCAGTCAGTAAATGCCTCGCAATACTTTCTCTATGAACAATTTAAGTTACTTTCAAAATTGTGAGTGAGGCAACTTCTTCATAAAATTGGTCGAATGTATTTATTAGGTATCGGTGTTCGCTTTGAATAATTGTATGGTATATACGGGTCACATGTTGGGGTTGTAACGCACCATGTAACTGTTCTATCGGTGTACTTGCATGCTGGTATTGGCTTTGATATTTAAGCATTGTTAATCTCTCTGTACTATATCTTCCCAAGTGGTCTAGTGGTTAGGATTCCGCGCTCTCACCGCGGCGGCCGGGGTTCGATTCCCCGCTTGGGAAAGTTTTTTTCGGATCCATAACCTCCAAAGGAGACCCTATTTTTATATCAGTATAGACCATGAACAAGTAATTGATGAACGCAAACATAACCTGACTTTAACAAAGGCCAAATGTAAGAGAAAACAGACTTGGAAAGCATTTCAGCTATTCTTTTTTTTTAATTGATCTATAATACTGAAAGATATACACTTTTTAAACAAAAATCACGGTTGACGTCAAACACTGCGTTTTATGTAAAATTATTCTAAACGTGACTCGGAATTTGCATTACGTGAATTTTCTTTTCTGAAACACTTCATAAGAGTCACACGAATGTCACATATTTCAGTATCCTCAAAGTTGATGAAAACACAATCGTATGAAACTATTCTTTTAGTCAAGAGTATATCACTAGATGTCTGGCGCCTTTCATTCCCAGTAGACCTTTAGTCTAGATGTGTTATTTTATAACAATTAAACTTCATCACAATTCATCGCAAAACTTTCACATTATAGTAGGATACAAATATATGTAATCATTACCATACAATATATTTATCAACAATAATAGAAAAGTACACTACGCTACAAAAACAATGTACTTAAAGTTATCTTAATTTTGATCAACGCACTGCTAACATACTCCGCAGAGAAAAACAACAACATAGATGCCCCTACTCCGAATATTTTGCTTCACTTGTGACTTTACATGTGTGAAATAAAAACAAAACAAAACATGATTTATTCTTTCTTCCCTTCCGTCCTTCTTATGACATATGTTCTTCAATTTTGTCTCACGATATTGGAAATAAATAAATAAATCTGCTGACCATTGAACACCACGATACGCCTACACATGCAAGCAGTATATACATATCATCTGCACTGTTCGCTATTCAGTCAGTAAATGCCTCGCAATTTAGTTGTATCTATGAACAATTTAAGATACTGTCAAAATTGTCAGTGAGGCAACTTCTCTATGTAATTACTATATCTATACTGTTCATTAGCCAAAGACATGTATTTGTCGATTTTGCTAATAAATGTTGTTGTTGTTGTTGTTATAAAATTGGTCAAATTTATCTATCAGGTATCGTTGCTCTCTTTCAATGAACTTTATTTAATTACGAAAATTGAATTTTCTTTTTTGGTCCTATTCCACATACTTTGAAATTTATTTCCTGATAGAGACTACTGGTATATTCTAATATATTTTGTAATTTAATCTTAAGCTCCAATGATTGGTCGTGCGTTTCATTAGAAGTTTATAGAGTATATGTAGAGAACGGTTAACATAATTGTATGGTATATACGGGTCACATGTTGCGGTTGTAACGCACCATGTAACTGTTCTATCGGTGTACTTGCATGCTGGTATTGGCTTTGATATTTAACCATTGTTAATCTCACAGCTCTACATCTTCCCAAGTGGTCTAGTGGTTAGGATTCCGCGCTCTCACCGCGGCGGCCGGGGTTCGATTCCCCGCTTGGGAAAGTTTTTTTCGGATCCATAACCTCCAAAGGAGACCCTATTTTTATATCAGTATAGACCATGAACAAGTAATTGATGAACGCAAACATAACCTGACTTTATCAAAGGCCAAATGTAAGAGAAAACAGACTTGGAAAGCATTTCAGCTATTCTTTATCTTGAATTGATCCACAATACTGTAAGATATACACTGGATATACACTTATGTAGACAAAAATCACGGTTGACTTCAAACACTGCTTTTTATGTAATATTATTGTAAACGTGACTCGGACATTGCATTACGTCAATTTTCTTTTCTGAAACAAATCTGCACCTCATAAGAGTCATATGAATGTCGCATATTTCAGTTTCCTCAAAGTTGATGAAAACACAATCGTATGAAACTGATCTTTTAGTCAAGAGTCTATCACTAGATGTCTGGCGCCTTTCATTCCCAGTAGACCTTTAGTCTTGATGTGTTATTTTTATATCAATTAAACTCCATCACAATTCATCGCAAAACTTTCACATTATAGTAGGACACAAATATATGTAATCATTACCATACAATATATTCATCAACAATGAAAGAAAAGTACACTACGCTACAAAAACAATGTACTTAATTTAAAGTTACAATATATCTTAATTCTGATCAACGAATTGCAAGCTTTGTTGGAAAAAAACCTGGTCCGTATTCCGCAGAGAAAAACAACAACATAAGATGCCCCTACTCCGAATCTTTTGCTTCAGTCTTATGAATTTACGTTTGTGATATAAAAAATACATGATTTATTCTTTCTTCCCTTCAGTCCTTCTTATGACGTATGTTCTTCAATTTTGTCTCACAATATGGGAAAAAAATAAAAGTAAATCTGCTGACTATTGGACACCACGATAAGCCTACACATGCAAGCAGTATATACCATCTGCACTGTTCGCTATTCAGTCAGTAAATTCCTCGCAATTTACTTTCTCTATGAACAATTTAAGGTACTTTCAAAATTGTCAGAGAGGCAACTTCTTAAAATTGCTCAAATTTATTTATCAGGTATCGTTGTTCTCTGTGAATGAACTTTAACATATCATTAAAATTGAATTATGTTTGGTCCTTGTTCCACATGCTGTGAAAATTTCCTGATAGAGACTACTGGTATATTTTAATATATTTTGTAATTTAATCTTAAATTCCAATGATTGGTCGGGCGTTTCATTATAAGTTTATATAGTATATGTAGAGAACGGGAGACACTCAAAATCCCCTTGGTCATAATCCCTTTGGTCCAAAAATGGCATAGTAGTCATAATCCCCTTGATGGATTTTACATTTTAATTTCAATAATTTTAATTTTTTTCAATCATTCGCTATAGTAAAGTTAAACTAGAGACAAATAAAACATTCAGTAATTTTTTTTATTCAATATATGCTTTTCCACTTGTAAAATTCATTGAGGGAATTATGACTGCTATACCATTTTTGGACCAAGGGGATTATGACCAAGGGGATTTTGAAGTTTTGTTTGTTTGTAATTGTGCTTATTAGGTCCACCAACCTCGTTCGAGGTATAGTCGGTACGACCCGGCATGTTCTCCTGTTCATGCCCCTATCTAAATACCTAACCTTGTCGAAAATAGGAGATCTTATCAGAAGATTGGCAGATTGCAATCTTATTTACATGCTTTTATTTTGATTGGTTCTTAAAATGTAGGTCACCACATTGACCAATGAGATCCTACTTGTGAATGACCTAGTTTCCTAGTCCTACCTTAACCTTTAACTGAATGAATTCACATAATGATTTACCCCTTTCTTATGTACAAAATCATTATGTTTCATCAAACTTTCTACATGTTGTACAATTCAGTTATTATTAAAACACAAAAAATGGGATATAAGAATGTGGACTTTGGGGTAGCCTTATGGGGCACTGAATTATACAACGGGATTTTGAAGTACACTCGTACAGAACGGGTTATATAACTGTACGGGTACGGAGGCGTAACGCACCATGTTCCTGTGCTATCGGTGAACGAGATATCTAGATTTTTGCAATTTCGTATAAGTACATTGCTAATCTCACCGCACTATATCTTCCCAAGTGGTCTAGTGGTTAGGATTCCGCGCTCTCACCGCGGCGGCCGGGGTTCGATTCCCCGCTTGGGAAATTTTTTTTTTCTGATCCAAAATGTCCCCTTTTTACATTTGTTTAGACCATGAACAAGTAATTGATGTAGTCAAACATAGCCTGACTTTAACATAGGCTCAGTGAAAGAGAAAATGAACACAGAATCTTTAACATAGGTCCTATCAGGGTCCGTATACATGTATTATATAATGTACGGACCCTGGTCCAATGTTAGAGAAAACAGACCTTGAACATTATTTGACAGAATTACTCCTGAAGTTTTCTTGAGTTTATCTACACTATTGAAAGTGTTGTATTTTTACAAAACTAACGGTTGATTCTAACACTGCTGTAAATGTGCAATATTACTCTAAACGTGACTGGGGCCTTGCATTACGTAGTTTTCTTTTCCTGTCTGAACAAATCTAAAACCTATCATTGGAGTCACACGAATGTCACATATAGTTTTATAGTTTCCTGCAAGTTGGTGAAAACAAAATAGTCTGAAACTGATCGTTGACAAATAGATGTCTGGCACCTCATATTCCCAGTAGACCTGTAGTCTTGATGTGTTATTTTATAACAATTAAACTTCATCACAATTCATCGCAAAACTTTCACATAATAGTAGGATACAAATGTATGAAATTATCATCATACAATATAGTCCATCAGCAATGAAAGAAAGGTACATTACACTATACTTAACGTTTTCTCAACTGTGATCAACACATTCAAAGTTTTTTTATTTGAAAGACCCTGACCTTACTTAAAAGACTTCTGCTTGTCAGCAGAAAAACAACAACAACAAGGGACAATAAAGATAAAGAGAAAAAAAGGAGATACTTATGACAATTTTGTCTTACGCTATGTGGAAAATGAAGTCATACGAATGGTCTACTCGCGGAAAGTGATTATGCATGCGGCTATTGTAGACCATGATTAGTTCGCACAACCGTGTTGTGTGATCATGATCTGCACTGTTCATAATTCAGTCAGTAAATTTCTCGCTAAGGAGCTTCTCTGTGAACAATTTATGGTTGACCTGGTCTGTTCTGTTTAATCATTTTGTTACAAACTTATCAGAAGCCATAATTCTTATGTAAAATACCAATTGTAATAATTGTGTCATCAATTAAAGTAAACGATTGCTAATTGCTACAAAGCCGTGAGGTGAAAAGGTGCTAGCCCGTGAAATTCTCCGATATTTTTTCTGGTAAAGAGTTCGCTCAAAGCGAAATGACACGTGCCAATTAACACAATTTTCGTCCGGATGTCTTTGATTGGATTGTGAACGGTACCCGAGTTCGAAATTAACCAATCACTGACGGCGCGTGCTTTTCTCTAGTAAAGTTTCCTGCGGAAAAAGTTTTAATTGCGGACGCATGAGCAATTTTTAGTATACATTATATACTGCAAAGCTGAGAACTTAGCTCATTCTTGAAACATTCCGTATATTGATCACACGTTTTTCTGTACACTTGGCACACATAAACACACACACTATGGTTGGAGCAAATACTCAGACGTCAGATGCATCATTCCTCAGAAAGGTAAATAATTGTTCATGTTAATTTTTAAATTTTGTTTTGATTATTTTCGAGCGCTGGTCATGTGACTTCTTGGCACTAAGTTGCAGGTTTTGCCTTCAGCACTGTCCACCCAACTGTTAACGTAACTTGTCATAACTGCGCATTCAATGAATGTTGTGACTAGGTTCGAAGAAAAAACGAATGTCGCCCGCTACCATCTGACACATGTGAGAAAGTTGCGTGTTACTTACAGAGGCTGGGTATGGTACTGCACCGCTGGACAAAACTAGGACACTGTGACCCCCTCCTCCCCCCCTCCCCCTTTGTCCTGCTATCCCGAAAAAGAACCCCTTTTTTGAGCTCAGTGTTCCATGCAGAGAGAGAGAGAGAGAGAGAGAGAGAGAGAGAGAGAGAGAGAGACTGTGTATGATGGTGGTTAAGGACTTTTAAAGGCTTTACACGACTTTGTAACGCGAATTACTCCCTCAGGAAAGCAAAACAGTTGAAATATGTACTTCGGTGAATTTCCGGGTAGAATGTAAAGAGTTCAAAGACATAACTTGCTTTAAATACTTTCTTGTTCTGTTACAGTTGAGGAAACCAATGGTGGAGAAGAAACGCCGTGACCGTATGAATGTCAGCATAGATAACTTTAAAGCTCTCTTGGCAAAGTCGTCCAAAAACGTAAGTTACATGAATATGTTAAGTGTTTATATTTAAATGCAGATCTCAAAATATAAAAGCTTTGAACAGAGCAACTGAAAGATATTTCAATTAGCTATATGTCCAGTTTGAGTATATATACTCTTTATACTCTCCACTGCTCAGTGATTAACTTGAAGACAAATTATTAAATAAACAGGTAGAGAGATCGAAAATCATCAAAGAAAAGAACAAAGCTAACTTTGTATCTAACTTTAAATATGTAGAAGAGTTTTATTGTATAAATCATGGAAATCCTCCATATTATCCTGATCAAAAGTTGAAGATATGTGCAAAAGGGAAAAAGTAGCTCGGTATTATTTATTCCTCTAGTTATGGTTCAAGTTACTTTCTTCATGAAGTTCTAATATCAGCCATTTTGTGCAAAGATAAACCTTAATAGTAATTAATCATAAGGAATCCATGATGTTAATTCAGTCTACATGTATAATGTACATCTATCATAAAGCTGCACCGAAACAAAAACTCCAACGAGTGAGTGGTGAGCAGGATTGATTGGATCCCAGGTGTTGAGTGAGTGAGTGAGTGAGTGAGCGAGTGATGAGTGAGTGATGAGTGAGTGATGAGCAGGATTGATTAGATCCCAGGTGGTGAGTGAGTGAGAAGTTAATTATTGTTTTATTGATTGTCCCCAAAGATGTTGAGCTTAAAAACTCTTTTATAAACAGTTCTATTTCATATACTTATCATTACACAAAAATGTTCTTTCAGCCTGTGTCAGTGGTGAAGATGGACAAAGCTGAGATACTGGAGCTGGCGGTGACACATCTTGCCCAATTACAGCACAAACCCAAGAGTAAAAGTGAGGCCAGTGTGGCCTCGTACCGTGCAGGCTTCAGGGCATGTACGAAAGAAACAATTCGATACTTGAACTCATCTGCACGAATGCCAAATCCACTTCTTCAAGACCTTGACAACCACTTAAACGTCTGCGAAGCCACGTCGCACCAGAAGGACGCCAGAATGTCGTCTGCTGTTTTCCTTCCTGACCGTAATTGTACCAGTTCACCGGTGTTAGACAGTATGCCCCCTATGCCAAGGTTCAGTCGTTTTTGTGGGGGTAGTATGTTTTCACCAATTTCATCTGTTGATATACGCGGACATGTAATGCATTCACCAGTAGATAACTTGTTCGTTAAACCCGCGAGCAAACCGTGTTCCCCGTGCAGTGCTCCAAGCCCTGCTCTATCCTCGTGCAGCTCTAGTACCACTGACTCTAGTTCTTCTGCACTGAGTTTCAAATGTTTAGATACGAGTTGTGACACAGACACAAGTTTTGACAGGACGGATTCTAAGAGTGACATTGTTTTAGGTCACATGATAAAAGAAGAGAAACCATGGAGACCATGGTAGCCACGTGACTGTGCTGTACTCAGTGATTAGTGCACTGCGCACATGGACTACCTTTGTTACATGTTATTAGTTATTATTATGTTTTCTAGAAGATTGCTAAGATATGTGCTATGTTTATAATGTTAAATAACTGGATTTATAAATACTTAAAACATACATAACGTGTCTATTTTCCTTTATTTCGGTATTAATCCATTCAGTCATATCAATGTAAAGCATAATGCGTCATTTAGTGCCAAATCTCTTTGCATATCACATACCATTGTAGTAATCTGTGACAGCCGTAGAAAGAAGGTACCTGTTGGCGCCTTCTACAAGAGTGACAAAGTCATCACAATGGTTACACTCCTTGTTTGTCCCTGGCTTCGTCAGTCATCCAATTCTATGTTCATACCTTTGTCTCATGACGAATCCACATGGACCACATGTCCCGATTGTGACAATCAAAGAAAGTCTAATTATATGTCTTGAGAGAGCGGGAACATTACACTTATAGTTTCCAACAAATCCTTGTAAACGAAATCGCATAGAAAACAACTAGATGTATTCAAAGTTTACTAATACCTTATACAATCATTTTCGTTCTTTTTTGAAAGTTTACTGGACTAATATTTTGTTCTGTGTAATCATGTAGTAGTTCTGATCGTCGTAATGTACAGGGTTTTTTTTTTTATTTAAACAATTTGTCTCATAGATTTTGTCCATTAATGGATAACCGCCCAAGTCGCCAAATCCGCCCATCTCAAATAAAAAATGGCTCAACCCTAATTTCAGGTGTTACTGACACCGTTGATCAAATATGAAATAAAGTGACTGCTTTATTCGGGAATTGATCAATAACGTTGTACATTGTTTTCAAATATACAGTCATGTAAACTGGAAATATTCAAATGTGATGTATGAGTCTAAAATTATACAATTTAAGGAGACGTTATTTGGACACCTAAACCTCAAAAACACCCAACTTAGAACCTGCCTGACCCCACCTCCCCCTGACTGTCTGCTATACAGAATAACCCCACTTGCCTTTTCCATTTATGCTATTGTAGTCCGTCATTCAGGTTGGACTTTTTAAACTTTAACAAAACCTTCTCTGAAACAAGTGGTCCAAACTGTATTCAATTTTGTACAAATAAAAGCCGGTAAAAGGAAAATTGTCTATAAACGAAGTCAGTGTTTACGTTACATACCCCCATTCATTATCGTCATTGCTAGGTTGGTCGTGGTTAACATAAACATTTTTCAAACACAGTCGGATACTTTTTCATTCGGGCATGTTCCTTCCGGAGACTTCTTGCTGTGTGAAAATTGACATTAATTTGAACGTAATTGACATCGGGTAGACAATTTTACATTCTCCGCAGCATGAAAGTCGCTACTGTTTCACACATCTGGGCCCCTTTTACTTTATCATAAATATTAAGGTTAAAGGAAAATAAAATAAAATTCACGCGCGTTTTAAGTGCAACAACGTTAGATGCGAGGAACAGGTATCACGACGCGCGAAAATTGCTTGAATTAATCAATACGTTTATATCGAAGATGGTGAATTAATTAATGAATTTTACTCCGTGTACTTGAAACAATTATTCAGTATGGCACAGTGAAAGAAAGCAGTAAAGTAATTATATCAACGCTGAGATCTTAACCTGACACTAATTGCGGTGTCGACGGACATAATGGAATCTATTCATTACAAGACGCACCATAAAACCTGCAGGTCGTCAAAAGACAGGTACCCTCTTTCACCGTGAAATTTTTAATGACAAATAGTTAATAACATTATAACAAGACGTTCGTTTCAGTGGTTTTGATCCAAACTGATGTTGCAACTGTATAATGAATCCCTTAGTACTGTCAGTCGTTTGTAGAGAAAGTGAAATAATATACGTCTGACAGGGATTCACGCCTAGTATACTATGATATTTTTTTCATGTAAAACAGCTGTAAGTAATAAATCGTCTCTACCGAAAATTGACTGCAACAAGCACGTGAGTGAAAATTAATTATCACTGAATTAACTCATCTTTGAAGACGCCGTCATGAAAGCATACGTGTAATAGTTCACACATAGCAGCACTATGTTGCGAAATGTTTTAATCTTTGATGGAATCGGCATATCAAAGGTATCGGTAATTAATAACTGATTAATTATCGATATGGAAACAGTTGTTTCATTGATATTTTCCTTGTGTGAGGTATCAAGTAAATGATATAAGCGGAAATACAAAGTCAAGACTTTCCCGCTTATCTGTTGTTGGTGTAATACCCTCATGGCTTACTAAGCTAGCACTGTCCCATTTTTTCCTCATGCTGAGTACTGTTTCCGTAAAACACGTTTTATAGTTACATGCTTTTTCTTTGTCTTTTAGTGGCATTGGCTAATGCCACAGCTAGCCCTGCAAAGCTAACAGAAACTGCAAAAATGTTTGCAAAGATAGCAGAAATTTGTCACGCGCTTTATTTCGAACGAAAAAAAACCCAAGCCACTTGGCTGTAACTTGTTCATAAGTAATACACGTCTAAAGCTATCAGTGGCGAATAGCTTTATTACTGCCTGCATATTTACCATTTTTAAAGGTCCATTACTTACACCATATCGAATTTTCTTTTAAATCTGGAATTGTAACAGGGAAATACAGTTTGAAACTGGCTTCTAAAACTTTACAATAGCCGTGGAGTATTTCTCTGTTTGAAATTCTGCTGCAGAAAAACGAGTGAATGTTTACGGATTTCCTTATATTCGCCTGGGTGGTCTTTTTGTCCTACTTTCGCTTTATTGAATGTTGTAAACAGTCATACATATACTTTGCACATTATTGGAAGTAAAAATCTTCAATAGTTATTCAAAATTTATAGTCATGCTTATGTATTACTCCTTTTTTTCAACTCAAATTTTCAACACAATTTGATCACATTCAATGCAGTATGTCATATATTTCCTTTCTTGAAGATGCCCGCTACAATTCCAGATTTAAAAGAAAATTCGATTTGGTGTTAGTAATGGACCTTTAAGATACGGTTATGTTTTCCAAGTTTAAATTGGACAGTAAAATCAAATGACGTCTGATATTTTTTAAGTCCTGATAGAAACTTCTGGCGAAAAAATACTTCAAAGAAAGGCAGATATAAATGTTAAGGATTTCTGCAAAAGCGTGTGTTACAAATCTTTTTTTCAAAATAGAATTGAACGAACTACGTGTATATAAATTAAAGCTGGCAACATCACATCACGTTGCTCTCAAACTTATACCAATATTAAATTAATTTAAAGTTCGTTTTATCATCTTTTCTTGAGAAAATCTGATATCAATATTTCTGAGTAAGCTTCCTTGAAACCTGTTGTGGTACAGTGTATATCAACAAGAATGTTCATCATTAGACCAAACTAAGTCTCAGAAAAATAAGAAAAAATCATTAAAAAAGGGAAATGTTATATTACTATATTTTATTATCCCGTTTGTGATATTGAAATAACCCAAGTTTTGTGGCGTGTATTGGCCCTTGCTGTGACACTTTTTCTGCCATCAGCGGCACTTATGAACAAAGTATTTTTGTAAAACACATCAATTTTTTTTTTTTTGAGGGGGGGGGGGGATTATCCGACCCGCCTCAGAAACCGAATGAAGAAGAGTGTGTTAGTTTGAATCCCGCTACCAACTTGATTACTTAGATTCATGTAAAATTTACTTCCTTACGATGGATGAGATGCTGTTATGGAAGTTTAGCTTTTCACGAAAATAATCACGTTATTACTCGGTAACATGATCAACTTATTTCAACTCTTTAGATGTTATGCATTAAAGAGGCAAGTTTGTCATAATCGTATTTACCCAATTTATTACATTTATACACACTAGTCAGTATTTGTGCAAGGACTGTTGTTATAAAGCAAGTAATCTGTGTAAGTAAATACTTAAAATTCTTGAGTTGTACTCAAATGAATTTTTCGCTATATCTGACTTGCATTTGGTATTATACATTCCCACAAGTAAATTTCATAAGAAATGGACTGTCGTTAAAAATCCTTATTTTTTGTGACTATTAGACTTTAAAATAACTAACCCAGCTGAGCAATTACTAAAATATTTTCGTGCAATCGGGGCCTGGTTCTTCCTATGACCGATGGTTAGGTAAGCTGCACGTCTTGCATTCTGGCAGTCCTTACATTTACATTTTTATCATTCTTCTAATTTCCGATGATCTGCCCTCCTTTTATTTCTTACACGCCCCAAATATCTAGGTTCACTTCTTCTAAAACTTTAGTGGACAGTTATGCCAGATAATTTTGTTTCAATGAATTGTGCTGGAAAATAAACTGATATGTCTCGATTCTTTATTTCTAAACTCTCCGATAAAGTTGTGAACAACTGGGTCGTTCTTATTAAGGAAATAAATAAATACTGTATGTTAAAATATTTTTTTTTATTTTCACGTATTTTTATACTTCACAACACAACAGCAAATATCACAACTTGTTTGAACACATTAAAACTGAGCAAAAAATGTAAAACTGTAAAAGTTTCTCCTTGGTAAAATTTATATAAAAAATGTGTTTGAAATGTTTTAAAATGGTCTCCAGACTTGTTTCTGGGACGGTGAGTCAGCAACACTAACCGGAACCCGCACAGGAAGTGACAATTTAGAACTCTGGGACGGTTTAGATTGTGACGATGAAGGTTTAACGCTGTAATCGTCAACTTCAAGTAATGAATCGTCCGATGTGTCGCTTGAGCACTGTTCCGTTTTTGATTGTTCCTCGCTTTTAAAATGTGGCACTGGCATTAGCAAAGGTGAAAATGCGCTACAAAATCCGCTGTCAGGTGACACGGAATCGCTAGAACTAGGGGATTCAACTTTCACCTTCACTGGTGTGCTTGGAGGACTAATGTCACTAAATCCACTCAGGTCTCTAATTGCGCTATAGTCATTGCGCAAAGATTCACTACATTGCGGAAGTCCTTGGGTATATCCCATTTTGTGCGCGAGATTTGTACGCACGCGCAGAACCATGTCATTCGGGTATGTTCTGGATGTTTCCATGTAACGTACAGCTTCGCTGGCGCACTCCATGTAACCTTCCCTGTAACGCTGCACGACGCTCGTGCTCGCTGCCATGGCAGCTGACAACTGCTGGTGCTGGATCTGTCGTAGATGACTCACTGTCATCTCAAGGATGTCGGCTTTATCGAGCTTAGATACCTGGGTACCACCCTGAAGAAAAATAACAAAAGTCAATTAAGTTAAGGTAAGTAAATTAAAAACTTATTTCATATTTCAAAAATTAAGATTTAAACTCTATCAGAAGACGCATTCTTATTATTGATAATTAATCATGTTACCATTGTAACCTGGCCAAAAATTAGTCAATATTGATATACATTTGACATGTTTTATCTGTATAGTATTTTGTACATAAATTATATATACGGATACGACCGTATTAAATTATAAAACCTTCTTAGAAACAAAGAAATTTGAAACAAATTGCAGTAACGCTCTTTTTATATGCATAGCAATAAAATTTATGAAAGTACTTCACTCACAGACCCATCGTCACTAACTTTGTTTTTATTCTTAAAATTGTTTTTTAATAAGTACGTAAAAAACGCAGCTATTATAATATAGTGTAACTTACATTTTGTTTAATGTTGTCCAGCAGAATAGATTTCAGTTGTGACAGGCAGTTGTTTATTCTTTCTCTCCTCTTTCTTTCTATCAAAGGTTTCTTTATCTGCAATAAAAGAACAAAAAAGTTTAATTTACAAACTATATAGCACATAATGAAGATCTACATACAAAATTTCATTTACGATACCTAAAAATGGAACAGTATATGAATGTGAACTATGTTTACTGGTAAATACATATAGAACAAAAAAACCGTGCATTCATTATAATAGTTCCTCCCCTTACCGGTGGGTGTATGTTTAAAGTGATATTATACTATTCAGTGATTTAAAAATGTTTTTCTTTTCGGAAAGCATTTTTACCGATTTATACTTTTTAAGTTATATATACGAAGTTAAAAGATAGATATATGGAAAATATATATTAACAGTTTTAATGCTGTTGAATATGATGAAAATCCTTTTAATCTATCTGTTAAAAAATGACAATCCACCAATGTCTGCAGGATTTATTTTCATGTGTACCCCCGTTTAGTAAAAAATAACTGTGTTCACTGCGTTTTAATTATTTGCAGTTTTTGGTATAACAATAACTTTAGAATTAATATAAAAGTATTTACATCGTTCACCTTACTTGTCATGCCTACAGAATAATATCTTTAAAAATCAAGCATTTACATTACTCAAAAGAAAACAAGTTTTTACACTGTTTAAACATAGCATAAATGTAGCATGTGTACATACCTTTCTCAAGTAAGATGAAGAAGTATCAGGTCGCACTGGTGAAATCTTTGTATCACACATTTTAGATGTATCCATGAAAAAAATACAAGTAAAAATACTCCAAATTTTCGAACACTGTAGGAATGTTTTCGTGTCTATCGGAATTTCAATAATAATTCCGAAAGTCAAATTCCCACGTATTTATGCCCTGATGCGCGTGGTTGTATCGGAATGTAAACATAACGGTCTCGTGAACAGATGTTATTACTGTCGACCAATCAGAATGCGCCTTATTACTACGAGCCACTGAACACGCGAATTTGATTGGTTCTCCTATGCGCAGACGATAAAAATCATACTTGACATGAAAATAGTGTGGTTAAATGTAGAAACGATATGATGACAGACGCACTCTTATGGCACGTGCCACGCTACAGTAAATGGTACAATATGGGTATAATTTTTTCTACTTGAACAATTTTCTATTATTCCAAATGTTAATTATGGGGGCATTAATGTCAACGGGTAGGGAAAATTAAATTCCGACAGACGAATTGATTAAACCTGTACAGTTATTTTGTCGACTGTATATTTCTGAAAATATTAAACATCTGTCCATTTCCTGGTTTTGACACTGTTTATATCCGCTTTGGAGCCTTTCAAATAATTAAAAGCAAGAAGAAAAAAATACGTAGTCTAAAAAGAAAGACCAATATATAGTAACCGTGTTTTTTTTACATACTTATTTTTTCGTTGACTCGAGTACTGATTCGCTTCTAATTAAAATGTCAACTATCATTGTCGCCAGGAGTTTTATTTAAATTGAACATTCTCATTGTTTTATTTTTCTTATATACGTAGGAATATTTTTTTTGTTATTCAATATCTTGTATCCATTTGTAAGTCTATTTACTTAGTCATGTGCAAAAAACAACGGAATGTGTTCTCGCATACACAGTACAACTAAAAATACAAATTATTGTCATTTGAAACACCTTATCTGAAGAAACAAGCCTGATGAAGAAATGCCAAATACGAATTAAAGTTTATATAGTCATTCGAAAACTTTGACCGCGACTTTGAAAAATCTCTTAAAATCCGGGAAAGTGATCTTTGTTCTAAGCACGATAGACTAGGGTCCGCATATGTAAGGACCTGCTGAAACGAAAACTGAAAAGAGAGTGCGTTACGTCACTTTTTCATAGACATAATTTACTATTAAGTGTCCGCGCGAGGTATTGGACATGTTGTGATAGAGCGTCTACAAAGTTCCACGGAACAAATATTTTGATAATAAATTCACACACGGCAGGCGGCAGAGCTCTTGATCTATAGAAATATTCATTATCATCTTTAAGGTGTATCTCTAGGTAACGGTATAAAATCTCCCCCTTTTCAAGTAAACCCAATAATTTGTTTATCGTTTGTGTTAGAACTTAACACTTTTGTTTAAACGGAACAGTCGGAACCCTTATATTGCATTATCACCGTTACATCTATCCCTTTAAGGGTTTATTTACACTTTTCTTATCACGTAAAAGATAGGGTAACGTAGAATCGCACCTATGCTTCGATGTGTTTAATATTTATAGAAGAATTTATCACTTAAATTATCAGAAAATGCGGCCGTCTTTTGGTATACAAAAACACCGCACTAAGAAAGTTATCATAACTGATTAGCACTTTTTTCTCGGCAACAATGACCGTAAAAACATCAAGCGAGGGAACGCCGCTGTGATATTTATTAACGTTTTCATCTTTTTGGCGTATTCGTTCGAAAAATGTCATTTTGGTTTTACAGAAACAACTTGGTATTTTGAAACACTACAAAATGCGTGTACTTATACGTATTGCCAATATTAAACTTAAATACATACATATATGCGTACAACTCTGGCGCCATTTGAAGTTTTTTCTTAAAGACTTTAAGCGTACAAACAAATGTATGTTGTGTCAATTTTTTAAACCTCTTTATTAACATTTTAATTGAAGCAACTTGCCACGCTATTCCACCTGTATGAAGCGACTTTCTGCCACGCTCGTAACATCTGGGCTTACAAAGTGTCAAGTTATGATTTTACAATATTTCCCACAACTATAACCAGCGGCTGTGTCGGAATGATAATTTAAATGACATCCCGTTTAACTACAAAATTTTCTTTGCAGACGACATTTACAAGTCACCCATCCAAAACGGATATGGTGTATCGGAATGAGGAAGGGGCAATTGTTGAGGTCGCGTGCCGATTTCGGTGACACTCCGCGTTAGCGACAGGTGGTAAACTTTTATGAAAGATGGAGGTTTAACGATATGTTTTAAGATTATTTTAAATCACCGCAAAAGCTAATTCATTTAAGACATGACATAATATAAAAAAACATTCCATCACAAGTAAAGACGCGAGGCGAGCGTTCACTTCTTGACATTTATCATTGATTTATATTTTTGCATAAACACGCTTAATCTATAAGAAGTACGAACAGTACGCTCTAATCGCTGTGACCCGTTCTGTAAGGAGTTTTGTTATGCACGAGGAAATAAAACAAGTATTGAAAATATTAAAATCAGTGGAATTGCATCGCATTAGAATCGGAGGTTCCCACCAGGCGAGATTCATTCTACACTGTCTATTTAGAGTGAGTCTCGAGAGCGCTAACTCTTCGTAGCAAGAACTTTAAATTAATTTTAAAAATATGGAAAAAAAGAAATAAAATTGCACCCATACCAGTGGAATTCTAACGAATTATCGGGGAATAAAATGCAGATGGCTGGAATTATTGTTATCGATTCATAATGGATTTCAACAACCATTTCCTGAAAGAAAATCAAAATCTGACCACTAATATGAAGAAGATTGACAAGATATCTTAATTAGCAATTCATTCAATCAACAGGTCTGACAGAGGTGAACCAGATACCATGGCCGTGCATTGGAACCGTTATAATGCAATTTTCGTGACGTAACAGTTCTCACGTTACGTGTCAGCCTCGCGACTCACTCGGTAATATAGCACGGGTAAATGTGTTAATTGCTGATTAATCAATTAGTGTCAACCTGCTGTTGATACACAACGCAGTTAGCTTTCAACAAGTCAAAATGAACCATGTAACAACTAAATTATGCACCACTTCTGCGATTACGTATGCAGATTTCTTGCAGACAGTGTCAGAGGACTAGGTGATGCTGGTAATATGCAAACGACCAGATAAGTTATCTGTTCTGTTCTGTTGTCTTCTGTTCTGGTAATAATTTAATTACATGTAAAGCAATACTATTTTTTTGGAGTTTTTATACTCCATGCATTGGCAAGCAGACTTTGACTCGCACTTCGTACGGGGTGTAAGTCTGCTGAGTCTAGGTAAGAAACACTCCTACACGAAATAAATTAAAAAAAAAATATACTAAATTCAGATTTTTTTTAGCTATTCTGTAAATTGCTGAACTTGATACGGATCACCAGACAAAAAAGTGTTGGCAAATGGACACTTGGTCCTGCCTATTGATTCGTATGAAATATTTGCGCCGTACAAAAAGTGTCCAAAAGAGCGTTATTTTTTTCATCTACTGGTCTATGTCTATAGCTGTAGTATATGCACTTGATCAAAACATAACTTATAGAATATAGATCAAGAAATATATATTTATTTTAAAGGGTATATATTGTGGATCGAAATTTTTTAATAAAGTATTGCTAAGTTTGTAATCTTACATGCTAGACACAAACGTTTCTACACTTTAACGTCTTCAACGTGTACAGTTATCATGAAATGCCAGCATCGTAATCCGATTTAAGGGATTCCTTTTTATTAATAATAGAGAAATTAAGTTATTACTGGGGGAGAAAACAGCAGTGACCTCTGCTACTCCAACCAGTGTTACAATAATAAATGTCATATTTATTCAAGTATTCATAATTGCGACCCCACTCGAGAAACCGAGCCATCTGGTACTCGAAAAGTCAGAAGTGACACTCGGCTGCACGCGACTTCAAGTATCGGATCGCGAGAGTACAGGTATTTTCCGGGGATTCCTGCACACTCACTCGTTTTGGTCACATGTCACTTGTTTAGTTTACGGTACCACCTGGTGTGCGGCCTATTCAGTTTAAAGAGGAATTATTGATAAACGAGAAAGATAGTCCTTCAGTTGATTATGACATTCATTCATGAATATTAATAATAATGCCTGACACTTTAAGTGTCTTATTAGACGAACTTGTTTGCTTATTAAACTTTATTTTTGTTATTGTTACTTATTTTTGCCGAATAACGATGTATATCTATGTAAAACAATGTGTGGACCAAGAATGCCCTGACACTTATCCTTATTATCATTTATTGTTTGAGGGTGTATGGGTGTTGGGGACGGGGTGCGTTGACAACAATAGTTTCAAGAGTATACACCTTTGACATAATCATTATCTTAGCGTCTTTATAACAGTGTAAATGGTGATGGGGATAATAATAATAATAGCAGTAATAATTATTGATATAATGATATTATTGTACATGTAATAACTATGATTATTGGAAAGGACTTTCTTTAACGAGTTGTTCAATCGTATTTTACCAATCTAATGAATACAGCACCATATCACGACAAGTAAGGGCACCGCCACTGGACGGAAATAATTTAAAATCTGTATAATTTTATTGTCCCCATCATACGAAAAAATACACTCTGACGCTAAAACACATAATCATGACAAATCCTCACGGGACGAAACGAACAAAAACACCATCATCATCACCGGACAACAACAAAGAAAGGAGGGGTGTTTACTTGTTCAAAACTAATTTCAACGAAAAGGAAGAATAAATTCTGTAAGCACACATGTGACCCTTCCCCATCCGTGTAACAATAGAATATAACTGTTTATCCCCGGGATTACATAGATGTAAAGGATGCCGACTAGAATAATGATATAGCACGGATAGCATTCATTCGTGAATTATCTACATAATGGCTTAGGGATGTGCTAAAGCGTTTTGTCCAAACACCAAATTGTTTACACTATTTCGGATAAGACGCGTTAAGTAAATAAAAGCGTACGGCGGTGCTTTTCACTGCAGAGATGTTAACTTTTTAATCGGGTTAGAAAGATGAGAGGCCGCCGGGAGTTAAACTATCACCCTGCAATCGAAATGGACAATGTCCGCACTTATCCGCTAGATTAATCAAACGATATCAGCGCGTGAAGTGCTTACTTTCGTAACACGCGAACTTTAAGTCAAGTTGACAGTTCCTACTTCAGATTTTTTTGTACCGCCCTTTATGTTTGCTACAATGTAACGCATCTAGTGTTACTTTATTGACTGTTTCTTGATACAAAGCCTCACATCTTGATTCCACATGTTGTATTTTCAAGATTTAACACTCTTTCATTACACGGTGCCATTTTGAAAGGAAAAAGAAACATGTTTAATGTAAGCAACATGTCCATACATTTAAAAAGGTTGATAGTTTACTGTTAACGGGACTAGAAAAAAATATGAAGCACAAAAGTTTATATACATGTTATATAGTATAAAGGGCATTATTAGTATTGATAATAGCCTCGCCACCAGGCTAGATGATAATTTATTTCATTAAACTCTAAGCAAAATACGTTCAGCCCTTTATTCTAACAGGGCTCGATCTTACATTTTTGGCAGCAAAGGGAGTTAATTGAGTAAATAATATATGTAAGGACTAAAAGCCAGTATAGTTTTGATACGTATCTCTGTTTAAATACGCCATTGCTGTTTTAACAGACATGGAGTAAGTCAGCGCTTGCTTTGTCAACTGCGTGTCTTCAATATAACTTTAGCTATTATTTTATATCAGTAAACGTTTTCACATACGTAGGTGGTGTGGTAACAATTTTTAATGTTATCTGAACTATTAATTACCTGCTAATCTTCTTAATCTATCATTACCTGCCACTCAAAGACATCACGCAGTGCGCGGCACGAAGTCATTTCTCAGTTGCATATTTACGCTTCACTACAATTCGCGGAATGC
Source organism: Saxidomus purpurata (assembly GCA_022818135.1). Lineage (NCBI taxonomy): Eukaryota > Metazoa > Mollusca > Bivalvia > Venerida > Veneridae > Saxidomus > Saxidomus purpurata. Next base: position 49,234,879 of record JAFMSR010000004.1, read on the forward strand.
TTTATTCCTGCAAGGATCTCAAAGAAACAATTATCGAAAGTAACGAAAAGTATTAAAATCAAAGAAAAGCGGATATGATGGGTCTCTTGCCTATGCTAAAAATGTTATTATGTGATAAAGATAGGTGTTTGGGAATATTATAATGTGCACAGGCAGTTAGATATATAAATAAAAGTCACTGAACCAGAGTGTGTATAATTATCTCTACGACATTCTTTCGTTAAATAGTATAATCCCTCGTAGTTCTATGTCTGCGAATCAGCTTAATTCGTTTCACCCTGTTTTTATTACGAACTCGTGTCCTTTTTCCAGAGAAATCGGGGTCACTTCATGAAAAATGTCTGCAAGAGTGGCATATTATTTCGCATGCTAATATTTAGGCCGTGAATATCGGATAAGTAGTGTTCCTCTGTATGAACAAAACTTTGTTTATTTCCTAAACTAGTTATATAGTTTTTGAACATTTGCGTTCATCATTGCGTTCATCATTCCAGTTCACGTTTCTCTACAAGTTTGGGAAAGCACTATTGTGTGGATGGCTAGCCTCGTCACCAGAAAAGATGTTAATATACTTAACGAAACATAACGGTGCATGTCTTGCATTTATGAAGACACTGGGTAGATGTTAAATGAATTTCACAATGATTGAGTGGTACAAATTGCATATGGAAGACAATTTTAAGAGTGGTTTTCCCAAAGAAGAGCAGTTACTCATGTTAAATATATGAAGGTTATTTAATTTAAATTCTCTGCCATATAATGTGTACCACTCGATCATTTTGAAATTCATGTAACGGAAGTACATATCTTCATAAACGCAAGACATGACCGATAGATTCTGAAAATAAGCTAGCAGATAATTATGGGAGGGGTTGATAATTAAATAAAGAAGGGAAAAGGCAGTGATGCGTTAGAAATTTCGTATGGTATATATTTCATTTCATTAAAATCCCAAGCAAAAGATAGTACCGGCGGCAAAGGGAGGGAACTTTGCAAGAAATTAGTGGGCAGATAATGTACAGTCAGTCTAATGAAAGACGAACACCTCATGAAAATTTGGGCAGCAACCCAGGCCTACTGTCTACAATAAAACAATGCATAATGGGTCATGGAAAAATGCCTGAGAAGAATTTTGATGTACAGTTTAGTTTGAGTAGTGAACTTTGACTGACGAACATGAAACAAAGGAAAAACCACAAGATAAATTTATAAAATAGAGGTTTACCTACATACTGAAAACGTATTTACTGCTATAACTGAAGAAAGGCATTATTTCATTATTTTTAGGCCATGCTTAATGAAGAGTCCAATTTGTATCCAAATCTGAAGATTAAAGCTTCTGGCTTTATATCAACCCCCCCCCAAAAAAAAAAATTACAAACGCAGTTTCTATCTTTTTATTAAAGCCTCTGCTCACCCTCGCTTGTGAATCTATTTTATATATCAATGTAAATACAACTTAATTAATAGCATGTATTAAATTCCAGCAGTTACAAAACTTATTTCCTAAAGTCTCGTTAATGTTCAAGGAGCAGAATTACATGGAGATCTAGCTCCTATTGTACCAAAGCAGATGTCTTACTGGCGGAAATGAACTTTATTTGTAACAAACACTTTCATAGACTTGCTTTCTAAATCGATAAAGTAAATGATAGAAATATAGCGCATACTTATTTCAATGATCATTACAAAAATTGACAGCACTTTTTACATGAAGACACAACTTTAATATGAAAGAAAGGAATATGTCAACATTGTTTTAAAGTGAATGGAACATCAATATCCTGAAGTAGATTTAAAGTAATCTTGGGACTTGAAATGGAAAAAGTGCAAAAAATAAACCCGGAAGATTTTGCTCTTAGTACTTTTACATTTTTCAGTTGATAAAGGGAGGTACATTTCATATGATAAAGGTGTCGTTTAGTACTTTGTTATTTCCCCTGTCAACAATCTGTTGGAAGATTTTGCTCTTAGTACTTTTACATTTTTCAGTTGATAAAGGGAGGTACATTTCATATGATAAAGGTGTCGTTTAGTACTTTGTTATTTCCCCTGTCAACAATCTGTTGGAAGATTTTGCTCTTAGTACTTTTACATTTTTCAGTTGATAAAGGGAGGTACATTTCATATGATAAAGGTGTCGTTTAGTACTTTGTTATTTCCCCTGTCAACAATCTGTTGGAAGATTTTGCTCTTAGTACTTTTACATTTTTCAGTTGATAAAAGGAGGTACATTTCATATGATAAAGGTGTCGTTTAGTACTTTGTTATTTCCCCTGTCAACAATCTGTTGGAAGATTTTTACATTTTTCAGTTGATAAAGGGAGGTAAATTTCATATGATAAAGGTGTCGTTTAGTACTTTGTTATCTCCCCTGTCAACAATCTGTTGGAAGATTTTGCTCTTAGTACTTTTACATTTTTCAGTTGATAAAGGGAGGTACATTTCATATGATAAAGGTGTCGTTTAGTACTTTGTTATTTCCCCTGTCAACAATCTGTTGGAAGATTTTGCTCTTAGTACTTTTACATTTTTCAGTTGATAAAGGGAGGTACATTTCATGTGATAAAGGTGTCGTTTAGTACTTTGTTATTTCCCCTGTCAACAATCTGTTGGAAGATTTTGCTCTTAGTACTTTTACATTTTTCAGTTGATAAAGGGAGGTACATTTCATATGATAAAGGTGTCGTTTAGTACTTTGTTATTTCCCCTGTCAACAATCTGTTGGAAGATTTTGCTCTTAGTACTTTTACATTTTTCAGTTGATAAAGGGAGGTACATTTCATATGATAAAGGTGTCGTTTAGTACTTTGTTATCTCCCCTGTCAACAATCTGTTGGAAGATTTTTACATTTTTCAGTTGATAAAGGGAGGTACATTTCATATGATAAAGGTGTCGTTTAGTACTTTGTTATCTCCGCTGTCAACAATCTGTTGGAAGATTTTGCTCTTAGTACTTTTACATTTTTCAGTTGATAAAGGGAGGTACATTTCATATGATAAAGGTGTCGTTTAGTACTTTGTTATCTCCCCTGTCAACAATCTGTTGGAAGATTTTTACATTTTTCAGTTGATAAAGGGAGGTAAATTTCATATGATAAAGGTGTCGTTTAGTACTTTGTTATTTCCCCTGTCAACAATCTGTTGGAAGATTTTGCTCTTAGTACTTTTACATTTTTCAGTTGATAAAGGGAGGTACATTTCATATGATAAAGGTGTCGTTTAGTACTTTGTTATCTCCCCTGTCAACAATCTGTTGGAAGATTCTTACATTTTTCAGTTGATAAAGGGAGGTACATTTCATATGATAAAGGTGTCGTTTAGTACTTTGTTATCTCCCATGTCAACAATCTGTTGGAAGATTTTGCTCTTAGTACTTTTACATTTTTCAGTTGATAAAGGGAGGTACATTTCATATGATAAAGGTGTCGTTTAGTACTTTGTTATCTCCCCTGTCAACACTCTGTTGTTACCTCTGCTGGCTTTGCATAGCTCGCACTTCTTCTGCTATGATTGAAAAGCCCTGAAAAAACATTGATAATAATAATAATAATAATAACAATAATAATAATATTATTATGAAAAAATGTTGCAAGTAAATTAATAAGAATATCCATCTAACCAACCAACTTCACAAATGGACGAGTTATACAATTGGCAAAAACATTATGTACCATGGTCCTGTTTATGTTGAAAGCAAACTGACTTGTACACATCTATATATATTTCAACTTCCAAACCTTTTCCATAACTTCAGCAGATGCCATGGAGAAAGATACTCGTATATAGGGAGTTGCTTCATTGACGTCCGGTGAAAAGGCAGCTCCGGCAACTACCAGCACTTTCCTCTTGACCAGTCTCTCCATGACCAGCGGATACGTGTCCTTTATGCCTTTAAATTTTACCCACAGGAACATTCCGCCAGAGGGCGTATTCCACTCAGCCAATCCTGACAAATGTAGTAATATGTCTTTTAATAGTTTCTTTACATAAAGTCTAGCGAAGTGAAAAAAATTAAAACTGTGTGCAAAACATTTAAATTAAGTAATATTAAGACAACTGACACTGAAATGTGTTGTCTTTTTTTTCTTTTTCACCAAAGTTCACTACATTTAAAACAGTAAATTGATTGTTGTTTACTAATTAAAGCAGTATCATAGTATAGCAAATAAACTCCAGTGTTCCAGAGTTGATGTGTCCAACATTTGTATGCAATACCAACTATAAAAGTTTAAGGAATAATATTATTTAAAAAACAAACCTGTATGTATAGCAGCAACTGTTTCTAAATATGAAACAGTTTGTTTTTAAAGAATTTATTATGTTATTATGTTATGTTCACCCATTACATCATTTTCACATCCATGGGTCTTCTCACTTTCAGGTGATGGTTGGTTTTTAATTTTGTTGTTAACTGTACATTGTTTATAAACTAAGTATATCTCTATGCAAATATCAAATGACATATACAATTTCTAATACTTGTAGATATCTTACCTGAATGAAAAAAATAAACCAACACATTTAGATTAGCACAGAATGAGTGATTTGTGCTTTTTTATAATGATATTTGAACGCTATAGAAGATACCAATAACTTGCCGTGTTTTAGTTCAATTTACCTGTGAGGTGTTTTCTAGCTATCTCTTCACAGAGGCGTCTTCTTCTGGCATAGAAGTCATAGAGTTGTTCACAATGCTTTAGAAAACCGTCTACTCCCCATTTTCTCACCAGCTCCAACACGAGCATCTGACAACATACAGTTAATGTTGTATTTTATTGAAAGTCATGTAATTAATTGTTGCGTGTCTGTCCCCTTAGGGACGTTCATAAATTGCGCTCGCCGCCCATATTTCAGGGCGGCGGCGCGGGGTATTGGGTATAGTTTTCAACTAGCAATAACCACGCCTCGGATAAACCTCATTGGCTATGGTACCGCCACTGCGCAAAGCTAACTTCGATAGCCGTTCGCGAGTTTATATGTCGCGGTCATATAACATTAAAACTGGTTTCCAAAATATTTCGTAATGCTAGAACTGCTGGAAAATGAATGATTATATGATGAAAAAGAAGTGTGAAATTTTTGACTTTCTATCTTACAGGTAATTAATATATACAATAACAGAAGTAACTTTCTATTACTTCCCTTTATTGTATACGTTTTCGTTTGTATTAAACCGGAAATAAACCGGAAATAAACCAACGTGTAAACGTATAGGTTTCGTTCTTATATTATTTATGACAGCTTAGCCTGTCATATTATTGTATCATCTAGTACATTAAGTAAACATGATTAAAGACAATAAACACGCATTACAATGAGCACCCTGAAGGAGGTGCTTTATTAATCAGAAACTGTTTTAAATAGATCTAATTAATAGTTTCTTGTTTTCTATTATCAACAAGCTAGTTAATTAGTTTTGAACATTACATTTTCGCCTTTGATTCATTAAACCAAGCACCTGGAAGACTGAAAAAAAAAAAAACGAAGATCATATTTTATAAGCTGACTTCTGTATATAAATGGAGGAAAATATACCACTTTTCACGTGGACAGCATCTTTATATAACACGTCCTGTTTCTGTTGCTAAGCCTCGGCACCACAATCAGTTTGTCATTTGTTGCAGATAAAGAAAATGTAGGCTTTATGTAGATTCAAACATATAGGCAAAATATTCAAAGAATAATGAACCAATTTAGCTAAGGTCGTAATGCCTTATCTTATAGTGATCAATCACCTGAGACAGATTGGACGACCCTTGTGTAGATGCCTGCGAGACCGACACCATCTGGGAGAATATAGGTTTAGGGGCACACACATAGCCAAGCCGGAGACCTGGTGCAATTGTCTTAGAAAATGTTTCGAGACGAATTACTCTACCATCAACATCCATGGACAGAAAACTTTCTGTAAATGGCTGAAATAAAATGGATAAATATACATTTTTGTTTGAATTGTTAACCTGCAGGAACGCAAAATATTACAAACTTTATTTACAATACGCTACTAGTATCTTAGAATCTGTAACTGTGTATATCAACATGTTATTGAGCGACAAGACATCCGGTTTCTGTATTCTGTCCGCCTCCTCTGACTTGAAATGACTGTAACCGTTCATAGATTGAGGGCCATGGGTTCAAGCCCTGCTACTGACTATGACGGTCTCTTTATGTGAGAAAGGTGGCAGTTTCTTAAGGCGGATAGGGTTCAAGTACTGGTTCTACCCAGGAACGAGTGTTAGGTAAACTCATTCAAGGTGGAAGAGCGAGGCAATGTGGACTTATTTGTGTCCGCTTAAGACATACTATGGTAGGGATCGGGCCCAGAACTTTTCGATCCAAAGGCGAACGCGCTACCACGGCGGCTCCACATTTTGCCAATCTCAACTGACTTTATAAATCTATAACCATATAACTGACACACTACAGGCCAAGACTAGCAAATAGACCTAAATATCTCGAGTATTTATCGTTAACTTCAATTCGTTATTCATGTATAGGTATTTGTTGTGTTATGAGCAGCAATGTTTACAGTTAGTGCTATTTGAGACTACTGCTTTTCTATCTGCTTCATGATTGGACAGTTTTGCTACGGCTACTAATACCATTGCTGCAAATAGAGAAACTAGGCCAGTCTGTTACTTTTGTTGCTAATGATATTTAAAGTTAGACTATAATTTGCTATTCAGTTGTTGACGGACACATAATCTGCTATAATACGTCTCTACTATTGATAAATAGGGTCAACTCAGTCACTGCTGCTTATAGCCAAGCCAGGCCGAACTTGACTCATTATTGCGCAGAACAATGATGTCGGAGGTCACGTCATACCAGTTTACCTGTCGTATTTGCTGCCGTATTATTTTGTAGTCTGTAGAGTTAAAAGGACAGCTAATGTACTTTCAAATACCAGTCGAAGAAAGCTAAAGAAATCAAACTTGTACATACTCTTTCTTCTAGGAAGTAGTACGCGTCGTCTTCTACAATGATGAAGTTATATTCACGAGCCAGTCTGTAGATTTCTCGCTTTCTGTCGTGCGTGTATCGTATACCAGACGGGTTGTGACCGTTCGGAACGCAGTATAATGCCTACAATACAATATACTCACAAATGGCAAGAATTTACTTGGTAGTGCCTTAACATTTCTATATAGTAGCCACTGCGGACATTAATACCCTCTCAGTAAAGTTACTGTATTGAGACCACCATTCGGACCAGTAAAAAGTGGTCTTTATTAATGGATACTGGTCTTATTAGCGAGACTTTTACTACGAAATTGAGCATTTGGTTCTGAAATGTCTTGTCTTAGTATCGAGGGCGGTCTAATTATAGGATGGATAGGAACTTTAGTTTACGGTATAACATGCCGAGATTATACAATACTATGGAATGATATTGAGGTAAAAATTACACAATGCCTGCTTACTGTTACAATTTACTCATTGACACTGCTATTGTGCTTATTGGTACAGTCACTATGCATGCTTGAACTTTCATCACGCTTGTTGACAATTACACAATGCCTGCTTACTGTTACAATTTACTCAGTGACACTGTTATTGTGCTTATTGGTACAGTCATTATGCATTCTTGCACTTTCATCATGCTTGTTGACAATGATACCATGCTTGCTGGAAGTTACAACTTTTATGTTGTTTAGGCCATGATGCCTTTTTCATATTTTCATTTGACTGAATGACAGTGCAATCTAGCGTAATGGTTTATTTCATCATGCTGTGGTTATCTTGGTTAATTTGTAATGCATCCAAGAACAAAATACACGAAGTGATCAACCGGTAAGGAAAATGTTATCAGGCACTAGGCAAAATAGAACTAAGCATAATGTCATTTCAAAATTATAAGTCACATTTTGATAACAGGGGGCGCTATGTTCTAGTCGTGTTTTTCCGTAATTTGAATAATTATTTGCCGGAAAGATTATCGTGGATATCCGAATATGTATAATGTTAAAAAAACAAATAGATTTCCACTTTCATTTTCACTATATTTATATAATGTCAAATCCTTCTTTAACACTCCTGCCCCTCAGTTACAACACATAACATAACTCCTGCATGGGAAAGCTGGATGCTAAAAACACGGCAATTTCCCCTCCCATTCCGAGTTCCCCAACGGTGTGAAGGCAATGATTGCAGTTGACTAGTGCAGACTGGCGCAATAGCACTTCCGACGGTATACTACTCTACTATGCCCAAAAAACCTATTGAAGTAAATCCTGGGTGAGAAAATACCAAGGTCCATCCTGGGGCTCAAACCCCGGACCTCGTGATCTGAAGGCGGACACTCAACAACGTCGCTAAAGGGTTAACCCAACAGCAAGGCTGTTGGAGTGGCCTATAAACCGACAATCACTACACTTCTCCCTCTTTTACTTTTCAGAGCTAGACAGCTCTCCAGATTGACCCTCAATGCTCCCCGAATGAGTCCGTCAAACACTTCTGACACCATTAAAGTAAATCCTGGGTGAGAAAATACCAAGGTCCCTCCTGGGGCTCGAACCCCGGACCTCGTGATCTGAAGGCGGACACTCAACCACGTTGCTAAAGGGTTAACCCAACAGCAAGGCTGTTGGAAGTGACCTATAAACCTACAATCACTACACTTCTCCCTCTTTTACTTTTCAGAGCTAGACAGCTCTCCAGATTGACCCTCCATGCTCCCCGAATGAGTCCGTCAAACACTTCTGACACCATTAAAGTAAATCCTGGGTGAGAAAATACCAAGGTCCATCCTGGGGCTCGAACCCCGGACCTCGTGATCTGAAGGCGAACACTCAACCACGTCGCTAAAGGGTTAACCCAACAGCAAGGCTGTTGGAAGTGGCCTATAAACCTACAATCACTACACTTCTCCCTCTTTTACTTTGCAGAGCTAGACAGCTCTCCAGATTGACCCTCCATGCTCCCCGAATGAGTCCGTCAAACACTTCTGACACCATTAAAGTAAATCCTGGGTGAGAAAATACCAAGGTCCATCCTGGGGCTCGAACCCCGGACCTTGTGACCTGAAGGCGAACACTCAACCACGTCGCTAAAGGGTTATAACCCAACAGCAAGGCTGTTGGAAGTGGCCTATAAACCTACAATCACTACACTTCTCCCTCTTTTACTTTGCAGAGCTAGACAGCTCTCCAGATTGACCCTCCATGCTCCCCGAATGAGTCCGTCAAACACTTCTGACACCATTAAAGTAAATCCTGGGTGAGAAAATACCAAGGTCCCTCCTGGGGCTCGAACCCCGGACCTTGTGACCTGAAGGCGAACACTCAACCACGTCGCTAAAGGGTTATAACCCAACAGCAAGGCTGTTGGAAGTGGCCTATAAACCTACAATCACAACACTATTTACAACAGAGACAAAACATAACTTGTATTGGTCTTGTAGAATCTTCTCCAGTTCTAGTACTCGTCTTCTACGTCAATTTTTTATTCCACTTATAATAACGATGCCGATTAAATTTTGTCAGTAGAATCAAGGTCTTTCAAATAGTATGGTCCGGAAACGAGAGTAATACGATAAATAACTTGCCTCGGATCACGTGACAAACATCCGGGTACCCGCCATTTTGGAAAAAGAAAGAAATTATTGATACTTTATATCTACGTATATCTCAATATTTTACCAATCAATTTGACCAACAAAGTGATCCTTAATACAATATATGCATTCCCTTATCATTACATAATATTATATTTTACCGATGTTTCGTTTTAGGTGGATTTACGCATTGGAAAGTTGACCTCATACGAACGGGTTTTTTCACAAATGATTAAAAGCCGAAAACCGACCTAATTTTAGCGCTTCTTTCCTACTTGCATGGTGTTCATGGGATTGATATAACATCTTTTTCTCATAGATTTAAGTCTAATGTGCGTCTGTTATGTCTTAGATTTTCGTATTTCACCCGTATTTTAATTTTCTGGGACGGTTAGATCCGTTCAAAATCTAAAAATGGCGTCAATGGTGATTTTTTTTTGCGATACGGTGATATTTTGTGCACAGGTTTTCACTATATATTTAGTGTCAAATGATGGAAAATTGCTAATTAAAATGTAAATTAAGAGTTATTTTTGAACGGATATGAATTAGATTTTCGTTTTTTTATTTTATAACATAATAACGTACAGTTTTGTAAGACCAGTATCGCGAGTCAAATTACCATCCCAAGACGGAATAGCATGGACCGTGTTTAACTCGCGTTAAAGATAATAGTTAATTATATATAGAGGTTTTAATTTCACAGTTTTACAGAAAATTTCATCAGCTTTCCAATTATACCATTTTTAAAATTAAATGTGGTATTTAAATGACACAATGACGGGCAGTTTTGCATACAACTATCGGACAAATACCAGTTTACTCGCTCGGCGTGATAAATGCACGGCGTGATAAACGCTTCCAGGCGAGACAAGATTATCAGTACGATAAGACATTTATAGAGGGCGTTTCCGGACCATACTATTTGAAAGACCTTGGTAGAATAGAAGAGACATCGAGAAATTTTTTAAAGGGCGATGTATTTCTTCCAATAATAAAAATATTGTCTGTAAATAAAGCTTGAAAGCTACATAAAACTTACCAGTTCAGGTTGCAATTAATAGAGTAACTGAAACAAAGGGACACAACTGATGGGAAACGGTTTAGGCAACAGCTAATTTAAGTCCGTCATAGGCCGGAGATCTTTCGCGAAAACTACGAACGTGCGCCCCCTGGTATCAAAATGTGATGTGCAAATTTGCAATTAACATTATGCTTACTTTCAACTTGCTTAGTGGCTTATTGCATCTTTCATTTTGTGTGGTCACATCGTGTGTTTTGTTCTAGGAGCATTATAACTGTGCAATGTTGAAATATCAAAGCTTATATACAGTCCCGGCATGTTGAAATATTTAATTACGCTACATTGCACTGTCATTCAGCCATATAGACATCAGGGATTAAACACCAAACAAGTTGTAACTTCCAGCAAGCATGGTATCATTGTCAACACGCGTGATGAAAGTGCAAGCATGCATAATGACTGTACCAATAAGCACAATAGCAGTGTCAATGAGTAAATTGTAACAGTAAGCAGGCATTGTGTAATTTAACTAATTTTTACCTCAATATCATTCCATACAATACCTTTAGCTTTCCCATTGATGGTTTACCGTCTACTGGTTTCGGCCATTTTGAAAGCACCGCCTCCAGACTTTCTGGTACAATCCCATGTTTGTCCGTTCGTATAGTTTGTACGTTACAGCCCAAAGGCTCGGTCTGAAATAGTAACAAATGAGAGTATAAGGTGTATATATCTATGCTACAAGGAGCTGAACAATATCATAGACTAATGCCACATTATATTGACGAGAATAGGCTAAATACGGACTACTGTCAAGTCCTTTTAACGAGAATGAATGGAAGAACGAACCAGTAATGTTACGCCCTCTTGACGAGGGGGAGCTGAAAAACAGGCGAATGTCACGCCCTCTCGACAAGGAGCAGAAATATATAACATCACTATGCTGAAAACGAGACTAAGAGGACAAAACTGTGTCAGGTTTCATGCCTCAACATTGGCAGAGCAGCGAACATGACAAAGTACGAACCAGAAGTTCATTTTTATTGCCAAGTGTTACGTTCCTGTTTTCGAAAGCGCTAGCAGGCACAGGCATAGGACAATTTCTAACATCTCAACTTTATAACGTCGGCTCTAACAGAGGAGGTCTCACGAGAACAAGTAATTATAGGAATATACATATGTAAGCAAACAAGAAGAATGAAATACATGTATCCACTAAAACGTACCACAGCCAACAGATTGGGATAGATATACTCTTCCGACAGCAAAGTGTCACCTTCTTCTACAAGAATTTCCATTGTCTGCAGATACAATATCAAAGGATGAGAAAAAAGCACATGTAAATACGTTGTAAGACGCATTTTGCAAATCTATATGTCGAAGGTCGGACTAGTACGAACATCTTCATTCTTAAAGCCTCATTATCACTGTGAATCTGCTCTGATAGAATGACGAATTAACTGATACTGTAAACTCCGTTTATAACGAACTCATTGGGACCATTTAAATGTGTTCCTTATATCCGGAGTTGGTTATATCTGGCTTAATAACATTTTTATATAAAACATATAAAAAAACTCGGGCAGATGCAACACTTTTGACTAACTGTCTGTCTCTCCTACTCATGTTCCTTCAGTGAAAAGAGATGTGAAAAGCATATATATTTGTATAGTAAAATCCTTATGCAGCGAACACACTTTCAAGACACAAAAAAAATTGATACGGCTAGATTCTGAGAGTCATGCCAACAGCGATCAAAATAGAACTGTTACAAGGCAGAAAAAAAGATGTTGTTCTTTACGGCGACTTGGACAACCGTAACAAGGTTTAGAAATACAAAAAAAAATGTAATACAGGACAATATACACGGGGCACTTCTTACTACCAACACACACTATACAATTGCGTGCTTGTGAAATGATAAACTTATTATAAGGAAGAAGTCTGGGCTCGAACCTAAATGAGGACTGGCTCGTAGAGCATAAACTAGTTTTACACAGCAACTAACTTTATAGATTCCGTCATTTGATCCAGAGGTCAGTATGATTTCCGTAGCGTTTGGCTGATCAGGATCCCTCATACATGGCGGATCATGGAGACGCTTGATCATAGTTCTCAAAAATCCTAGCAGCTCTGGATGACTGGAAAAGACAGCATAAATTAGAATGGACAAAGACGCTATGACAAAACAGACCGCCCCCGTCGAGTTTATAGAATTGCTGATTTTAAATCATTGTAACGTGTCATAAATTGAGGGTCATTGTTTTGAGTGCTGCTTCTGACCACGTCACGTTCATAATAAGAAAAGTATAAACTTATCCCGTCATTCGTTTACTTACCCTACTGTCCTACCATACTGAAACCCTTCGGTTAGATGTTGTTTACTGACCTTAGAAACAGTGCCATCTCTGAAAGATATAAAACAACACCTTACAATATCCTCGGCGTGTTTCAAAGCCATTTTCATGGCAGATTGTCTTGTTTGATGTTCAGTCGTTAAAAGGACCCACTGGCTTCATGTGATTTTAATCCATATTACAGGTTTCTCTGACCAAATCTGAAGTTTCAGCTAAAACGAAAGTGACTTGGGGTTTCTACTCGCAGAATATGTTGTTTACAGTACATGTTCCAGTATCAAGACCAGGACTGCATGTCTTGCATCATGGCTAACGTGCTTTTTTTCGCTATTTTTTGTTTGTATATAGATAGATTTTCAGAATAAGGACAGCCGTGCAAGACGTGAAAGACTGGAAATCATGGCAAAAAGTAGCTGTATTTAAGAGATTTTATATAGAAAACAATGGAGTCCATATTTATAGGATTCTAACCTTTATATATCCCGAACGTATCCGGGGTAGGTATCGAGTTATATCTTCCTCATAGAATATGGGGGAGACATAATTGTTTTTACCATGGATGTCTGTCTGTTTGTCTGTCTTTCCATCCGCCCCTCCGTCTGTCTGTCTGACCGGCAAAATCGTGTCCGCTCCATGTCTCCTAAACCCCTCGAAGGATTTTCATGAAACTTGGGCCAGATGTTCACCTCAACGACGCGATATGCAGAACCAGTGAAAAAACTGCGCCGGCTGAAGGCCAAGGTCACAATTAGAGATCAAAGGTCATATGACTATATTTCGTGTCCGCTCCATATCTCTTGAACCCCTTGAAGATTTTTAGAATAACTCACGACAAATGTTCACCATATTAGCGCATATACATGTTCTAATAAAATCCGTATGGATATTAAGTTCATTTGAAATACCGGTACATGTTGTAGTGTGAATTTGGTAAATTAAAAGGAATCTTCTGTCTGCCCATTAACGAATGGTCCCTAACGTGTAGTGTCATTGATGACGATCATGTAATAATGATTGCAATGATGTCTTAACAAAACAATGTGGTTTTAGAGGTGAAACTTCTAGTTTCAAGCTTCACTTTTGTCTTAATATGGCCAACGTACTAAGTGACCTTGTGTTAAATAACAATAAATCCACATGCATTTGTAAATAGCACATATTAGTATGCACATACACGCATAATGCAGCTCAATAGTCAGGCGATGCGAACATCAACGTGTTTACTTCAATGGAAATGGCTAAAGTCTTGACCTTCAACTTACAACTAAATTTTAATCCATCTCAACATTACTATATAAAAATATAAATTCATAAACAGGTCATAATAGAGCTTTATACACGAGCAGTATGCCGAGGTCGGCACTATGGTGCCATCCTAGTTGTTGAAGACGTCCCTTAGACCGCGCCTAAATTTCGAAGAGCTGAGAATTACTGAAAATGTCATTTATTTATTAATGTTATACAATGTTTTAACACAACTAAACCTGTGAGTAAGGGTCATTTCTGTGACTGGGAATACTTCGGGGTTTGGAAGACCACCAGCCATTAGAATATAGGAAGAGTCTACACCAATAGCATCGACTGAAATAGATATAAATACACATACGTTAGAAATCCCAGTGAATACATGTTTAAGACAAAAAAATATTCATTCCATTAGTTCAAATGACCTAAACATTTACTAACAAGAGTGCCGAACTGTCACAAAATACTCCCGTCAGCGTACGTCTCTAAATTATTTCGATTTTGGCAATTAAAGAGCAATGCCTCAAGAGTGACTGGGGCGATTTGGCTGGTTTTCGAACTGGTCGAAAATTCACAGCAAGTTTAGTGAAGTTTGGTTAGGAATTGTATAAGTTATAGACCAGACCACTCCAAATTTATCTAATTTTGGCAATTAAAGGGCAATAACTTCAGAGTGACTAGGGTGATTTGGCTGGTTATCGAACTTGGCCGAGATATTAGACAAATAAACATTTATAGTATATATAAGTTTTTGATTGCTTAAGTTACGGACCGGTCAATTCTAAATTTGTCAAATGTTTGTCAAATTACTTGAAGAACAATAACTCCGGAGTGACCAAAGCGATTGGGCTGGTTATCGAACTTGGCCAAGATATTATGCCAATAAACATTCACAGCAAGTTAAGTAAAGATTAGTAAAGAAATGTTTAGCTACAGACCGGACAACTCTAAATTTTTCCAGTTTTGGCAATTAAAGGGCAAAAACTCCGGAGAGACTGGAGCGATTTTGCTGGTAATCGAACATGTCTGAGAAATTATGCCGATAAACAATCATAGCAAGTTTTCCAAAGTTCCGCTGAGAGTTATCGAAGTCAGGGAGCGGACAACTTTGTGAATGCCACCAACCCGTTCGCGGCAGGTGATCACATAATCTGGCCCGTCACGTCTTGTGTATACAAGAAAGTATCGCCTGCATGGTCAAGTCGTTAAGATCCCCTACTTGAAATCATTTATTCACTCACTGACTGGGGATGAGGGGTTCGAGCCCTGCTACGAACCTGGCGATTTATGTTCAAACAGTTTGTAGTGTCTCACGAAGGATGGGAGTCTATAATTGGCCTTAAGAGCAGAAAGTCCAAAGCAAAAGTCACTTTGTTCTTTGCGTCCTCACTGGCGTTAGGAAAACAGCATATTTTGTATTTTTTTTATTTTGCGTACATGAAGGACATTTGTATATAGAAAACAGTTGCTATACCCCCACCCCTCCCCCTCCATGCCGTCACGATAGAAAGACTGCATAGTAAACGACCAGGAACGAGTTTGGGAAGATAAACAATGAAATATGTGTTAAGAGCATTTCTCTGTAAGCACCAAAATCTTGCGACACGCATACTCACGGATTTGTATAAAATTGTGATACTTTTGTATATCTACCTCATATTCTAATAATTTTTTTTTCAATTCCTTTGCGTTTCCATGACACTGGTGTCCAAAGTTTTGAAAATTGGATTTTTTTTCAAGAAAAATGACATGGTCCTATATGGTGAAGTTTTACAGAATATTTTATGTAAAAATGGTTGTTTTTATAACTTTTCCTTGAAGAAGAATTATTGTTTCTACACTCTGTCACAGAGAATAAGTTCTAACTTATATCGAGATTAAAAAATATCACTTGAATCAAGATGTCGTTTACAGCACATGTTCCAGTCACGTGACCAGGACTTTCTTGCAGCATGGTTAACATGCAGTTTTTTTCGTTATTTGTTTTGCTTGTATATAGAGAGATCTTCTAAATAAGGGAAATAGCTGAAGACGTGAAAAACTGGAAATAGTGATAAAAAGTAGCTGTATTTATGCAATTTTATACAGAAAACAGTTGATTATTCTATCGATATGTTTTTCGTATCATTATTATCATTGTTATCATTGTTATTATCATTGTCATTGTTATTATCATTGTTATTATCATTGTTATTACCATTGTTATTATCATTATTTTTATTATTATTACTTTTCTGCTGTTTGCTCGTTGTATTGTGTTTGAGTGCATATTTCCACTACAGTTGTTTTGCAATAAAGGCTACCTGTCTATTTGTGTCAGAGTGTCCCGAATGAATACCGGGGGAACGTTGCGACGCGCGGCCATGTTAGATTATTGCGACCATATTTCGATTTCTCAAGTTTTCTCAGGGTGTTCTAAAAATCAGCTTGGGGTATTATTTCCGCCCGACGGATCTTTGCAGCGGTCAATTCTAGTTCTAGTTAGGTCGTCTTTTGGTCTGACCAACATCATTTTAAGTGATAATTTGCTATTAATTTTGGATTGTATATTAGGGTTTTTGACTACTTTTTAAGGTTTTCCAGAGTTTGGACCCGTTTCTGGTTTACGAGAGCGGTATTAGGGTAAAACAATACCAGAAAGTAATCAAAGTAAATCTCAGATATTTTATGTATATACAATGTAGCTGTGACATAACCCTTTTTCGCTAGGTAGCGACATTGGTAACCGACCGAGTTCTCCGTACAGCGCTGAGAGATTAGTTGATCGTTTTAGACATAAGAGATGACGTAAAAATTAGTGTGTATCAGTTATATGTCTGTTGCTTCGTGCATTTCCCATATTTCAGACCCAAAGTGTAAAATCGAACCTACAAATAATATCAAACAATTTCAGGTACTCTTACTGGGCAACCTTGTTGTAGTTATTTTCTATACCATAGACCTAATCAGCAATTGTGTCATAGCAACCATTCTGTGTGTTTTTCTATTCCTATGGATGGTACACTAATTGCTTTACATTATTTTAATAAAAATGTATCGGTTATCTTGAAAATAGTATGCCTATAGCTCACCTGTAGGCGACCGATATACGAAAACAGGATTGTACAGTAAAATTGATATAGTCCTTTTATGATAACTTGAAAGTTGCGTCACATGATGTTTACGTTTGCTGGTATTTTGAAAACACCAAAACGGGTAAGACAGCTTTTTGTCAATACAATAAGTATTTGTTTTTTCACAAAGATAATATAAAACTAGTCATTGGCTTAGTGGTAACGGCAGTGAAATTGCATCTTTTTATGACAAGGTCGTTGGTTCGAATCCCAGAATGTTAGGCTTTCTATTTTTTCTTTTTTTTTTTATAAATCCCGTTTAAATTCTTTGATTATCAAGAGTTAACACATTTCATGGAAATATTAACATCTGTTCTCGTAAAGTTCTGAATAGGAATGCGAGCAATGCATTAAAATTAATTCATATAGGGTATGAAATATTTACAGTGCAACCTCCCTACAACAGCCATCAATCGGATGAATGGAAATTGGCTGTTGTCCAGAGGTGGCTGTTGCTCAGAGGGATTATTTTGCGGTAATACATATATATGATCAGCTTTTTTGTTGTTTTTAATCGGGTTTAATACAGAATGTCAAAGTGGCAATAAAAGTATTATAAATATTAGAAGCACATGTACGTACAGTTTTTCGGGATATAAACTACAAGTCATTATATTTTCTTTTCAAACACATTCTAAACGAAATTTAATCATGAGAAGTTAAGTTTTTGGTAGTATAATGATGTACGATGACAGGTGCAGACGCAGATCTGCAGGTAATGTCTGAGGTATTTATTTCGGATGTTTTGTGCACAAATGGTGCAATGATCATTTAATACCGTGACATACTTTAAAATATTTAATAATTGTGTTTGCATGTACAGGTGTTCATATATTTCTGTATATAAAAACCGGCACAAGCTTCCCGTCCCAGATTCTGTATTGTATGTTCTACATGAACATACATAATTAGATCTGTGTTTGATACATGATACATGTACCTGTCCTTCTGTGAAGAATATGTTGGGTAAAACGTAAACCTTTTCCTTACTTGAGCAGTAACTAACAATATATGACAATAGACCAATAATTATATGGATGTCGTAGTATATCTCGGGGAAACAAGAAATGGGCGCTGGTAACATCTTTTGCGACAATGAACCAATTTTGGTTTATTGGTGTACATAAATCCAATATTGGGCGACTGTCGTATACAACGGTAAACCATTTATGGCCTCGTAGTGTGTCTGAACAGTAAATACTCCACAAAAGACCGATTTATGGATGTCGTAGTGCATCCTAGGGAACCAGAAATGGGTGACTGTTGTGTACGTATACATGTACATCCATTCTGTGGGCGAATTTCACGTCCGACCACGACCGAATTTCAGTCCAAAATATAACTCGAAATTTTCCGAAAATTGCTTTATGGAAACCTTTTCCGGTCAAAATCTTGACGGGCGGTTAGTGTGTTCCTTGGCCGTTTGAGAGTTTTTCTGTCAATTCGGGATGAAAAATAGTGGCCGTTGGCCGGAGTTTGGAGGTGGCTGTTGGTGGGAGGTAAAACATATAGAAAACCCAACGGGGGAATTAAAACTAGCTGTTGTGATGAGGTGGCTGTTAGTGGGAGGTGACCGTTAGTGGAGGTTACACTGTACATACAAAATCTGGCAAAACGAGTTCTGTATTGACGAAAGGTTTACATATTAGACATGATATTCTCGTGTATTTAATTTCATGTTTGCTAAAAGAAGACCGAAGAAAAGAAAAAAAAGATTCATGAAAAATTAGATTCACCTGGATTCGAACCTGAACCGTCAAAACTATACGATCAAATTGTCTACGTACTAACCAGTTGACCTATTCAGGCAATAATTATTTTCCGCGATTTGTTAACTATTTATGTAATATTCTCCATAACAAGTACTGAGATAACCGTTATACCTGATTTACCTGTCAAGTTGAACCTAATCCTATGACGCGCTATCAAGTTATCATAAAAGGACTATAATCTGAAACTTGTTTTGTAAATAACACTGAGCAATGATTGTTCTTTCGGGGAAAAATGTATACATTTTTGTACCATACCCATCACCGCTGCGTTTTCTTGCTATTTTGATCACAGATGCAATGGTAATGGGACTATGTTCCGTACAACATTGGACCAGTATTAGTTTGGGTGGCGAGTCTATACCCCATGCATCTGTGATTTTGATCTGAAATTGGTCTATACTTCCATTTTTCGGCAAAATCTGAGAGCATGCGTGCCAGACCCCTTCTTTATTTTTTCGGTGCTCACAGAGAATTGCTTTAAAAAGGTTTAAAATTAATGTCAGCTTTCTTTTTGACCTCTGTAGATACCAGTATAAATCAAAGGCGCTAGGCACGTTTGTCATATTTGACAGAGTTGTGCCCCTTTTTGTACTTAGATTTTGTCATGAAATCTTAACGTTGGCTATAACTTTGCCATTTCTTAAGATTTTTTCATTCAACTTTCAATTTGCATTGCTAATGACAAAAGGATCGTAATACCGCCAAACTTTGTAGGTCAAGGTCATATTTGACTCAGCGTTTTGTACTTAGCGTTTGGCTAAAACTTTGCCATTTCCTAAGATTTCTTCATCAAACTTTAAAATTGCATTGCTTCTGACAAAAGTATCGTGATGCCGCCAAATTTTATAGGTCAAGGT
The DNA here is from genome assembly GCA_022818135.1 of Saxidomus purpurata. Taxonomy (NCBI): domain Eukaryota; kingdom Metazoa; phylum Mollusca; class Bivalvia; order Venerida; family Veneridae; genus Saxidomus; species Saxidomus purpurata. The sequence continues at coordinate 49,254,806 of JAFMSR010000004.1, forward strand.
CATATTTGACAGAGTAATGCCACTTTTTGTACTTAGTTTTGGTCATAAAATTATTGGTTATTCTAACAAAGTGTGAAAGGGCGACACAAGTGTTCTACTGAACACCCATCTAATAGTAAAGGAGGAGCCCTTGATTATGTTGAAAGAGCTTTTGGCTCAATCCCTTTTTCTTTGTAATATATATGTACTGTACTGGAATTTCACACTTCAAGTATGTACAAAGAACAAAATGAAATATCATTAAACTATATTTACATAGCAAGTCAATACTTACATAACGCCCTTAAAGCTGACGGTTTTCTTGCCCTTGTGGTTCTGTTAAAAAAAGCCGAGTAATCCATTGCTTTACTAATATGTCTAATTAACATCAATCATCAGAACACTTTTACAAGTATTATTCGTGAATATAGATGTCGATGAGACTACTGTCGATGCACTCTTTATATATCGAGTTTAATTACTAGTAAATAAACCTGTTCTGAATTCACAATATGGTAGAAATAACAATTTTATGGAAGGCCATATCAGTCTATTTTCGTCATTTGCATAGTCGATTAAATATTTTCCAACTCACCTGATAGCCCAACATCTGCTTTGATAACACTGAAACCTCTTTTTGTTTGAGGGTCGTGGGTGCGAGCCGTGCTACCGACCGTGCTATGTGAGAAAGTTGGCAGTATCTTACAGAGGATTGGGTTCTAGGACCGGTTCTTCCCAGGAACGATGGTTAGGAAAACTCGCTAAATTTTTCCCTCCAATTTTCAGAAAAAAACCACAATTGTGCTTGTGTGTCATGCATACCAGACACAGTTCATTCCACAGAGAGTAATTAAGCATCAATTAAATTTGGCCCATTTATCTTAAATATGTGTGGACAAATGGAACTTTATATTTATTCCAAGTTCTGTGAGAGTATAGTATAAAATTTGCAATTTCGGACTGAACGAAAGTGTAAACTGACCCAAAATTTCAGACAGGGAAATTCCATAAAATTATAAAGATGACCTTACCAGACACTTTAAAATACCTGTGAGGAAAAGAAAAACCGGTTTATTTCACAGATAATATCTTGAACACCTACAAGCAAATTCAGTGAATTTATACCCCCCGCCAAATTAAGCAAATAGCTGAAAAAGAACAACTGGAAAGTGTATTGGTCTGTCTGTTTCAGGAATTTTTTTTTAATATAATTTCACCACCCCACTTGGGCCTCATCTCCGAGGTGATATTTTATTTCTTCAAGTTACCGCAATAAAGAACTTAGTTGTTGTAGTCAAATTAAAGCAGTACTACTACTTATAGACAATAAGAACTCTTAAGGTTCTATATAGAATAATTACATATCACTCCTGGTTCTTTAACATGTCCGGTGTACAGCACCGATACAACGGACCTCGGTTTTAGGTCCATCAGAAAGCCATTAGTTATGTTAGAAGTGGAGCGGGGGATCGAACCTGCGATTCCCGGACGTCCAGCGCGTTAATCACTAGACCACTGATCTCCTCCTCATCGGTATATATGTATATATTTTTATCGTTGATACCGGATAATTCATATGACCAACGCTCAGTGCAAGATACAGAAAGCATTCCGTTCCAGAGACATCGTCTGGCTCTTTAACATGCCCGGTGTACAGCACATATACATCGGACCTCGGGTTTAGGTCTCATCCGAAAGACCAAGTGGCAACCTTCTCGGTAGTGACTGTTGCCAGTTTAAATGGTAAATTGGCTAGCCATAAGTGTTACCAACCAATCACAGTGTACAATTCCTATCAAGCTGTTAAATGCATGACCTTCACCCCACTGTATGGTACCCAGCGCGATAGATAAAGTTGTAAATGATGTAGATAACCAAGATGAAAACAATACCGGCCTAAGGCCGGAAAAAAGCAATCTGTGTCGTAATTATAATGTCCAAATTCAAGTTGATAGGATGGACGCCAAACTGTCTGTAGTCTACAGCTAGTCCTGTTGGCCCTTTTCTGTTTTACGAGCAATGATGATATCAATGACTTGTTTTCCTATAAACACTTGGAACATGTGTTAAAGTACATTGTACCAATCAGGTTATATGTTATTTATGGCGTTCCATACTTCTGCCCTATGTTCTGCATTAATTAATTCATTAATTAATTGAACTGATACTTGAGACGTGTGTAGATGAATTAATGTACAGTGTACTGGTAAATGACTATTGTGTACCAGTATTGATTATCTTTACTAACGTAGAAATAGAAGTCACGTCCTAAGGTGATAGTGTATGTTGACGAATAAACACTCTGCAATAATAGATATTTCTACGTAATCATTTTGAACTGGTGGTTCTAGAGCAAAGTAAGTTCTATAAAGCCGCGTGTAAAGAACGATTATACATGAGTCGGTATTTTCTGTACAGCATTTCTACCGGAAAGGCAAAGATGTCCCTAAAGAGAACAAAATATCCATTCTCAAACTTGACGGTAATATTCAATCAAGTAACCAAGCAGATTATTTCGGATGTATGTAAAAGAAGAAAGCCAAGGGCGGAGCCGATTTCTATCAATTTAATTCATTTTCATTATAGTATCGTCTATGTACAAATACATAAAATCATATACAAAAACAACTGCACAACGTCACTCTTAGAGGATTACCGAGACGAGCGAAACGAGATCTACTATGCTGGCAACACTATCAGTTTCGACAACGGCTACAAGACAGATCTATCGGAACGAGTTGTGAAGTGATCATCCAGATCGAAGCATACACGCGAAAACGTGTGGTGTATGTGGTGTTTTTGCCATGAAGTTTTTGTTAACTACATTGCATACAAAGGGGTAACCAAAATTCAACCAAGGAGATACTTTGAATTTACTTGGAAGAGCAAACTCTTGGTCTAGTGGTTTTGGGGCAAACATAGTTTATAAAAGTTAAAGTTACAAAAGTTGTACAGTTACTGTCCCTTTGGAACGATAAGTGTGGTTATTTATCGTATGTGTACTATCAGTGTCACTTCGGTAAGGTAAGTGTGATTGTCTATCGTCCGTGTACAACCAGTGTCACTTCGGTAAGATAAATGTGATTGTTTATCGTCGATGTACAATCCGTGTCACATTGGTAAGGTAAGTGTGATTGTCTATCGTCTGTGTACAATCAGTGTCACTTGGGTAAGGTAAGTGTGATTGTTTATCGTATCGTCTATGACCCCATAGCATGACCCAGCTCACAGAACCGCTTGCAAAAATTAAGTCTTCCACGAAATATAAAGTTAGAAACCATGGTCACACAGTTACTTTTATTGATGACACATGTTTATACAAATGCTTATTGATATCTTATCTTTAAGAGATTTTCAATTAACAGTATACTGTCAACGCATCATTTAAGAGTATTTAATAATTAATGCGCAGCGGACATAATAATGCTACCGTAAATATTTGATAACGGATTCAATGATGCTTATTAAAATAACGCATATGCAAATAACTAGCTTTAATCCGCAGGCGTTTCGAAAATTTTGTACCCCCCCCTCCCCCGGATGTTATAGGAGAATTAGCCATAACATCATAAAATTACATGTATCAAGGGCGGTTATTCCACTGAAAATCATTGAACCGGAACATGCCGATAATATGTACAACTACGCTTATGTGAAGTTTGGTGTAAATCCGCCACGTGGTGTCAGAGGAGCTGCGTGGACACTTAATGACAAAAAAGTGGCAGACATGTATCACTAATAAATATGTCTCTCACGGAGGTGGGATACATAATTATTATCAGTATATACATGCTAGATCCTTCTACATAGACTAAACAACTGCCATACTGAATGTTATTAGTTTAAAACCAATTTTTATCCTGATTGGAAAACACCTATTCATGCTTTCTACTTGTTACACATCTGCCGTTATACGTATCCTCATTTTATAACAATCTGCGTTCGTACGTATCTCCTTCGGTCGTCAGACGTATCCGTTTATCTTCACCCACCTCTATAAATTTGCTTATATCAAAACGATACCACTAATTCCAAAGTCTAGGGCTGTTTGTATTGATACTTTATACATTTGTCTGTATACGTGTCTAAGGTCATTGATATATATTGTTATTATAAGCAAATAAATGTCATATTTAGCAACATTACCGTTGTTTTTTCAACATTTTAGGGAAATTTTTTATTTAAAAGGCGTCAGTTTATCATAAAACTTCACACATGCTTAGTTTAAACATATTACTACCTATATCAAGCAAAAGGTCGGACCTAAAAAGAGAAATAATAAAACTATCGGGGTTATTCCAGCGTGCCTGTCATGACGTACATGTATATACATCTGTCGTCAGTAGTACCCATCTGCGTTCGAAGTAGTCGAATACCCGGGGTGTTGAAGAAATCGATTGAAAATGTCGGTTACACTGCAACGCTATATGTTTATATTGGAATTTTAAAAGCGTATGGTAGCGTATTATTTGAAATTTAGAGATATACGTGACATGAATTTAAACTGGAGTCTTTTTGTATGACTTTATGTTCCAAAATACGTTATTTACATACAGTTTGAAGAACTTTATTTTTTTACCAAAATCTGAGAGCGAGCAGCTTTAAGGTCTATGCGTTCCCAGTCATTATCGATAAAATCAGCGGTTTAAAATATGCTGCAGTACCGTAAACCATTCAATAATCTATGTAGAGTTGTTGTTGTACAATTAAGGGGTGGATGCGATTTATTACAGAAAACCTCTACATTGATTAATTGTGCTGAAATGAGGCATTTTCTTTGAAATTGTATTTATTTATCATTTTATGTTCATTGAACACATAATCTATGTTTCGAGAATATAATCTGCTAGATGTAGGGAGTGCCCCTTTTATGAATCCTCTGTAGACATTATCTAGTGATATCAGTGGTGGCTCGTTTGAGCCATGTCGGGATGTAGTCACTGTCCAGATTACTTAGTGAATATTACTCACTGAACATAACTTGAAGCTGCTCGCTCTCAGTTACCGTTGAAATTTTTTTTTTAATTGACATTCTTATTCATAAATGTAAAATTAAAGGCTAGAAAAAATAATAAGCTAAAATCTAGGTAGGAATTCGCAGAAATCGATTGAAAGGGTCAAGTCACACGGCACCGCGGCTACACTATATGTTTATATTGAAATTTCAATAAGCGTTTGCGCTTTTGAATTTTTTAGCTTATTTTTTTTTTAATTTAGAGATAAACGTGACATGAATTTATACTGGAGCCTTTCTATATCACCATATGTCCTAAAATACGTTATTTACGTACAGTCTGAAGAAATTAATTTTTTTACAAAAATCTGAGAGCGAGCAGCTTTAACGAATCCTCTGTAGACATTATCTAGTGATATCAGTGATGGCTTGTTCGTGCCATGTCGGGATATCGCATATCTAAACTAGGCAGCACGGCAACACGACTAACAGTGTTGTCGTTCACTATCTATTTTTTGAATTTACAATTTCCATTCGTTCTTACAACGTTGCAATTGCAAACAGCCGGTACTACTATTTAACGTAATGCCAGATGATAACGGCCGATGATCACACCGCGTTATAAAACTTACGTTAAACTTATAACGCGGGTCTAAAGTCTGGACCCCAACTACCGCGTTATAAAGAGGCTGCAGTGTATTATTCTACCGATAACTTAAATGTATAGATTTGGTTAGAGTAGTAATGGATCTACTTTTATTTATGCTTTTGATGCTATTCAGGTTGACACCAGATATAACGAGTGTCTCTCCTCTAACAAGGCGGTCATACTGAAGACCTTTCTAAAATAAATTTTGAAAATACTCCGATTGTACATAATGCAAATAAATGCTTTCAGCAGCTCTGACTAAATAAATGTAGCCACATTTCCATTACTTAAGGCGCTGCCTTAGACATAAATAAAAATGCACATGAAATTATGAATACAGATATAATTAATACATGTATGTTTTCTGCTGATTTAATTGCAGTGGTAATTACATATCATTTCAGGAAATGATGCGGCGGTAAGTTGTATATTGCAACAGGAAATGAACTACCAAACACTTACACATTCAGCACTGTGGTTCAATTTATGAAATAAGGACATATAGTAGAATACAAAAGTGGACTTGCGCAAGTACATTACCTTATGCAAGACACTAAATAATGAAGATTGGCAGGTTAAAAAGTACAGAAAGTGTTTGGAACACGAAGAAAATTATGTGTATTATGTTGAAATCTCACTGAATCGACAAAATGACCACCAAGGTCTTTTTAACTTTCTTCATAATGCATAGAAAAATAATTGTTCATGTGCCACCCCGGGTATTCGACTACTTCGAACGCAGATGGGTACTACTGACGACAGATGTATATACATGACCGTCATGACAGGCACGCTGGAATAACCCCGATATTTTTATCATTTCTCTTTATTGCTCCGACCTTTTGCTTGATATAGGTAGTAATATGTTTAAACTAAGCATGTGTGAAGTTTTATGATAAACTGACGCCTTTTAATTAAAGAATTTCCCTAAAATGTTGAAAAAACTACAGTAATGTTGCCAAATATGACATTTATTTGCTTATAATAACAATATATATCAATGACCTTAGACACGTATACAGACAAATGTATAAGGTATCAATACAAACAGCCATAGACTTTGGAATTAGTGGTATCGTTTTGATATAAGCAAATTTATAGAGGTCGGTGAAGTTAAACGGATACGTCTGACGACCGAAGGAGATACGTACGAACGCAGATTATTATGAAATGAGGATACGTATAACGGCAGATGTGTAACAAGAGGTGTTTTCCAATCAGAATAAATATTGGTTTTAAACTAATTACATTCAGTTTGGCAGATGTTTAGTCTGTGCAGAAGGATGTAGCATGTATATACTGATAATAATTATGTATCCAACCTCCGTTAGAGACATATTTATTAGTGATACATGTCTGTCACTGTTTGTCCACGCAGCTCCTCTGATACCACGTGGCGGATTTACACAAAACTTAACATAAGCGTAGTTGTGCATATTATCGGCATGTTCCGGTTCAATGATTTTCAGTGGAATAACCGCCCTTGATGCATATAATTTTATGACTTATGGCTAATTCTCCTGTAACATCCGGCAGATTTCCACTCAACCTAAGATAATTGAGCAGTGCCAAGCTTAGTTATGCATATCGCCGTCACATCCGGTTCAGTGATTTTCAGGGGATTGACATTGTATGGCCATTGATTCTTCAAATTTTATGATGTTTTTGCTACTTCTCCTCTACCATTGGCAAGATTTCCACTAAACCTAATAGAACACATGTCGTCGGCATGTACCGATTCATTGATTGAAGCCGGGAAGTTGCAACCCTGATGTGTTATATTTTTAATCATGAATGTCTTTACTAAGTCTCATAAACGCTGGAGTTCAATTTTACTAAAAGTCACATGAGTGATCATTGTCAAGCGTAGTTGTACATTTCGTCAGCATGTTACGGTTCAATAAAGTTTGCGGAACTATGTCTTTTGATGTCTCATATTCTAATATGCTTGTGCTACTAATCCTATATCACTGGTCAGAAAACTACAAAACTACACAGAAGTGATTGGTGCGAAGCCTGAACTTGTGTATATCATCGGATTGTTACAGTTTAGTGGTATGCATTTTCAATTCTACTGAATAATGCTGAATAATAGGAGACTTGTTTTTTTTTTTTTTTTTTTTTTTCATGAAAGATACAATGTAGTCTCTAGTTTAGAGAATGAATTGATAATGGGGTCGCTAAGTCTCCTGCAACACGGTGAACAATCACGTGATCGTAATACGTCATTTTGTTCGTCCGGAAACAGTATTTTATAAACAAAAGTCTTCGACTGAAATCTTCAAGTGAGCGTAACTTTTTCATTTCTCAACCGATTTCTGTCAAATTTGTTGCAGGCAAAGGGGAAAACAGTACTCTGTCTCCGGTTGATAACAGTTTTCTTGAAATAAGTCGCTCTTTTGTAAACATTCTGGAAAACCTTTGCAACAATGCCTGAATTCAACGGTTTGTCCGCAAAGAATATTTCAATTTCGACATTGTATTTGGAATAATCCACTTTTAGTGCCATGTATTCACGACGAAATTTATTCCGTTGTCATTTCACGGCAAATAAACACATTTCAGGTCAACTCAGTGCCTCAGAAAACGATAAAACATTCAGTTTGTAACAATGCTAATCCTCAAAGGTAAAACAATTAATGCTAATCCGCATGGTTATTTCCGAAACAGTTTGCTTGGAGGTATTGCAATGTTCGATTATGATTCAGTTTCACATATGGAAGACTTTTTCATACATAGGTATTGTTATATAGTGTAGATATATGTAGTGCCCCGAATACTTAGTAAAACGGAATCGGTTGGCAAAATTTAAATTGAATACAAACTGTGTTATGTTGTTTCTTTATAATATGCCTGCATTCGTCTGTCAGTAAGTTGGATGGTTCGCCTGTTTGCAATTCAATGTCTCATTTGTAACAGTAATATGCACAGGCTAGTTATCGAATTAAGTTTTAGAAATACTTAGCACAGGAAGATGGTATATCGAACAAACTATACTTGATGTTTCAGGTCACGATTTTAGCTCATAACTCCCATCGTACATATGGCTAAACAGTATAACTTTTAACATGTCCGGTTTTTGATAATTTCGACGCCTTCCATAGCCATGTCGGTAGTCTCTCGCTCTCCTCGAGGTTCAAAAAAACGAAAATATTATTTCATTTAAAGACGTTTTTAAAAATGGCTTTGATGTTAACTATATAGTTTTACTACATATTTTGCCACTGTGCTAACTTCATGATGTCTTCATACAACAAAATAACAATACGGTTAATTATAGAAGTCAGTTGCGAGTTAAGTGTATTTCATTCAAATACAGGTGGGCAGTTTACCTAAACATCGTTTTTCGATATGAGAATTACAACACCCATACCCTCCGTAAGAAACTTTCTCACATAGTCAGGTAGGTAGCAGGACTCGAACCAATGACCCTCAATCAGTGATCAGTTTTATGATTACAAGTAAGCGACCTTAACCACCCGATCTAACAGGCGCTCGATCTTCAGACTGGCATTGTTAGATTGCTAAGGAGTCGAGGACTCTTGCTTTGGAACTTTGCAGTCTAGCAAAACATCTACAAACATGCCTATAACCGCTCGTTACAATGTGTAAACTTTTAACAAGTAAACAAAAAAGGCAATAAGCGTTTAGTAGAGGTACATTTTAGTATACGCATAGACAGTTCCTGATAAAGTTATTAATGGAGCGGTTGAATATGCAATCTATCTGTATCATTTATCATTAAAGCAATCACGTGATAAAGAGGATCGTGTATACGAATTCCATTCACCTCGCTTCCATTTGTAACGTTTGATTGGTTCAAAAGCTAGGTAAAAACCCAGCTTATTAAGCCGCGCCGAAAATATGAAACGGTGTGTAACGTGTTCATTGAATTAAAATTATGGCACGTTGATTGACAGTTCTTGCTAATATCGGATCGGCATTTCCGGTGATTTTGCCCATGCTGCGGTCTGGCACCCCTCCTTTGCCAGACGACTCTCGTGAAATACTTATAACGTAACGTTATGAACATTGTGACGTCACTTTCCTAAACACAACGTCGGAAAATCATTTGTTTTTCATGATAATTCATCATTTTAATAAGTTTGCATTTAGAAATCTACTTTAAAGTTCAAGACGTTATGCAAGAAAAGTTTTAATCATGAGACACAGAGCCTCGTTCCCGCAAAAACAGTTACCCGAGGTGACGGATATTTCGGTCTGAACCTCGTGCTCATTACAGAAACTTTTATTCTCACGCCCTACAATATCATGTGACGTAACAAAATGAAACATCCAGCTGACATAGATATGTGTAAAAAGGGTAGACGAAATAATAGCTTTTAAACCAATACACCAAACTTTTCCTGTTACCAGTACGAAATAATAACTTTCCGAATATTACATTTCCTATTTTGACTGGGAGAGTCAATTTAAAACAAGAACTGCATACAGGAGTTGCTTCCCTTCCACTGCCTGCCGAAATCTACCACAAACTACAACAACACAAGGGAGATCACTGCGAAGAAAGGAAGTATTATTTTATTTGTCCAATTTCTTTATTTCTAAAACTAACTTCAAATACTAATGTGGTATTATCATTAATTTAACACATGTAAATGCACAACAACCGAAAATTGCTTTTATAAACCTGTCACCAAAAATACACTATGTGCAGTAAGATGTGCATATAATGCCACTTCAAGCGATGCAAACAAACACTAAGAACATAACTCTCAAAATGTTTGACCGGCCGATGGAAACTTTTCCAAATCATTCTTGTGAACAAAAATATCAAGGCAGTTAAGTATCGAAAAGAGTACTCTTTACTCATGTTCTCTATTGCAGATAGATCACAGTCTAAGCTCCGCCGCCATACACAGTTCAAATTATCAGAAATAAAATACAGTGTTTTCCTATAGATATATGCAGTAGCCATGATACAAAGATTGCGTTTGTAGCGAAAGCTTTTCCCGCAAATTCCACAAAGGTGTGGTTGTCCGTCCGTCTCTTGTCTTTCAATACTCCTGAAAGAAAAAATAAACTATGCGGATTAGCATTAAATGTTTTACCTTTGAGGATAAGCATTGGTACAAACTGAATGTTTTATCGTTTTCTGAGGCACTGAGTTGACCTGAAATGTGTTTATTTGCCGTGAAATAACAACGGAGTAAGTTTCGTAGTGAATACATGGCATTAAAAGTGGATTACTCCAAATACAATGTCGAAATTGAAATATTCTTTGCGGACAAACCGTTGAATTCAGGCATTGTTGCAAAGGTTTTCCAGAATGTTTACAAAAGAGCGACTTATTTCAAGAAAACTGTTATCAACCGGAGACAGAGTACTGTTTTCTCCTTTGCCTGCAACAAATTTGACAGAAATCGGTTGAGAAATGAAAAATTTACGCTCACTCGAAGACTTTTGTTTATGAAATATTCTTTGCGGACGAACAAAATGACGTATTACGATCACGTGATTGTTCACCGTGTGCAACGAAGTCCTTAAAATATCGATGTCAAGTTTCCCATTCACTAGTAACTAGTCAATGACCAATTTCATTACCTATCGTATACGTATTCGAGTATTTACAACTCATATGAAAGTTGTAGAAACATGTGAGACAATGTTACTACAAATAATCCACGGGCACAAACATGTTCGTTTAACGCTCATGTAAAATATTATATACATTTGTAATTACATTTTAGTCCGACTGTGGGTTGTTGTACTCGCCCCAGCTTTTGCGTTGATCAAAGACGTGTTATTAATATTAATAACTTCAAAACCGACAAACGTATCGACTTTTAAAACTCTTGCCATACTTGTTTCTCATGGTAATACATACAAATGCAGCAAGTCACATATATTTTTGCGGAGTAATGCCTCTATTTGTATTATGATTTTGTAACAAGGTTAAAAGTCCGGTACTTCATTAATAAAAGATAATTTTACAAAAATCATGATACTGAAATTTTCTATTTAGCCTTAACTTACAATTAACTTTTATTACAAAGTTTTTCAGTTTAAGAAAAAAACTTCAGTTATCAACAGTATTCCCATCATAAGACTGATGTGTCATCTTTTACGTATCTGCAGTTTGTATGGCGTTTTACGTATCCACCGTCTGCGTTCATACGTACCCTATAATATTTTCATCTGTCGTCATAAGTACCCTCAAAGAGAACCCCATGCTTGTTTAAGTGTCAACTGCAGCTGCTGTATCAGTCATAGCGAAAAGAAAATATGTTTTTCTGCTACAGAAAATGTGTAGCTTTACGATTTATGCAGTTTTGGACTCTTTCGATTATTAGATTTCTTAAAATTCTGTTAAAAATCCGAAAAATTGCAATTTCTGGTCTGATTTCCGTAATCGTAACAACACGTCGGTCATTTTTCACCTAAACAATTGAGCATTGTCTAGTACAAAAATATTGAAACTCATTTTGAACGAAAACATTGTGAAAATGAATAAAAAAGAGGAGATATTAGGTATTTTCCAGCTTACATGTCAGGACGTTCATGTATATACATCTGTCGTCAGTAGTACCCATCTGCGTTCGAAGTAGTCGAATACCCGGGGTGTGTGCTGTGATTTATTTAGAATTTCTACATATCAACTTTCATTTTTTCATTAAATCTATCTTATTTCTGTGCTTTTTAAGATATATTTGAATTTTCGCTTTCCTCAGTATTGGACCTTGATTTGTAATACTGGGTACGTCATTGTGACCTTTAAATGCCATTCATGATTCTGATAGTGAAGGCTTAAAGGGGCACGCCTTACATCTAGCAGATTATATTCTCGAAACATAGATTCTGTGTTCAATGAACGTAAAATGATAAATAAATACAATTTCAAAGAAGAACCTGTTACCACATTTAATCAATAAAGAGGCTTTCTGTAATTAATCGTATCCACCCATTAATTGTACAACAACTCTACATAGATTAATGAATGGTTTACGGTACTGCAGTATATTTTGAATCGCTGGTTTTATAGATAATGACCGGGAACGCATTGCTGGAACTTTCAGGTTAAGTTAAAATACTTCCTATATTCTATCATTTATGTTTTGAAGGTTATTTCGTTTGTCATCAGTATAGGGTATGTCCCTTTAACTGCAAGACTCAAATTTTGAGGTTAACAATAAGAGGAAATGAAATAAGATGCACTGACCCAACGGTGAAGCTTCTGCATTCCCTGCATTCTTTTAGTGGATCAGACCAATGGGGTTGAGACATTTAGACACGACATTGTTCCCCACAGTCTATTTAAATGTGACAGGAAAACATCGGATTCATCTCCGAAAAGGTGCGTTTTCAACCTGTTAAATTCAGCCAGACGAATTTGGCTTTGTGGCTTCATTCGTGAGACAGAGCGTGCTAAGTATACTCTGGAATATATCTATATTTCTTGTTCCAGAAGCAATCTAAATGCCTCGTGCTGTGTGAAGAATATGTGAAGAATAATCCATCCGTTGTCGATAGTACACGTGTTGCTCAGTCCTTGTCATTGAACCTTCCCGTCCCGTTTCATTTCCCTGCGGAATTCCTTTTGTAGCCGCTGTCGTTTTCCAGTTTTACTTAGGTATGAATAGTATAAGCTGCATTTTCGTTTTCACTTTTCTGCCACTTCTCTTCCTGACACAGAAGCTTGGCATCGTCTAACCTCTTGTTCTTGTTTTCATTATTTGATGTATCCATCTTCTTTTTAGATGATGCCTTTTAAATATATTTCTAGTCCCGGAAAGTCGTCAATCTTAATTCTTTGCTTAGATAGCCATTTAAAGCTTAGCTACAAACTTTGAGGTGTCTCCACTCTAACATTTCTTTTGAAATATTTCAAGCAATTTTCAACAGGGGAATTGGTATGCCTGGTTAGCTCTTCTCCAGATTGTAACAATGGAAGCATTATCCCGGACCACAGACGGACAATTGGCATATAGTCTAGGGAGTAGTATACACTGGCTGTCGGTCCACCTGTCTATTTTGTTTTTGGCTTCCTCCAAGATACAAATGTAGTATAAAATGGCGAAGCTTCTCTTATTGTCTGGCCAGCAAGGTCACGGGTGGAAAGAAGGTTGTCTATTAGTTTGACATGCTCATCATCGTCTTCCAGCTACGTATTTGAAAAGAGTCTGGAGGTTCTTGACTGCTTTCTTAACCGTGTCGTTTTCCTCTGGAGACAAGCTTACTTCGCAAGTGAGTTTGAATACACAAATAGCTATGTCAAGATCGGGGCAATTTTGAAGCATGAATTTCCTCGCTGTTTTATGTAATGTAATTTTGCTATTTTCTTCTTCGCTGTTCTGATGAAGTATTGTATCACGTGACTAGTACATAGGTGATAAATGATATGATTACTGTTTTCATTTTTGAAAAAGTACTGAAACAGTGCTAGATATACGTTTTAATATTCATGTTGTTAGTAATTTTAAGGACTGAGGGCATAGCTAAAGTCTGTTTCTGTCTTTCTTAACTTAATGTGAAAGCATACTATAACTTTTTTCTCTAGCCAAACTTAGTGTTTGGTACCAACTGAAACTTGACGATTCTGTATTTTATTTCACGTTATTTATGTACATAACGTTACCATGACGTCGCAAACATGACCATGTCGCGCCAATTTTAGGTTTGTTGTACGGAGCAAATTTTGTCTTATACTTACTGTACTGAGATCATTTGTTGACACAAAGCAATAAAATTGATATCAAAATAAAGCTATTAAAATTACCTACTAGGTTATATACTCTAAATTATTTTGCGTTTATTATGTGCCAAAAGACACTGAAAAAATAACATTTTCTTTTTCTGAATTTATCCACAAAAAATTAGAAAAATAATCTGTCCGTAATTTGTTTGCCAAAACAAAGTGCCAGAGTGAGCTATTAGGATCACATTTCGTCCGGCGTCCGTCCGTCCGTCCGTCCGTCCACCATTTCCTTCAAACGACATCTCCTCTGAAACCACTGGGCCAATGTTGATGAAACTTGCAGGGATGCTCTTTGCATGAAGTTCTATCAAAGTTGTTCAAAGAATTCCATTCCAACTCTGGTTGCTATGGCAACAAATAGGAAAAAACTTAAAAAATCTTTTTCTCTAAAACCGCAAGGCCTAGAGTTTAGATATTTAGCATGTGGCATTGTCTAGTGGACCTCTACCAAGATTGTTTAAATTATGACCCCCGGGTCAAAATTGACCCCGCACGGGTGGTCACTTAGTTTTGTATAGGCTTATATAGGAAAAACTTTAAAAATCTTCTTCTCTGAAAGCACAAGGCCTAGAGCTTAGATATTTGGCATGTAGCATTGTCTAGTGGACCTCTACCAAGGTTGTTCAAATTATGACATTGGGATCAAAATTGACATTGCCCGGGGTTCACTTAGTTTTACTTAGGCTTATATAGGAAAAACTGTAAAAATCTTCTTCTCTGAAACCAGAAGGCCTAGAGCTTAGATATTTGGAATGCAGCATTGCCTAGTAGACCTCTTCAAAGTTTGTTCAAATTATGCCCCTGGGGTCAAAATTGGCCTTTCCCGGGGGGTTATTTGTTTTACAAAGATGTATGTAGGAAAACCTATTTGGTAACATTGTCTAGTGATCTTCCACCAGGAAAGTGGACTTGTACCAAGGTAAGCGATATAGGGCCATCTTGGCCCTCTTGTTATGATTTGATTTCCTACGAAATGTGGCTTCTAAAGTATATAAAGGATGAAACAAAGCAATTATCATTAAATCAGGTGTAACTAAATGTTTTACGAAGATGTCCCGTTTTGTTTTGCGGTAACATGTTGGTAACCATTATATACTGCTTTATTTCCAGGACTTAGAGCACTACAGTAGTTATCTTACGTGATTTAATTTGAAATTATGACATCTGGACATATATAATTCCTTTATCAAATCATATTACGGTCACGTGACGTAATTTAATGTGTGTGATTGGCCAGGTCAATAATTATTCTCTCTATCTCAACATACAGTACAAAAACTAAACCTATCACTAAATGTGATTAATACCCCTGAAAGACTGCTTTATAAACTGAGGAAGTTCGTAGTAACATAATATTCACAAAAAAAATCCTAAAATAGAGATATTGTTCTTTTACACTGCACTTCTTCTCATTGTGCTGGACAATTGTATGAAGTTGTATTGAATTCCGACCAGTAGTTTTCAAGTTATGCTCTGGACAAGGAGTGAGTCGCAAGGCTGACACGTAACATGAGAACTGTTACGTCATAAAATCGCATTATAACGGTTCGAATGCACGGCCAAGGTACACAAGAATCATAACTCCATCTTGACCAATTACAGAGTTATTGCCCTTTGTTACCTTTACTTGCGAATCAGCTTATTTCGTTTCGCCCTGTGTTATTACGAATTCGTGTCCTTTTTCCAGAGAAATTGGGGTCACTTTATGAAAAATGTCTGCAAGAGTGGCATATTATTTCGCATGAAAATATTTAGGCCGCGAATATCGGATAAGTAGTGGTTCTTCTGTATGAGCAAAACCTTTTTTATTTCCCAAGCTAGTCATATAGTTTATGAACATTTGCGTTCACCGTTGCGTTCATCATTCCAGTTCACCTTTCTCTACAAGTTTAGGAAAGCACTTGTGTGTGGATGACTAGCCTCGCCACCAGAATAGATGATAATATACTTAACGAAACATATCGGTGCATGTCTTGCATTTATGAAGAAACTGGGCAGATGTTAAATGAATTTCACAATGATTGAGTGGTACAAACTGCATATGGAAGACAATTTTAAGAGTGGGTTTTCCCAAAGGAAGAGCAGTTACTCATGTTAAATCTATGAAGGTTATTTAATTTAAATTCTCTGCCATATGATTTGTACCACTCGATCATTTTGAAATTCATGTAACGGAAGTATCTATCTTTATAGCCGCAAGACATGACCGATATATTCAGAAAATAAGCTAGCAGATACTACCAACCCTTATTTTCTAGGCGACAAAGGGAGGGAACTTTGCAAGAAATTAGCGGACAGATAATGTACAGTCAGTCTAGTGAAAGACGAACACCTCATGAGAATTGGGGCAGAAATACAGGCCTACTGTCTACAATAAGACAATGCATAATTCCAGCATGTTACGGTTCATGGAAAAATGCCTGAGAAGACTATTGATGTATAGTTTAGTTTGAGTAGTGAACTTTGACTGACGAACATGAAACAAAGGAAAAAACACAAGATTAATTTATAGAATAAAAGTTTACGTACATACTGAAAACTTATTTACTGCTATAATTTGCGTTAGGCATTGTTTTCATTATCTTAAGGCCCTGCTTAATGAAGAGCCCAATTTCTTTCCAAATCTGAAGATCATAGCTTCTGGGGAAAAATAAACAAACGCACTTTATATCTTCTAATTAAGGCATCGGCTCGCCCTCGTTAGTGAATATGATTTTATATAACAATGTAAGTACAAATAAATATCATTCCAGAAGTTTTAAAGTTTATTCCCTAAAGTTCAAGGAGCGCAATTACATTGAGATCTAGCTCCTATTGTACCAAAACAAATGCAGGTATAGCGTTTTACTTATTTCAATGATCATTACAAAAATTAAGAAAGGCTTTCTAGCAGCTCTTTTTCATGAAGAAACAACTTGAATATGAAAGAAAGACACATGTCAACATGTTTTAGAGTGAATGGATTATCCTGTTGAAGTAGATTTAAAGTTGTCCTGGGTCTTAAATGGAAAAAAGGGAATATTACATCTGACAGTTTATACAGGGAGGTAAATCTTATATGACAAAGGTGTCGTTTAGTACTTTGTTATCTCCCCTATCAACAATCTTGTTACTTCTGCTCGCTTTGCATAGCTCGCACTTCTTCTGCTATGATTGAAAAGCCCTGAAACACATCGATAATAATAATAAAAATTATAAGAAAAAATGTTGCAAGTAAATAATACGAAAATCCATCCAACAAACCAACTTCACAAATGGACAAGTTATTCAATTTGCAAAAATATAATACCATGGTCCTGTTTATGTTGAAAACAATCTGACTTGTATACAAATCTATATACATGTATACATATTTCAAATTACTAACCTTTTCCATTACTTCAGCAGATGCCATGGAAAAAGATACTCGTATATAGGGAGTTGCTTCATTGACATGCGGTGAAAAGGCAGCTCCAGCAACTATCATCACTTTCCTTTTGACCAGTCTCTCCAAGGCCAGCGGATATGTGTCCTTAATGCCTTTAAATTTTACCCATAGGAACATTCCACCAGAGGGAGTTGTCCACTCGGCCAATCCTGATACACGTAGTAATATGTTTTTTAATAGTTTCTTTACATAAAATCTAGCAAAGTGAAAAAATTAAAACTGTGTTCAAAACATTTAATAAGTAATTTCAAGACAGCTGACACTGAAATGTGTTGCATTTTCCCCTTTTTTCGTCAAAGTTTACTAAATTTAAAACAGTAAATTGATTGTTGTTTACAAATTAAAGCAGTATCATAGTATAGCGAATAAACTCCTCCAAAGTTGATGTATCCGACATTTGTATGCAATACCAGCTATAAAAGTTAAGGGTGAAACAATATTTAAAACAAAACTGTATATATAGCAGCGTTTCTAGATACGTAAGATACTAAGTCAATCACATCCTAGATCTCATTGGTCGCCGTGATTAACCTACTCTTTGGCAACCAATAAATTCAACCTTTGCAAATACTAGCTGGAAATTGCAGTCAGGTAAATATCTCCTATTTCGGACATAAGAAAAAACACTTTTGATAGGTATAGGCATGATGGGAGACATGCCGAGATCTCATCCACAAATACAAGTTAACATAGTTGCTCTTATGGACGGACCTTTATAAATTATTTATAAAGAATGTATTATGTTATTTCTGTTGGAGACACCCATTACATCATTTTCACATCAATGGGTCTTTTCACTTTCAGGTGATGGTTGGTTTTCAATTTCATTGGTTATAAACTAAGTATATCTCCATTTGGGGCCTCAAAAAAGTATACCTCTATGCAATTATCAAATGACATATACAATTTCTAATACTTGTAGAAATCTAACCTGAATGAAAAAACAACCAAACAAAAACAACACGTTTAGATTAGCACTGAATGAGTGATTTGCGCTCTTTAAATTTTTATAATGATATTTGAGTGCTAAAGAAGATGCCAATAATTTGTTGCCGTGTTTAAGTTCAATTTACCTGTGAGGTGTTTTCTTGCTATCTCTTCACAGAGGCGTCTTCTCCTGGCATAGAAGTCATACAGTTGTTCACAATGCTCCAGAAAACCGTCTACACCCCACTTTCTCACCAGCTCCAACACAATCATCTGACAATAGATTTGAATCTAGGCCTATATGAAACACCATAAACAATTTAATTAACGCTTTAATATTCAGCTGAATGTTAATTGAATAAGCAACAAAAGCGTTCAAGCTCTGCTCTAAATAATTAAATGCTACGTACGTGGGAGGTTTAAAAGGGTATATTAATGGACCATTGACGCATCTAGTTAATTAGTTTTGAACATTAATTTTTTGCATTTGATTCATTAAACCAAGCACCCGGAAGACTGAAAAAAACACGAAAACACGAAGATAATATTTTATAAGCCGACTTCTTGATAGGCCTATAAATGGAGGAAAATATACCATTTTCACTTAGCATCTTTATAGTAATACGACCTGTTTCTACATCACAATCGGTTTGTCATTTGTTGCAGATAAAGAAAATGTAGGCTTTATGTACATTCAAACATAGGAAAATAATATACAAAGAATAATCAACCTATGGTCGTAATGCCTTATCTTATGATCACTCACCTGAGACAGATGGGCTGACCCTTGTGTAGATGCCTGCGAGACCAACGCCATCTTGGAGAATATAGGTTTAGGGGCACACGCATAGCCAAGCCGGAGACCTGGTGCAATTGTCTTAGAAAATGTTTCGAGACGAATTACTCTACCATCAACATCCATGGATAGAAAACTTTCTGTAAGTGGCTGAAATAAATCAAACACAATAGATAGATATATATTTTTGTTTGAATTGTTTGTAGTGGCAAAAACCTGCAGGAACGCAAAATATTGCAACTATTGTACAATACGCTAACAGTATATTTGAATGCTACATGTATGCTCTTGTAACCCGGCATAACAACTTGTTATTGGATGACACGGCATTCTTTTTTTTCTTGTTTGATTGATTATAAGTCCGGGTCGGCCCTGAGACAGGTCGAAGAGAGACAGATGCAGATACAAGGGAATCCGGGTACCAGATCCTAGCTCTTTCGCCCTTTGGTTCTTTTACATGCCCGGTATATAGCACCAATACACGTGAGACTACCTCTGGGTTCTCTAGATTGGTGGGAGACACTGAAAATCGTTTCTAACATTTCCAGTGCCCCGGCCGGGATTTGAACCGGGGACCCACGGATTGGTAGTCCAGAGCGTTAATCACTCGACCATCGCACCACCCCGTCAAGACATTCAATGTTTCTGTAATCTGTCCACCTCCCCTGACTTGAAATCACTGTAACCTTTCATAGATTGAGGGTCATGGGTTCGAGCCCTGCTACCTACCATGTCTCTTTATGTGTGTGAGAAAGTTGGCAGGGTCTTACGGAGAATTGGGTTCAAGTACTGGTTCTACCCAGGAATGATTGTTAGGTAAACTGCCCGTCTGTGAATATGACCAAAATACGGTTAGAACGGGCGGTTAAACTCTTACAACATAGGATTTCAGTTATTCTGTTTGAACTTCGGTTTTGCGCCGGAAGAATACAATCCATTAATTGCAACGAAAAGACAACATCACAAACATTGAAAATCAAAAGCAGACATAACCACCATAGACTGGCATCAGTCGTCAGAGTCTTTTCAAACAGCTCTTACACTACCGAATTGTTTCAGATAGACATTTTAACTACATCTTCTTCCCGAGACTATAAGTTGAGATTAAGTTGGAAAGAGATCATTTGAATGACATTTCACCACAAGCATAAAGTCAAAATATTTTTGTCAAGCTCAACAGACTTTATAAATCTATAACCACCATTGACACTCTAAAGGTTAAAGCAAGCAAATGGACCTAAATATCTCCAGTATACGAGTATTTAGCGTTAACTCGACATGTTTTTCGTAGTTCATGTATGGGTATTTGTTGTGCTATGAGCATCAAAATTTACAGCAAGTGCTACTTTAGACTACTGCTTTGGTATCTGTTGCTTGATTGGTCACATGTTTGCTTTTGCTACTGTTAATGGATTAGAAACTTCATTGCTGCAAATAGAGAAACTAGACCAGTCTGTTACTTTTGTTGCTAATGCTATTTAAAGTTAGACTATAATTTGTTATTCAGCTGTTGACACACATACATCTGTTGTAATACGTCTTAGGGTAAACTCAGTCATTGCTGCTTATAGCCAAGCCAGACCGAGCTAGACTCATTATTGCGCAGAATAATGGTGTCGGAGGTCACGTCGTAACAGTTTATGTCCCGAAAGACACCTGTCGTATTTGCTTCCGGTGTAGTCTGTAGAGTTGAAAGTACAGCTAATGGACCTTCAAATACAAGTGGAAGAAAACTTAAGAAATCAAACTTATAACCTGTACATACTCTTTCCTCTAGGAAGTAGTACGCGTCGTCTTCTACAATAATGAAGTTATATTCATGAGCCAGTCTGTAGATTTCTCGCTTTCTGTCGTGCGTGTATCGTATACCAGACGGGTTGTTACCGTTCGGAACGCAGTATAACGCCTACAATACAATAGCCATTGTAATCACAACTTATTTCTATATAGTTGCCACTGTGGACATTAATACCCTATCGGTTCAGTTACTGTATTGATACCACCATTCAGACCAGTAAAAAGTGGTCTTTATTAATGAATGTTGGTCTTAATAACGAGACTTTTTTACTATGAAATTGAGCATATATCTGGTCTTAATATCGAGGGCGGTCTTAAATATCAGACGGTCTTATATAAGAACGGAACTTTCATTTACTGTAAAACATGTCGAGAATATACACTACCTTTAGCTTTCCCATTGATGGTTTACCGTCTACTGGTTTCGGCCATTTTGAAAGCACCGACTCCAGACTTTCTGGTATAATCCCATGTTCGTCCGTTTGTAAAGTTTGTACGTTACAGCCCAAAGGCTGAATCTGAAAAAGTGACAAATGAACTTAGACTTATGTCACATCATATTGACGAGAATAGGCTAAGCACGGACTACTGTCAAGTCCTCTGGAAGAAAGATCCAGTAATGTTACGCCCCGTTGACAAGGGGAAGCTGAAAACAGACGAATGTCACTCCCTCTCGACACGGAGCAGAAATATAGAACATCTTAATGCTAAAAACGAGGACTAAGAGGACAAAAATGAGTGAAGTAACATACCTTTGTATTGGCAGAGTGGCGAACATGACACAGTATGAATCGGTAGTTCATTTTTATTGTCAAGTGTTATGGTCTTGTGTTCGGAAGCGCTAGCAGAAACATTCATAGGATAATTTCTCACATCTCAACTTTACAACGTCGACTCCAACAGAGAATGCCTCACGAACACATGTTATTATAGGAACAAAAAAAAAATGTAAAAGCAAACAAGAAGAATGGAATACATGTATATATTAAAACGTACCACAGCCAACAGATTCGTATAGATATACTCTTCCAACAGCAAAGTGTCACCTTCTTCTACAAGAATTCCCATTGTCTGCAGTAATAATAGCAAAGGATAAGAAAAAAGCACATGTAAATACATTGTAACACGCATTTTGCAAATCTATCTGTCGACGCTCGGACTTGTACGATCATGTTCATTCTTAAAGCCTCATTATCACTGTGAATCTGCTCTTATAGAATGACGAACTAACTGATACTGTAAACTCCGTTTATAAGGAACTCATTGGGACCATTTAAATATGTTCCTTATATCCGGAGTTGGTTATATCCGGCTTAATAACATTTTTATATAAAAAATAAAGAGATAAAAAAACTCGGACATATACAACACTTTTGACGTCTGTCTGTCTCTCCTACTCCTGTCGTTCCTTCAGTGAAAAGAGATGTGAAAAGCATTTATATTTGTATTGGAAAATCCTTGTGCAGCGAACACACTTTCAAGGCACAAAAAATGATACGGCTAGATTCTGAGAGTCATGCCAACAGCAATCAAAATAGAACTGTTACAAGGTAGAATAAAAGAGGATTCGATGTTGTTCTTTACGGCGACTTTGACAACCGTAACACGGTTTAGACATAATACAAGACAATATCGACTATAAACACGGGACCCTTCTTACTGCCGACACACTATATACAATTGCGTGTTTGTGAAATGATATACTTGTTACAAGGTAGAAATCTGGGCTCGAACCTAAATGAGGACTGGCTCGTAAAGCATAAACTAGTTTTACACAGCAACTAACTTTATAGATTCCGTCATTTGAGCCAGCAGTCAGTATGATTTCCGTAGCGTTTGGCTGATCAGGATCCCTCATACCTGGCGGATCATGGAGACGCTTGATCATTGTTTTCAAAAACCCTAGCAGCTCTGGATGACTGGAAAAGACAGCATAGATTAGAATGGACAAAGACGCTATGACAAAACAGACCTCCCCCGTCGAGAAATCGTTGTAACTTGTCATAGATTGAGGGTCATTGTTTTGAGTGTAGCTTCCGACCACGTCACGTTCACGATGTGAGAAAGTTGGCAGGAAAAGAATATAGTACTGGTTATACACAGGAACAATGGTATGAAGTGTTCTCATGTAGAAATGACTGTAGTACGGTTCAATGACGGTTGTAAAAGGAGCATTAAACCCATATAACTGACAAAACAACAAAGACATAATCTACCGGGACGAACTCTATGTAGTATATAGACGCAAAAGTAAATCAAAGGACTGAAAATACTGGATGATCGATTGTCTTTGAACAACACAGTCTGTACACATACATGTGTAAATATCAGGACAACACAGAATGAACACATACATGTGTAAATGTCAGGACAACCCTTACACGAGTAAAATTATAAATTTGAGACACAACTGTCCACAAATTTTGACCTTCAACCATATGTGTTCAACTACCCTATGAAGTATCATAGCTGAGAATGGTAACTGAGAAATTGATTTGGACAAAACTGAACTGAAAATTCATAGTTTGCACAACTTTTAACGTCATTTAAAAGTTATGGGATATGCCCATAGGGTTGATTGTATTGTGCCAATTGATTGATTCAGATTTAACGTCGCACCCAACAGCTAAGGTTATATGGCAACTTCCAGCTTTCATGGAGGAGGAAGACACTGGGTGCCAATTCGGGCATTATTTCAGATACGAGCGGGCACCTGGGTAGAACCGAGATAGCTTCAAGACATAAAAGAATCCGACCCAAGTAGGGCACGAACCTACAGCTGTGAGTGACAAGTTATCATCAGTCAGTGACCTTAACCACTCGGCCACAGAGGCCATTGTATGATGCCAAGCAATTGTTTGAAGTTTCAAGGCTTTAATGGTTATAGAGAAAGTGAATTTAAGAAACGTTTACCAGATTTAAGACGACAGTGCCGATATAGGGCATAACTCTGTCAAATATGACCTTGACCAACAAACTTTGGCGGCATCATGACCCTTATGTCATAAGCAATACAATTTGAAAGTTTGATGAGGAAATCTTAAGAAATGGCAAAGTTATAGCCAATATTAAGTTTTCGTGACAAAATCTAAGTACAAAAAGGGGCATAACTCTGTCAAATAAGACCTTGACCTACAAAATCTGGCGGCATCACAACCCTTTTGACATAAGCAATATAATTTGAAAGTTTGATGAAGAAATCTTAAAAAATGGCAAAGTTATAGCAAAAATCTAAGTATATAAAGGGGCATAACTCTGTCAAATATGACCTTGACCTACAAACTTTGGCGGCATCACGACCCTTATGTCATAAGCAATGCAATTTGAAAGTTTGATGAAGAAATCTTAAGAAATGGCAAAGTTATAGCCAACGTTAAGTTTTCGTGACAAAATCTAAGTACAAAAAGGGGCATAACTCTGTCAAATATGACCTTGACCTACAAAATTTGGCGGCATCACAACCCTTTTGACATAAGCAATACAATTTGAAAGTTTGATGAAGAAATCTTAAGAAATGGCAAAGTTATAGCAAAAATCTAAGTATAAAAAGGGGCATAACTCTGTCAAATATGACCTTGACCTACACAATTTGGCGGCATCACGACCCTTATGTCATAAGCAATACAATTTGAAAGTTTGATGAAGAAATCTTAAGAAATGGCAAAGTTATAGCCAACGTTAAGTTTTCATGACAAAATCTAAGTACAAAAAGGGGCATAACTCTGTCAAATATGACCTTGACCTACAAAATTTGGCGGCATCACAACCCTTTTGACATAAGCAATACAATTTAAAAGTTTGATGAAGAAATCTTAAGAAATGGCAAAGTTATAGCCAACGTTAAGTTTGTGTGACGGACGGACCGACGGACGGACGGACGGACGGACGGACGGACCGACGGACAAAGCGATCCCTATGTATCGCCTTTTCTCCGAAAGGGCGACACAACAAGTATTTGCAGCCTACATTAACTATCCCGGTGAGTGCTTCCAAAATACTACGAATTGCAATATACCGGGTCTATTGCGCACCCCTAGTCATTACCAGCCTCTTTACCATGCTGTTTTAAAATTTCAGATCTTGTCTAAAACAACAACTGAATGTTTAAATAGCAGGCTAATATCTTTCATATTTAACATATATTAGACTCTAGCAGTATTTCGTAATAATAATAATAATAATAATAATAATAATAATAATAATAATAATACGAATAATAATGATAGTAATAATAATAATAGTAAATAAATAAATTAACAGATAAATAAATAAATAAATAAATAAATAAATAAATTAATAATGAAAATAATAATAATAATATAAATGTATGTATGAATCTACCCGCAAAAACAATCATGATAGTAAAGTTTGAAAGTTTTAGTTACAATACAATACAATACAATACAATACAATACAATACAATACAATACAATACAATACAATACAATACAATACAATACAATACAATATAATAAATCCTATATGTATTATTTCTGTACTTTGTAAATGACAGCATGATCCAGAGAAATGAATTTGATTTTCCCTTGATTTTCCCTTTAGGTTATTGCATTTCTGTCTATATCTAAAAATCGTATTTAAGACATGTAGATTTAATTTCTTACAGTTATTCGTACCCAGGTATGAACCGACTTCGGCAAAATGCACCCTAGAGCAAAATAACCCACTTGATATACATAACCTTCTTTTTCCGAGTCTTTATTATAAAGTCCCTGAACAAAGGAAATATATTTGCCTGGTGGAACTTGAAACGAACAAAAATAAAAACAGACATTCAATAAATGCAAAGTTAACCCCTTAATATCACACCACAAAAAATGTAAGCAAATATGAATACATACACGCATGAAGATGATAGCAAAAAGAGTTTACACACACATATGTAAATAATAGTACAGCATGAACGCAATTGTCATTGTAATTGGACGCATTATATGATAACATGATAAATTCTAGAAAATAGTAACAACAAATGCAACAATATAGATATTCGTAGTCAGGAAATTAGTTGGATCTGTAATAAGTTTTAATATGATCGTTTGACAGTGTATCGTTTCGAATGAACTGTGGCCCGCATGCACTATTTGTATTGGCATAAAAATGGGATAATCCGAAAAGGTTGTATATATAAGAAAAATAAATTGAAAATTGTAACGTTTTCTATTAAATAACTGTTTATTTTCTGTTGAAAGTATTCGTAGAAATGCTTGTTTAGATTACTATAAAAATAATTTCTTGTTCTTCGTAACGCAAGTATATTTTACTGCTTAGCCAATAAAATAGCGAAATATTAACTGCGGTTTCGCAAAGAATGGAATATCCGAAATCACACCAATACATGCATTGCAGTATAATTATAATATGGGGTATTAGTCCAATCGTAACGGTAACCCGATAAACTTAAATTCCTTTCACTACAAAACGGTAAAGCACAGTTACAAATATCATGACAATCAAATTTCATTTCATCAAATTCTGTACACAAAGTATCGTCTGTTTTTATACACAACCGGCTAAGCTGTCTGTGATAGTATGGGTCATTACATTGAGCACGTGAATCTCCACATATGTCCTACAAATTTTCTGTAATGTTTGACTGAGGTGCGACAGGGCGTATTACCGGTTTCATACCTGCCCACTGATCATCAGTCATGTCGGGACTCACAAGCGATATCAATGACATGTCGCGTTCTTTATTTGCACGTTTTGTAATTTCAGTTTCAATTGGTGATCTCTCTTTACGTTTCTGTTGCATTGTTCTATCAGTGTCAGCAAGTAGACCATATTTGTTTGGTGTGGTGAAGTTGAGTTCACTGTCTGTTTACATGCGGTCTGTGACTCGCCTTTGTGGGTTGTACGGCCGTCTAGAGGCATTTGGTGCGGAATATCTACCTTGTGGATTTGGGATTTGCCTATATTGATTCTGTTGCTCTCCATATGCTGGGAGATGTTGTGGTCTCGGCAATGTACAGGTGTTTCCAAACTTGTCTGTGTATATGTTTGTATCTGGGTTAAATAATACATTATTGACATAAAGCCTATCTTTCACTAACACAACCTTTTGATCTAATTTACTTAATTTTCGCGTAGCTGGATATAATTTCTTCCTTCTGTCTTCTATTTCCTCTGGAAATTGCTCGTGTATTTTGATTTCAGATTGGCTTTTAGTCAAAAGAATTCCAGCTTTTCTCACTTGTACCTTTTCACTGTGGCTTTCAAATATTGAGACAATTGGACGCGTTCGATATGACATAGCTGCTTTTCGCGGATCTCCAACTCTTTTCACTACAAGTGCGAATTTTATGGAATCAACATCTAGTGAGAATTCTTTACTTATTTCAGTGTCACTTTGTATTTCATTTTTCCGGATATTTCTAAAGCTTGTTTCTTGACTTTCTATGGGTACTAATTTTTCGTTTACCTCTCGTCGGGCCTCCTCTACACAGACTACTATTAAATTGTTATTCATAAACTCACATTGTGTATCAAGAAACTGATTTTTAATTCCATGTTGTGTGTCTAGCTGCTGTATTCGTGTCAGTACTGTAGTTCAGTGTTTTGTTTTTGTAGATGATGCATTTAATCTTCCACAACTCTATTAGATTCTAAGACGTTCTCAGATTTGTCACTAAGCAATTGAAAAAAAAATCAGTATCATGAATTCTTGCAGACATGGATTTATTTTCGTTTCGGATTTCTGTGACATTGCGATTTAAGTTCCTTTTCTAAAGGTAAAATCTTTGCTTCACTACATTCAATTGTTTTTAATTAAGTGTTTATTTCATGAATCAAATCGTATAATTTACCATTTTGACTATGTGTGGTTGTTGCGGGTGCTGGTTGCGAAAATGTACGAAATCCTGGAAATCCGGGAAAGTATTGTGAGTGTGATGTCGGGTAGGGTGGTAAGAAAGCACTAGGCATTGAATATGGGTGCTGCTCTTGTATTGTTGTGTTCAAACCATGATCAGAGTTCGATTTCTGTGTGTTTGCATTTGAATTACCGCCGCCATTGTTTCCTTTGTTTGGATTATTTTTCGACTTTTCACCCTTTTCTTCTGACATAGTGTTCACAAAATATCAAAAGGATTACATCAAACTCATTTAAAATCCAAATTCGATCATATGTAAATGTTTCAATTCGTGTCCGGACTGTAACTTTGTCATGCATTGAAGGATTTTAAAATAACTTGGCACAAATGTCTAGCACATCAAGACGACGTGTCGCGTGCAAGACCCACGTCCCTACCTCAAAGGTCAAGGTCACACTTTGAGTTTGAAGGTTATGGAATCCTGTATATATGCACACATTCGTGTCCGGACTGTAACTTTGTCATGCATTGAAGGATTTTAAAATAACTTGGTACAAATGTCTAGTACATCAAGACGACGTGTCACGTGCAAGACCCACGTCCCTTCCTCAAAGGTCAAGGTCACACTTTGAGTTTAAAGGTTATGGAATCCTGTATATATGCACACATTCGTGTCCGGGCTGTAACTTTGTCATGCATTGAAGGATTTTAAAATAACTAGGTACCTAGTACATCAAGACGACGTGTCGCGTGCAAGACCCACGTCCCTACCTCAAAGGTCTAGGTCAAACTTAGTGTTTGAATGTAATGGAATCCTGTATATATGCACACATTCGTGTCCGGACTGTAACTTTGTCATGCATTGAAGGATTTTAAAATAACTTGGTACAAATGTCTAGCACATCAAGACGACGTGTCGCGTGCAAGACCCACGTCCCTAGCTCAAAGGTCAAGGTCACACTTAGAGTTTGAAGGTAATGGAGTCCTGTATATATGCACACATTCGTGTCCGGAATATAACTTTGTCATGCATTGATTGATTTAAAAATAACTTGGCACAAATGTCAAGCACATCAAGCCGATGTGTCGCATTGATTTTAAAATTACATACCACAATTATTGAGCACATGGAGAGGACAAAGACTCGGAGACACCTCTTTTGGGGGCATTCGTCACTTGTGAGGGACAGCTCTTGTTTAGATCTGTTACTATATAATTTTTAAAACAGAAGACAGTATAATGCGTAATAACTGAACATATGGAATTGCTTGTTTGTATGTTGTTCGTTCGACCGTAAGGAATCTATTCTCTGTTAACATAATACCGATTGAGAAACAATCAATCCAAAAAGATTTCAAATACCAATATTGCGATAACTAAAATAATAGTTGGTAAAACTTGGCAATGATTTTGAATATACAAAATGTACACACTGTTAGAGCCATATAATTGAATGGATATGAAAAAGGGCCTTACCAACCGGTTACATGGTATGGAGAAACAAATAAAACTGAACAAATCGAGGCGAAGTCAATACCTCTTAACCTGATAACAGCTGGTAACGTACGAGTTTAATCTCAGTTTTAACTGCTGTATTCCTTGCAGTGCAAATTGAATTTAGAAATAAAAATAAACAAAATACTTTGAACGAAAAGTTATTCCTTAACAGATGCCACAGTTTCGCTACAGTAGAGAAAACAATATATCAAAATCAGGTTACCAAGACTGCAGGCAGTGGGAAAAGCTGTACCCGATACCTCAATGACACATAAAAAATAAAGTTTGCATCTGATTTAAATTCTATAGTATATAGACTCAGTACATTTAAAAAAGCAACACTTAAATGTTGCGTTGTAGGAGTTTAACGCCCGTTCTAACCGTGTTTGTGTCATTTTAACAGGCGGGCAATTTATTAAATAATCGTTCCTGGGAAGAACCAGTACTAAACAATTCTTCTTGAAAATTTAAGTTTTATGGATTCACATTGACGAGGAATTGATTTCAGATGTATACTGTGCAAAAAAGAGCGCCGGCTGGCAATTTGTTATCAATATTGATTGTTTCAATTAAAGAAAATGGGGAATAATTCGTGAACAATGTTAACACCAAAGTATTGTTTTAGTCTGAAATAACATGTTGCGAGAGGTTTTGCATCAATCATATATGGTTAAATGAAAATATTGCCATATTTACGGAATATCGCGTAAGTCATTCAAAATTAGTGAGAAAAATGAGTTCTTTTTACATATTTGACGCTTAAAAATAGTGGTTTCATTAACAAATTAGGGGAATGTAGCAAAGTTTTAACTAAATTACAAAATTAATAGACATACCAGATTTGAAAGTCCCCTAGGCCTAAGTTAGCATACCACATTTCAAACACTACAAGAAATTTAACTGTGCTATGTGCGAATAACAACTGTAAACATGCGCTATGCGAAAGTAGTGCAAGACAGACCAGATCAATCTTCTGTTTGAATGTCGCATATGATAAGAACATATAATTATTACAAATAAAAAGAGTAAATACAACTTCAAACGATTGCAGGAAGGTATATAGCTTGCGGGCTGCATTACACATTTTTCCTGTTTTAGAAATTAATGCGCTGTTAGTCGATTATGGAAGATAATCATATGCATATCACGGAAAAGTACGGATATTTACGGAATTTACGAAAACATACGGAGCTCGATATAAGAGTTTGTAGTTTAGCTTGATTTTCAAATTTCCGATGTTATTTCATTGACAACTTTGTTATTATGAACGATTACATATATATATTTACCTAAAAATAAATTTCTGTAAAAAAAAAAGATTTAATTTACGTACATTCCCGAGAAGGAACTCACGTGATCAAATCACCCGCCATTTATCGAGGACGCTGCATGTCAAGGCCCAGTGAACGGTTCACCGATTACAACTACAAGGTAACCCATAATCATTTTTGGTTTTCTCTGTTATGCACATTGTAAAGTACTGTATTTATATTTCATTGCTGGTATTGCTTTGTTTATTTCTGTTTCAAGGTGTTGTCCTTGGTACACAATAATTTTCGATCCACATCATCAGATCATATCGCTTGAAGTTGTACAAAGCGCAGATCGAATTATTTTTATTGGCTTAAACAATTTATAATGTTGACTATGTGATTATTTTTCATGTAACGTACGTTTTATCATAAAACAAACTTCCCTGCCACCCATATATTTGTGAATCATTCATTCTTTGTCATATATAGAATTTCGTCCTCTGCACATTTCGACCCGCGTTTAAGGTTCAGCGCAAAACACGTAGAAAAAATAAAAGTTGTTTTTCGGGGAGTTAACCTATAGCTCCCAGGCCTTCAGCGCTCACAGCGCTTTGATTTCTTAGGTTGTCTAAATTCGAAACATATTGATTTCTTAACCTTCTCAAAAAAATAACAAAATAAAAAAATTAATTGCAAATATTGTTTTTTTTTTATTTTTGCATTTTAGCTCGACTATTCTAAGAATAACGAGGCTATTGCACTCGCCCCGGCGTCGGCGTCTGCGTTGGTTAAAGTTTTTTAATAAGTCAAATATCTTGAATACTATCTAAGGTATTGACTTGAAGCTCAAACTATATGTTAACCATCAACATCTACACATAGGGAAACAATCCCCATAACTCTGTTTTGATTTTTGACAGATATATGCCCCTTTTTAACTTAGAATGTTTGGTTAAAGTTTTATATAAATTCAAATATCTTGAATATTATCAAAAGTATTGAATTAAAACTCAAAGTATGTGTCTACCATCAACATTTACACCTGAGGAAACAATCCCCTTAACTCTGTTTTGATTTTTGACATATTTATGCCCCTATTTAACTTTGAATTTTTGGTTAAAGTTTTTTTATAAATTCAAATATCTTTTATGCTATATAAGGTATTGACTTGAAACTCAAAGTATATGTTTACCATCAACATCTACACCTGAGGAAACAATCTCCATAACTCTGTTTTGACTTTTGACAGATTAATGCCCCTATTTATCTGAGAATTTTTGGTTAAAGTTTTATATAAATTCAAATATCTTGAATATTATCAAAAGTATTGAATTGAAACTCAGAGTATGTGTCTACCATCAACATCTACACCTGAGGAAACAATCCCCTTAACTCTGTTTTGATTTTTGACAGATTTATGCCCCTTTTTAACTTTGAATTTTTGGTTAAAGTTTTTTTATAAATTCAAATATCTTTAATACTATATAAGGTATTGACTTGAAACTCAAAGGATATGTTTACCATCAACATCTTCACCTGAGGAAACAATCTCCATAACTCTGTTTTGACTTTTGACAGATTAATGCCCCTTTTTAATTGAGAATTTTTGGTAAAAGATTTCATAAAGTCAAATGTCTTGAATACTATCAAAAGTATTGACTTAAAACTCAAAGTATGTGTTTACTATCAACGTCTACACCTGAGGAAACAATCCCCATAACTCTGTTTTGATTTTTGACAGATTTATGCACTTTTTTAACTTTGAATTTTTTGTTAAAGATTTTTATAAAGTCAAATATCTTGAATACTATTGAACGTATGGAGTTGAAACTTAAAATGTATTCTTACTGTTAACATCTTCACCAATGTTTTTGACTTTTGACAGATTAATGCCCCTTTTTAATTGAGAATTTTTGGTAAAAGATTTTATAAAGTCAAATGTCTTGAATACTATCAAAAGTATTGACTTAAAACTCAAAGTATGTGTTTACCATCAACATCTACACCTGAGGAAACAATCCCCATAACTCTGTTTTGATTTTTGACAGATTTATGCACCTTTTTAACTTTGAAGTTTTGGTTAAAGATTTTTATAAAGTCAAATATCTTGAATACTATTGAACGTATGGACTTGAAACTTAAAATGTATCCTTACGGTTAACATCTTCACCAATGTTTTTGAATTTTGACAGGTTTATGCCCCTTTTTAACTTAGAATTTTGTCACAGTTTTTACCCGACTTATATGGAAATATTCGAAATGGCTTTCTTTTGAAATGTCATAGAATAATTATGCAGCATGCAGCAGTCATGCTTTTTTAATTCTATTCATATCAATTTTGAAAAGTTACAAAATTATTCATGATCAAATATACAAGGTCATGTATTTATTTGAAATTATCCCCCTCTCCTCCCCCCAGTTGGCTTGCAGAATCCAGAGTAAGGCTTTGAATGCAATGTACATTTACAAAGGTCTTTGAACAAGTTTCATATCTTTGACCTTAATTCTTATAGACAATAATCAAGTTCTGAGACAAAAACCCCATTTTACCAACAAGCTTTCGAATAGTCGAGCGTGCTGTCATGTGACAGCTCTTGTTACATTTTTTTTCATGTCGTTTTTAAGAAAATTACACCACAAGACAATAGTCAATGGAAAGGACAATTAGAATATATACAACTGTTTTTTTTCCATAATTTGTTAAATCAAAATATTTGACTTAAAAAATGTTGCGTTTTTAAAAGTACTAAGCATATAAACATGTAAATCTATAGTAGCTATAATATATTTTAATGCATTACCAACATTTATCCCGTCATTCGTTTACTTACCCCACTGTCCTACCATACTGAAATCCTTCGGTTAGATGTTGTTTACTGACCTTAGAAACAGTGCCATCTCTGAAAGATATAAAACAACACCTTACAATATACACGTACACGTATCCTCCTTGTTTAAAAGCCATTTTCATGGCAGATTGTCTTTTGTTTGATGTTCAGTCGTTAAAAGGACCCACTGAGTGTGATTTTAATCCACATTACAGGTTTCTATGACCAAAGCTGAAGTTTCAGCTAAAACGAAAGTGACTTGGGATTTCTACTCGCAGAATATGTTGTTTACAGCACATATTCCAGTATCAAGACCAGGACTGTCTTGCATCATGGCTAACATGCTGTTTTTTCGCTATTTTTAGTTTGTATATAGATAGATTTTCAGAATAAGGACAGCCGTGCAGGACGTGAAAGACTGGAAATCATGATAAAAAAGTAGCTGTATTTAAGCGATTTTATACAGAAAACAATATCATTATAGAGTCCGTAATTACAGGATTCTAACCTCTATAATCCGAACGTATCCGGGGTAGCTCCCTCATAGAGAAAGGGGGAGACATATTGTTTTTACCATTGATGTCTGTCTGTTTGTCTGTTTGTCTGTCTCTCCGCCCGTCCGTCTGCCTTTCTGTCCGCCAAAATCGTGTCCGCTCCATATCTCCTAAACCCCTCAAAGGATTTTCATGAAACTTGGGACAGATGTGTACCTCAACTACGCGATATGCAGAACCAGTAAAAAAACCGCGCCGGCTGCTCAAGGTCAATGTCACAATTAGAGATCAAATGTCATATGACTATATTTCGTGTCGGCTCCTTATCTCTTAACACAATAATGTGGTTTTAGAGGTGAAACATCTAGTTTCAAGCTTCACTTTTGCCTTAATATGGCCCACGTACTAAGTGACTGTGTGTTAAATAACAAAAATAATCCACATAAAAAGCAAATTTACGAATAATGCATCTTATAAGTACCGCTCAACAGTCACGTGATGCGAACATCAAAGTGTTTATCCTTCAACTTTAACTTCAATGGAAATGGCTAAAATCTTGACCTAAAACTGACAACTAAATTTTAATCCATCTCAACATTACTATATAAAAGTATTAATTAATAAACAAGTCATAATCGAGCTTTATACACGAGCATTATGCCGAGTTCGGCAATATGGTGTCAGCCTAGTTATTGAAGACGTCCCTTAGACCGCGCTTAAATTTCGAAGAGCTGAAAATTACTAAAACTGTCATTTATTTAGGAAAACGATTTCACATTTGAGGTATTTACCGGTTAGTATATCACTGTGTGGAATGTAGATGCGTAGTAATGTAATCGCGAAGGCCGAAGGTCTGAGTGATTAATTGCGAAGCATCTAAACGACACACAGTGATATACTAACCGGTATATCACTCAAAAGTGAAATCTATTTTCATTCTAACACGTAAATTTATTCAAAACAATGTTCGAATGGGTACTATTTGATGCGCTTACACGACATTACTGCCTTGAACTTTTAGTATTCCGTGCATTCCTTGCATTTTATGACACTTCGCTGTTCTTTTTTACTCTTCAAATAAAACGATATTCGTCTTATTTTTGTTGTTGCTGATATTGCTGGCGATACCGGAAGTGTAGAAAATTTTACTACGATTTGTTTTACATCACGTGAATTCATTCACAACAATACAAATCCAAACGTATTGCCGCATGGACACTCATAGATGCTGTATAAAAATTACGCGGGAGGGACTTTCAGCAGTCAAAAATAGTTCCGGGCGCCTAGCGTGATATACTTTGTAGGTGTATCACGCTCAAATCCTTCTTTGTCTATGTAGTAGAAATTTTCAATAGTGTAAGAATTATCATTCTAACACGATCCGCAACTTTTCGTATATAGACATAGAAGGCACAAAGTTGTACTTTATTTAACGATATAATACATCACGTTTTCTACGGGCAAAACGTGGGGTCACTGTCGCACGCGTCAAATCGCATTCCGTGCTTTAAGTTACTATGGAATGTTGCTACGCGTCGAGCACAGTTCGTGGTATACTTCAAAGACAATTTCGTGTTAGAATCGAAATAATAAATTCATCTATGTATGTTATGTATAGGATAGAAAACGAGTGGGGTTGTCTATACGACATAGACACGAGCGTTAGCGAGTGTCTATATCGTATAGACAACCCCACGAGATTTTCTATCCGACTTAGACCACGTGAAATTCGTGCTTTAGTAGTCAGTTTAGTAAATTAAATCTAATCCACCCACACACTGGTAAACGCTTTCTTTCAGACAGCATTGTGTAACAAATATGGATTTGGACTTAAATTTAATATTTTTTTTTGATAATGATAGCATAATGGTCAAACAGCTTGACAATTTAACGACACAGGATTTGCTGAACATCAGTACGTTTTTAAACTCGCACTCAGATTTCGAACTGTCTGAACTTAACGCATTAAGGACAAAACATCAAATTAAAAGGTTCCAGTATAAAATCATGTAAAGTTTTGTTGCATGTTTGAAATTATACGCTACCAAATTATAAAGTTACAATGTAATAAGCGTTTCAAATCTCATTATAAACGTAGTGTAGCGGTCTCACCAACATTTCAAACAGCTTTTCACAAATTGCTACCTAAGTTTTAACATATGTTTTTGATTCTTGCATTTGTTCTTTCATGTTTTAAACATCATTTTGGAGATTTTTTTCACCTGAATCTGTGAACGAGCAGCTTTAATGCAGTAGATATATTGACAGTGATGCGTCTAAAATCAAAATTAATGAAAAATTGAAAGAGTTCCCAAAAATACTAGATAACAAAACATTTGGGCCATGTCCTGCTACATAGACTGGTCATAACTACACGTTATAAGTGTTATTTTTGTTTTTAACCCCTACCTTATTTGGTAAAAATTTACCTCATTTTCTATTAATCTTTGGCCATCATTATTGCTCTAAACGATGCATCATGGAACACTCTTTAAATGCATATACAACAATGATTATCCCGATTTGTTTTCATCAAGCTATGTTCAAGCAAAGTTAGAAGAAATTTCTTATATTTTAGTATATTTTCAAAATGTCACATTTTTTTCATTATACATGTACATGTACATGTGTATATGTATTCGAAGACAATTTTGTCCTACTTTATTGACTAAGCACGATTTTCTCGCTGCTTAAATATACAATGATAAAGCGTTGTCTATACGATATATACAATGATAAAGCGTTGTCTATACGATATATACAGGCACAATACTGGACGGCGATTGGCCGATTTGCGATGAGCGTGGTCTAACGTTTAATAAAATACAGCCAGTCATTCGGATGCGAAAAATTAAATCACTCGTGCTACGCACTCGTGATTTAATTACTAAGCATCCGAATTCTTTACTATATTTTATTGAACGATAAAATACAGGGACACATTTATAATTTCTTAAATGTTACACAATGCTTTAACACAACTAAACCTGAGAGTAAGGGTCATTTCTGTGACTGGGAATACTTCGGGGTTTGGAAGACCACCAGCCATTAGAACAAAGGAAGAGTCTACACCAATAGCATCGACTGAAATAGATATAAATATACATACGTAAATTGATGGAAATCCCATAGGTGGCCGGCGCGGGGTTTGGACCCCCATCCCCCAGAGGCCCCTCTACAACCCTGGTACCCAATATACTGATATATTAAAACAAAATAATAAAACAAAAACAATTTTTTTTCACTATATACATATAGTAGTAAAGGTATAGTACTATCGGGTCCGGAAATCACGAAAATATACACAGACCTTATTCAACAAGGCCGTGTGTTCATAATTTCAGACTGATTTTCAAAAACTTGGTCTTGTTCGACGTAGAAATAAATACTCTGTAACATTTTGTATATATTTGGTCCATAAATAGCTCTCGCAAAATGCAGCGAGCCAACAAACTTGAAAATTTCAGTTTACACTACAATGTAACCGCAGTCACATTACGTTCGATTCAGTACACAATTTAATAACACTTCTTGATTCCCAACCCAGTCCGACGTAAATCAAAAGAAAATTAACTTTGAAACTACTCACCATCGACGAATTTAACATCACTTAGGTAAACAACCTACTAAGTGTCACTTGTTTACAATCCTGATCAATTTGAATACTACGCGGCCATGATGACAGCGGTGACCCGGATAGCATTGTATAAACTCCGTACAATACCGTTTTCTAAACATATCTTTTAATAATTACACATTTGTCTCTTTTTTCTTTCTCATAAAGTAAATATTTATTACTTTATATAATATTTTAGTATATTTTTCATGTTTCTTGGTAAGTATTAAAAGATTTGTTTGCAAAACGAAATTGTACGGAGTTTATACAAGTCCTTCCGGGTCACCGCTGTCATCATGGCCGCGTAGTATTCAAATTGATCAGGATTGTAAACAAGTGACACTTAGTACTTTGTATACCTAAGTGATGTAAAATTCGTCGATGGTAAGTAGTTTCAAAGTTAATTTTCTTTTGATTTACGTCGGACTGGGTTGGGAATCACGAAGTGTTATTAAATTGTGTACTGAATCGAACGTAATGTGACTGCGGTCACATTGTAGTGTAAACTGAAATTTTCAAGTTTGTTGGCTCGCTGCATTTTGCGAGAGCTATTTATGGACCAAATATATACAAAATGTTACAGAGTATTTATTTCTACGTTGAACAATACCAAGTTTTTGAAAATCGGTCTGAAATTATGAACACACGGCCTTGTTGAATAAGGTATGTGTATATTTTCGTGATTTCCGGACCCGATAGTACTATACCTTTACTACTATATGTATATAGTGAAAAAAAAATTGTTTTTGTTTTATTATTTTGTTTTAATATATCAGTATATGGGGTACCAGGGTTGTAGAGGGGCCTCTGGGAGATAGGGGTCCAAACCCCGCGCCGGCCACCTGTGGGAAAACCCAGTGAATACATGTTTAAGGTAACTTGTCCAAAACAAAATGGCCACCAGTGAAAAAATGTTGCTTTTACTAAAATGTAGTCTGGTGGTCTTTTGACATAATACACAATCAAATTACTGTTATATAAGCTTTAAGAACCTGTTTTAGTGTGTTTTGTTGAAAAATTTGTTAAAACATGTCATTTCAGTTCTTGGGTTACTTACATGAAAAATATCCAATTTTTGTGCAAGTTTCCTGACAAAGTCAAATGATGAAATTATTCAAACTGGTACTTATTTACTTGTTCAATGTCTGCTCCAGATGCTCGACCGTAGAAATAGTTGAACAGTTCTTTCAATCTTACACATCAACAGTTTATTAAACATCACTAAATTGTGAAGTCCACATGCTTGAGTTATGGTTTAAGGTAGAGCACTATTGTCTTTAGTAGGTGGGGTGCATGTTTTCTTTTTCATTTGTTTTTCCTTTCATGTAAACTGTGTTTCTTTTGGTCGGGATGTCATAATATTGTAGTATACTGACACTAATAATTCATGTAAAGAGAACGATAAATTAGTGAATTATTTTGAAGAACGGATACATTTTGAAACATATTCTTGCTAGTTGACAAACAAAAACTCAAAGTGACAGATTCAGTAAAAATAATAAACTAAAACATAATTAACTCCATTATCAACATAATTGTGTTCGATTTTTCTGTATCAAATGCATAATTTGAAAATTATCTGTAAAAACAACGAGAGCGTCTGGCAGTATTTAATATGGATTGGTAAACATTTTTTTTTTACAACAAGGGTATGTTGATAATGGTATAAACTATGTTTTAGTTTCTTTATTCCACTGAATCTATCACTCCGAGTCCTTTTTTGTCAACTAGCAAGAATATGTCTCAAAATGTATCCGTTCTTTATAATAATTCACTGATTTATAGTTCTCTTTACATGAATTATTAGTGTCAGTATACTACAATATTATGACATCCCGACCAAAAGAAACACTTTTTACATTAAAGGAAAAAATAAGAATTGAAAATAACCATGCACCCCACCCACTAAAGACAATAGTGCTCTACCTTAAACCATAACTCAAGCATGTGGACTTCAAACTTTAGTGGTGTGTTATAAACTGTTGATGTGTAAGATTGAAAGAACTGTTCAACTATTTCTATGGTCGAGCATCTGCAGCAGACATTGAACTAGTAAATAAGTGCCAGTTTGAATAATTTCATCATTTGACTTTGTCAGGAAACTTGCACAAAAATTGGATATTTTTCATGTAAGTAAACCAAGAACTGAAATAACATGTTTTAACAATATTCAAACAAAACACACCGATACAGGTTCTAAAAGCTTATATAACAGTAATTTGTTTGTGTAGTATGTCAAAAGACCACCAGACTACATTTAGTAATAGTATCATTTTTTTACTGGTGAACATTTTGTTTTGGACAAGTTACCTTAAGATTTAAAGATATTTATTATAATTTCATTCCATTAGTTCAAATGACCAGAAACATTTACTACTGTCACAAAATACGCCCGTCAGCGAACATCTCTATACTGCTCCGATTTTGGCAATTAAAGAGCAATGACTCAAGCGTGACTGCGATGATTTGGGTGGTTATCGAACCGGTCGAAATATTAGACCAATAACATTCACGGCAAGTTTAGTGAAGTCTGGTTATTTTTAAAAGCAATTTTCGGTTGCTGGCATCTTACATTTTGTAGTGATAGTTTTTTAAAAGCAATTTTCGGTTGCTGTGCATTTAAATTTGTTAAACTAATGATAATGCCGCATTAGTATTTGAAGTTGGTGCTTTAGAAATAAAAAAATGTACTAATAAAATAATAGTTCCTTTGTTATTGTTGTTATTGGTAGAGAGTTCGGCAGTGGAAGGGAAGCAACTCCTTCATGAAGTTGTTTTTTTATTCAATTGACTCTCCCAGTCAAAATAGGAAAAGTAATATTTGGAAAGTTATTATTTCGTACTGGTAGCAGGAAGAGTTTGGTGTATTGGGTTAAAAGCTATTATTTCGTCTATCCTTTTTACACACACCTATTTCAGCTGACTTTATTTGAAAAAAAATGTGCATAATTCCACTTTGAGGTAGATATACGGAAGTTCATATTAAGATAGACGCCATACCTGTTTCATCTGTGATTTTCGAAAAATGTAATGATGCTTTGCTGTACTTGAGTTGAATGTTCAAATTTTGTTTCAATAAATATACAAATTGAAGTACGTTTTGTTCCTGTCCCGAGTATTACATTTGTTGCGAAATTTCCATATGCTCCATTTGATCTCAAATATTACGGTATTTATTATACAAGATCAGTTTAAGTCACATAAACGAAGGACTATGTGGTCGTACTTTAGCTCAATGTGCGTATTACTGTTATATTCTAAAATAACGTTATTGATTATTGATTGAGCACTTTGTTGTAGTGGCTGAATTTTACAACTACCAAGAAAGAGATGATGTATGGTTTCGCGCTGATTTTTGAAAACTGTACACAGGCCATTAGATAGCCCTAAAAATCAATTTATCCTCAGTAAATAACGTATTATGAAGAAATTTAAATGGTAATTTTTTTGATTTTACAGAAGAAAAAAATCGATAGATATTTGACCAAACCTTTTTTTTTAGCTTTTAGCTATGGATGATACACCAATCGCTTACATCATTTCGGTTATCTTGAAAATAGTATGCCTATAGCTCACCTGTAGGCGACAGATGATATACGAAAACAGGATTGTGCAGTAAAATTGATATTAATCTGAAAATTGTTTTGTAAATAACACTGAGCATTGATTGTTCTTTCGGAAATATGTACACATTTTGCACCATATCCATCACCGCTGCGTGTTCTTGCTATTTTGATCACATATGCATGGGGTATGGACTCGCCACCCAATTTAATACTGGGCCTATGTTGTACGGAACATATATAATTGTATTTATATATATTCCGTACAGCATGGGAACAATATTAAATTGGGTGGCGAGTACATACCCCATGCATCTGTGATTTTGATCTGAAATACCTCCACCTCCATTTTTCGACAAAACCGATTTTTTTTTCATTTGGACCTACGTTGTATATTTTACCCGCGAATAGAGAGTTTAACAGTAATCGCAATCAATACACGTATGGTCATTATCCATAACTAACTACATGTACTTCTCTCTATACACATAAGGAAAAATTACTCTCAATTTTGGCATTTTTTGGCTAAGTCTTGTATCCACGTTACCATGGCAACTAATACTGTTTGGAATAAAAAATGCCCCCATTACATGATCGGTGTATGGAACCTTTCAAGTTCTGAAATTGTCATGAAAATCTGAGACCATGCGTGCCAGACCCCTTCTTTATTTTTTTTCGGTTAAAGAGGTTTAAAAGTAATGTCAGCTTTCTTTTTGACCTCTGTATATACAAATATAAATCAAAGGGGCTAAGCACATTTGTCATACTTGACAGAGTTATGCCCCTTTTTGTACTTGATTTTGTCATGAAATCTTAAATTTGCCTATTACTTTGCCATTTATTTTATTCATTCAACTTTCAAATTGCATTGCTTATGACAAAAGGATCGTAATGGTGCCAACTTTTATAGGTCAAGGTCATATTTGACAGAGTAATGCCCCTTTTTATATGTGAGGATTTTCAAATCCTAACATTTATTGTACCCAGTTTTTGAGAAGAGCAGTTTCTACTTTTAAAACCGAACTACTCCTCAATTCTAAATAATCCTTCAGATTGATAACATCTCATATTTATAGAAAGTAACATAGGTAATCAACAATTGGCGTTGGTATGATTGCAAAGATTTATATTGTTTCAAAGATAAGAAAAATATGCAACAATTTATCATAAAAAAAGAATTTAGTCCATTTTTCTTAGTAAATATGCATAGGTTGTAAGTACTTCTTAAACATTCAACAGATACAGCATTATTGCACTTAAGTGGTCTGTTTCTTACTACGCAGTGTACACATTTTTAATAAGCAGCCGATCAAAACGCGCTGAAGGTGACACAACTCTTATACCATTTATATTTGCAATACGAGGAATGTTCAAATATGAATGCATCTAAGCACATAATGATGTATCCTTGATAGATTTCAATGAACATTTTATTTTGTCCCCTCGAAGTTTTCACCTCCAAAAGATATGCAAAGTTTCATTCTTCTAATCCAATCCTTGAAGGCATTTTCATAGTATTTTCTAGGTATTCTATGAAGACAGTGGAATATTGCAGAACCGAGGTGTTTGCGCTGGACAAATTTTCGACCAGAAAGGTATTTTTAGAGCCTTAGGAACAAAAGGAAGTCACACGGGGCAAGGTCAGGCAAATACGGAGGTCAA
Organism: Saxidomus purpurata; assembly: GCA_022818135.1. Lineage (NCBI taxonomy): Eukaryota > Metazoa > Mollusca > Bivalvia > Venerida > Veneridae > Saxidomus > Saxidomus purpurata. Next base: position 49,297,794 of record JAFMSR010000004.1, read on the forward strand.
GGGAGTACAACAACTTTTTCCTGCTTCAGAACGTTTTGTACAATAGACGTCTTGTGCGATGACGCATTGTCATGTAGCAATCTGACATTGGCCAAAACAGTTGCAGGTCTTCGATTTTTGAAATATCTCTTCAGTTTTCGAAAAACTTTAGTCTTGCAAAACTTCGCATTTACGGATTTGCCTTTAGGTACAGCCACCTGAATGACATGACCCTGATTTGTTAAGAATATGGCATACATTACCTTCTTGACACTCATGGTCCGCTTTGCAATGCATGGTCTTTTGCAAGACTTTTTTGCCCATAATTTGTTCTGAATCTTTCGTTTGGACTCAAAAAAGTGAACCAATGTCTCATCACCAGTAACGACATTTGCGAAAGACCGTGCATTGTAATTTGGAAACTGTTAAAGCAACATTTTCGCGCATTGCACGCGTGTCTTTTCCTGCTCATTTGTCAACAGATGGGGAATCCATCTAGCACAGATCATTCTCATTTTCAAATTACGTTTCAGAATTGCATGAGCTGCTCCTAATGAGATGCTAACCATACTAGCTATTTGCCTAGCGGTGTATCTTGCATCAGTAGCAACTATTTCTTTCACTCTAGCAACCATCTTGGCAGACGTTGCTGTTTTCGGCCGACGGCCATGTGGTGCATCTTATGTGAAACTAACCCAAATTTGAATTTCTTAAACAAACGAATAACTGTCGAAAAAGACATTTCATCATGCCCATAAACAAAAAATACTTCATCAAAAATGTCTTTACACATGTATGTGTGCAGAGACAATCGATCCTCCAGCACTTTCAGTCCTTTGATTGTATTAGTATGCACAAGTAGGTAATGGAATAGGTGTCGTATCAATGTAAAGCTAACATGTTTATCATCTTGATTTCCTCCTGATTTTCGCATTATTGAGCGAGATAACGTTCTAGATGCATTCATATTTGAACAATCCTCGTACTTTACCTACATTGCATTTATAAACGCCATTTCATCGGTTATTTAATGAAAATGTAGGTTCAGATAACAGACGGAATGTCGTTCTGGTTAACCGCGCGGTTACGCTATGTTTCACTCCAAAATCGAAAGTAGCGAAGTCATAAAGATATTACGCAGTTGGGAATTTAAAGATGTTTGTTATTTAACTTTAGAATCTATGTAAAAAGAGCCAGTTTTTAAGTTGCTGTCGCTATTAGCGATAATTATGAAATATAACCTTTAACTGCCATATTCAGGGAAGCACCATGGTGTGCATTTGTTAATATATTTAAACATGCGAAAAAGACTGTTAAAATGCACCGAATATTTTGTTAGTAAGCTAGTAGCAAAATAGTTTCGTCTTAAACCACCTTTTCAACAGTGTTTGAATAGACAGGTTTCCTAACTTTCGTTGAATGAAATTATTGATTGATTATTATGATTATTTACAATAGTATACTGTGATTCATTCATTTTGAAATACCTATCATTCGTGTTTTTTGCATGGTTCAGTGTAAATTATAACAAAAATTGAGCCACGTCATGGGAAAACCAACATAATGAACTTTGCGACCATGCAAGCAGACTGGTCTTGATCGATACTGGTCGCCCAGTCTCACTATTTCAACTTCGAAGGCAGACCGATTTTACAGTTTGACATTTTAGAGTTATCCGCCTTCTACGTCTCACTTTGATGTGCAAATAGCTGGGAACATATCCTCAACAAAATTCTGTTGGGCACTTATAAACGCAATGAAATCCAATATTTAAATGTATTTATGATTTAACATGATATGATTAAGTTTAAAAATGATACTAACTCAATTCCAAGTTACGTTTTACTATTTACACACCTGCATCAATCAGTAAATATAAAAATAAACGGCACATCATGCCGTATGTGTAAAGTTGCATGTTTAGGTTTAAACATGCAGAATAGTAAGGGAGGAGCCCTTGATTATGTCGAGCTTTTGGCTCAACCCCTTTTTCTTTGTAATATATATGTACTGTACTGGAATTTCACACTTAAAGTATGTACAGAGAACAAAATAAAATATCATTAAACTATATTTACATAGCAAGTCAATACTTACATAACGCCCTTAAAGCTGAGGGTTTTCTTGCCCTTGTGATTCTGTTAAAAAAAGCGGAGTAATCCATTGCTTTACCAACATGAATCATCAAAACATCTTTACAATTATTATTCGTGAATATAGATGTCGATGAGACTACTGTCTATGCACTACATGTATTTATATCTAGTTTAATTACAGGTAAATAAACATGTTCTGAATTCATAACATGGTAGAGATAACAATTTTATGGAAGGTCATACTTCTTTCGTCATTTCCATAGCTCAGTGATTACATATTTTTTAACTCAGCTGATGGTGAAAGTAAAGCACTGTATCTGTATTGTTGAAGATTTCTGCCATGTCGCGTTTTCGCGGGTCGGGACAAAAATGCGTGAAATTACTGATTTATTGAATGGTTAACCACTAAACCACTGATCTGCTCCTCTTCATCGGTATATATGTATATGTGTATTTTAAAGGTTTAACGTTGATACCGGTTATTCATATGACCAACGACCCCTGGAAAAAAGTTTAGTAGTTTTAGGTTTCGGAGGATATTGCAAGATACAGAAAGCATCCCGTTCCAGAGACATCGTCTGGTTGTTTAACATGCCCGGTGTACAGCACCTATACATCGGACCTCGGTTTTAGGTCTCATCCGAAAGACCAACCTCCTCGGTAGTGAATGTTGCCAGTTTAAATAGTAAATTGTTACCCACCTATCCCATCAAGCTTTTAACTGCATGACCTTCACCCCCTGTTACAGTGTACGGTATCCAGCGCTATTAATCAATGGTTCTAGTGCCTGATTTGCCGTCATGCTTAATGAGTCTAAAAAGTCGCTTTTTAGCTCGACTATTCGAAGAATAAGGAGAGCTATCCTAGTCACCCGAGCGTCGGCGTCGGCGTCGGCGTCGGCGTTACCACTTATGTTAAAGTTTGCGTACCACCTCAAATATGTTCAAAGTCCATTGACATATGGCTTTGAAACTTTGCACACTTGTTCACCATCATGCCCCCAACCTGTACACAGGAGGAGGTAACTGTATCAAGCATTTTGACAAAATTATGCCCCTTTTTCTACTTACGTTAAAGTTTGCGTACCACCTCAAATATTTCAAAGGCCATTGACATATGGCTTTGAAACTTTGCACACTTGTTCACCATCATGCCCCCAACCTGTACACAGGAGGAGGTAACTCTATCAAGCATTTTGACAAAATTATGCCCCTTTTTCTACTTAGAGTTTACGTTAAAGTTTGCGTACCACCTCAAATATTTTCAAAGTCCATTGACATCTGGCTTTGAAACTTTGCACATTGTTCACCATCATGCCCCCAACCTGTACACAGGAGGAGATAACTCTATCAAGCATTTTGACAAAATTATGCCCCTTTTTCGACTTAGAATTTATGTTAAAGTTTGCGTACCACCTCAAATATTTTCAAAGTCCATTGACATCTGGCTTTGAAACTTCGCACCCTTGTTCACCATCATGCCCCCAACCTGTACACAGGAGGAGGTCACTGTATCAAGCATTTTGACAGAATTATGCCCCTTTTTCGACTTAGAATTTACGTTAAAGTTTGCGTACCACCTCAAATATTTTCCAATTCAATTGTCATCTGGCTTTGAAACTTTGCACACTTGTTCACCATCATGCCCCCAACCTGTACACAGGAGGAGATAACTTTATCAAGCCTTTTGACAGAATTATGCCCCTTTTTCGACTTAGAATTTACGTTAAAGTTCCAGGATGGATATTATTTTATATTGTCAATCACTGAGAATAGTCGAGCGCGCTGTCTACTGACAGCTCTTGTTTATTATAATCCCATTTGTATGCACACTCTATGTACTGGTCGTTATCATCCGAAAACCTTTCCGTAGCTTCATGCATAGTGGTACCGTCACAAAAAGAAAAAAAAATACTGTACAATGATCTGATAAAATGTTGGGATCATCTATTTCAAAAGTAAATGATGTGTTATTCTGCCCAATGTTTCTGCATTAATGAATAAATTATTTAATTGAACTGATACTTGAGACGTGTGGAGATGAATTAATGTACAGTGTACTATAGGACTATTGATTATCACTACTTGCATAGAAATAGAAGTCACGTCCTAAGGTGGTAATGTATATTGACGAATCAACACCTATTGAAAAACCACTGTAAAAATATATATTTCTATGTAATCATTTTGAACTGGTGGTTCTAGAACAAAGAATGTTCTACAAAGCCGAGTGTAAAGAACGATCAGACATGAGTCGGTATTTTCTGCACAGCATTTCTACCGGAAAGGACAAAAGATGTCTCCAAAGCGATCAAACTACCCATTCTCAAACCTGACGGTAATATTCTATCAAATAGCCAAGTAGATTATTTCGGATGTATGTAAAAGAAGAAAGCCAAGGGCGGAGCCGTTTTCTATCAGTTTAATTCATTTTCATTATAGTATCGTCTATGTACAAATACATAAAAACATCATATACAAAAAACAACTGCAAAACGTCACTCTTAGAGCCTCAATATATTATATATGATAATCCAATACTGATGTACCTCACAGTTTTTGCCATGAATGTTTTGTTCACTACATTGCATACAAAGGTTCAACCAAAATTCAACCAAGGAGATACTTAGAACTAATTTGGTAGAGCAAACTCTTGGTCTAGTGGTTTGGGGGCAAACATATTTTATAACAGTTTATGTACAGTTACTGTCCCTTTGGCAAGATAAGTGTGATTGTCTATCGTATGTGAACAATCAGTGTTACATGGGCAAGTTAAGTGTGATTGTCTATCGTCTGTGTACAATCAGTGTCAAATTGACAAGGTAAGTGTCATTGTCTATCGTATGTGTCTATCTATCAGTGTACAATCGGTGTCACATTGGCAAGATAAATTTGACTGTTTATCGTCTGTGTACAATCAGTGTCACATTGGCAAGGTAAGTGTGACTGTTTATCGTCTGTGTACAATCAGTATCACATGGGCAAGATAAATGTGACTGTTTATCATCTGTGTTAAATCAGTGTCACATGGACAAGGTAAGTGTGACTGTTTACCGTTTGTGTACAATCAGTGTTATATTGGCAAGGTAAGTGTGACTGTTTATCGTCTGTGTACAATCAGTGTCACACGGGCAAGATAAATATGACTGTTTATCGTCTGTGTACAATCAGTGTCAAATGGGTAAGATAAGTGTGACCGTCTATCGTCTGTGTACAATCAGTGTCACATGGGCAAGATAAATGTGACTGTTTATCGACTGTGTTCATTCAGTGTCACATGGACAAGGTAAGTGTGATTGTTTATCGTATGTGTACAATCAGTGTCACATTGGCAAGGTAAGTGTGACTGTTTATCGTCTGTGTACAATCAGTGTCACATGGGCAAGATAAATGTGACTGTTTATCGTCTGTGTACTATCAGTGTCAAATGGGCAAGGTAAGTGTGACTGTTTATCGTCTGTGTACAATCAGTGTCACATGGACAAGGTAAGTGTGACTGTTTATCATATGTTTGCAATCAGTGTCGCATGGGTAAGATAAGTATGACTGTTTATTGTCCGTGTACAAACAGTGTCACATAGGCAAGGTAAATGTGACTGTTTATCGTATGTTTACAATCAGTGTCACATTGGCAAGGTAAGTGTGACTGTTTATCGTATGTGTGCAATCAGTGTCACATTGGTAAGATAAGTGAGACTGTTTATCGTCTGTGTACAATCAGTGTCACATGGGTAAGGTAAGTGTGACTGTCTATCGTCTGTGTACAATCAGTGTCACATAGGTAAGATAAGTGTTATTGTCTATCGTCAGTTAACAATCAGTGCCATATTGGTATGGTAAGTGTGATGGTTTATCGTCTGTGTACAATAAGTGTCACATGGGCAAGATATGTGTGATTGCAATCGTCTGTGAACAATCAGTGTCACATAGGCAAGATAAGTGTGACTGTCTATCGTCAGTGAACAGTCAGTATCACATGGGCAAGATATGTGCCTTTGCTATCGTCTGTGAACAATCAGTGTCACATGGGCAAGATATGTGTGTTTGCTATCGTCTGTGTACAATCAGTGTCACATGGGCAAGATATGTGTGATTGCATTCGTCTGTGAACAATCAGTGTCACATGGGCAAGATATGTGTGTTTGCTATCGTCTGTGTACAATCAGTGTCACATGGGCAAGATATGTGTGATTGCATTCGTCTGTGAACAATCAGTGTCACATAGGCAAGATAAGTGTGATTGTCTATCGTCAGTGAACAATCAGTGTCACATAGGCAAGATAGATGTGATTGTCTATCGTCTGTGTACAATCAGTGTCACATAAGCAAAATTAGTGTGACTGTCTATCGTCTGTTTACAATCATTGTCACATGGGTAAGGTAAGTGTGATTTTCTATCGTCTGTGTACAATCAGTGTCACATGGACAAGATAAGTGTGATTGTCTATCGTCTGTGTACAATCAGTGTCACATGGGCAAGATATGTGTGTTTGCTATCGTCTGTGAACAATCAGTGTCACATGGGCAAGATATGTGTGTTTGCTATCGTCTGTGAACAATCAGTGTCACATGGGCAAGATATGTGTGTTTGCTATCGTCTGTGTACAATCAGTGTCACATGGGCGAGATATGTGTGATTGCAATCGTCTGTGAACAATCAGTGTCACATAGGCAAGATAAGTGTGATTGTCTATCGTCAGTGAACAATCAGTGTCACATGGGCAAGATATGTGTGTTTGCTATCGTCTGTGAACAATCAGTGTCACATAGGCAAGATAAGTGTGATTGTCTATCGTCTGTGTACAATCAGTGTCACATGGGCAAGATAAGAGTGATTGTCTATCGTCTGTGTACAATCAGTTTGCAACGCTTTTGAATTTGGTAGCGTATTATATGAAATTTATTAATTACAGATATGCTGGAGCCTTTTTATACAACTACATGTTCTAAAATACGTTATTTATATACAGTTTGAAGAACTTTATTTTTTATACCAAAGTCTGAGAGCGAGCAGCTTTAAATGACGGGAGTCGTCGCTAGAAGTTTCTATCATGGTATGTTGTTACAATCATTACTAATTCGGTTACGCTGACAGTTTATATAGAGACATGACGTCTATATATACATATAGGTCACGTGATGCATGTATTTGTACGAAACGTGACATTCCTTTAATTATAGTGCTTTTACAAAACGTGAAATCCACGATTAGTGGATACTGATTTGCTTTTTTTTCTGTGATAATAACCCCCTAATAATGTTTTTAAATGACTTTCATTTATTTGACTCAGTCAAAGTTTAGGCAGTTTCATAATTATTACAATTTGAAAGAAACTAGTTCAAGGACAATCTGTGAACAGTTTTAAAATATTTACAAAGCAATCACGCAAGAACACTTATGAAAGGTAAGATAATCTAATAAATTGTTTTCGTCCATTAAGTCTGCGTAATTTGAGATAAAACGCACTCAACTTTCTTAACAAATGTCAGCTTTTGATAGACATATGAATATGTAGACCAGCTTCTGTTTCAAACAAAAAGATAAAATATCTTCGCATGCAGAAGCAGTTTGAAATTATCCAGTTTCAGTCGATTTGAAGACATAATAGCACAAGAGCCTCGGGCATCCATTAAGATTCTTTAAAGTGAACGTAATACTCCATTATATGAAAAGTCGCTAAAGACAAAGCTGGCTCGTAAATTTAGGAGCTCGCTCTGCTGATTCGTTATGAAGCCATTATGCGACCGCCTTCATAACCTTAATAACAGTAATTCTGACTTTAGTTCTAGGGGGAAAATGTTGCAAGTTGATAATGTTGGCTGAAGGGCGACTGGCACCCAGCCATCCAGTTATACTATCAGCTCATTCTAGTGTTCGGTTCAGGCGAGCTTGTAAAATCTTTCATCCTTAAAGACACGGAAAATGTTCTTTAATTAGAAAATTCGGAAAAGCCCAGACCGAGCAATGTCAGAAAAAAAAGTCACAACAAATGAAAGGTTCGGTGCTACGTTTCATTCAATCTTAAAAAGGTGTTTTGCCTGTTGTCGAAATTTTGAGCTCAGGAAAGCATAAAATATAGGATTTGTAATGTAATTAAGTACAAAAGATGTTTTCGAAATGTAAATGACGACACTTCCGGTTTCCGTACTTTGGTCTATGACTGCGAACAGCACCCAGTTTGTTATCCACGTCACTGAATAGGAAACCGTAATTAGAAACATCATAAATGTTACGTAATTTGCTTTCCGACGGTTTCTATGCAGATTGGTTAAAATAACATCACCATGTTGTTGTTGTTGTTGTTGTTCCTTTTGTTGAGCCTCGTTTTTCAATGTTTCATTTCCTTCAAAACTAAAGGTCACAGACTTTTGATTTGCCGTCCCACTAGTAATGGTACCGCCGCAACTTTTATTCGTCGTTTTTGAAACCAAGGGCATACCACGCCTAATTGGTGCTGCTTCACTTGTACAAGGAGACTTTGATGTAGACAGGGTTTCACTGGCTTTAGATGTTCCTGCAACGGACCACGAAGAGCTGCTTGGCTTCGTGACAGGAGGTTTACCGTTTAAATAATGAGATACATCACTTCCGGTTGCATGAAGAACACAGACTGACTGATCACTACAACTTTCCAAAACGACACTGGGTTTCGAATCTGTGTTTGTAGATCGACATTTTTCCGCGTTGTCGCTTTCATTACGAATTTCATAGTGTTCCGCGATCAATGGTAAAATTTTTCTCGGTCTGAACAAAGCAAAATATTGTGTTGTTGTTTTCTTTTTCCCGCCAAATTCAGCTGTATGTCGCAGCCTGTCTCTACCTCTCTCGCGTAGCTTCAGGGCTACTTTTGTGTAACAAACAGCAACCATACCAAGAAGTAAGATAAATGCGCTAGTCAAGCATGAGTTCATTACCTTTGATACTATTCGGCAAGATTCGACCTTACGACATCCGGTGGCGTCTTCTTTTAATTCAAAACCAAAGAATGACGCAATTGCCACTAGAAAACTAATCGTCACACTTCCGGCACAGCTGATTTTGACTTTCTTGCATGTGTATTTCGAACTCAGTGGCCGACAGGTTCGCATGTATCTATCGAAAGCCAACATCGAAAACAGCATTGTAGAAGAAATATTTGTTCCATATATGAGAAAAAATTTTAATTTACAAAAACTGTTAGTTCTTACAAAGTTCCAAACAGCCGGAATATTTTGCATCATATAGAACGGTGTGATAAAAATGCAGCAAAACAAATCAACAACTGCCATCGATAGAATAACATAGTCAGTGCTTGACTTATTCCTCAGTTTTGTTTGAATGATTGCCACTAATCCGTTACCAGGTAATCCAATCACAAAAACCACAATCATGCATGATAGTTGAAGGTACCGAGTCCAAGTCGGTATGAATAATCCAGCACTTTGGTCATAACGAGCGGCACTGTAACTCATATTGTGTTCTCCACTTTCCATTTTCAAATACTGCGTCTTGCGACTTTTACAGTAAATAAACGATGAGACGCATAGAACCAAGCACCACATGAAAAGTCCAATAAACTGAAAACAAACATACGCGTTTCAGTTAAGCAATAAAATGTGACACGGAACAGAGAAAAATAGCCATAGACAATCACTGACATGAGAAGTTCATCTTTATACGAACATTCCCTCTTTTATATGGCTGCAGCACAAATTCAAGTATGTTGCCCGTTATGCTGGACACGACATTTGAATTTGCTGGAGCTTCAAGAGCTCTGTTATAGATTTCATGCACCTTTATGTCCTGGTAAAAGCAAGTTAATTATCTAATAAATACTGTTAGATTACTTAGTGAATATTACTCACTGAACATTACTTAAAGGGGCACTCCCTACATCTAGCAGATTATATTCTCGAAACATAGATTATGTTGAATCAACGTAGAATGATAAATAAATACAATTTCAAAGAAGAACCTATGGCGAAAAATGCCTCATTTTACCACAATTTATCAATATAGAGGCTTTCTCTAACAAGAGCTGTTTGTAAATGTACGTATGGTCCCCTTGTTGCAAAAATTGTACTAAGAAAGGAACAGTTTTAAATGTAAAAGTCGGTGTGTGTTCGTGAAAACGGCATCTAATAAAAAAAGATAAAATAAAAAAATAATGAACAATCGAAAAAAAAAAATTTTTTACGAAGTTAACTGACCTAAAAAAACATTGTTTTTTTGCTACAAAAACAATTAAAAACTGAATAAAAGAAATTCAAAAGTATTTTAGTAGCTGTGACCTTGACATTGACCCGTAAATTTTTTTTGCTGAAAACAATTTAAAACTAAAATAAATTGAAAAACATCTATTTTTAGTAGTGACCTTGACCAAATTTTTCCTTTTGGCGTAAACATTTCTATAATAAAAAAGAGTTCGAAAAAAATCAGTGACATTGACCTAAAAAAAAATTTTTTTTTGGGTGATAAACAATTTTATAAACTATTTTAGTAACAGTTACCTGAGGTAGTGACATGGGTCTTGCACGCGACACGTCGTCCTGATGTGCTAGACATTTGTGCCAAGTTATTTTAAAATCCTTCAATGCATGACAAAGTTACAGTCCGGACACGAATGTGTGCATATATGTATATATAGAGGAATCCATACCTTCAAACTCTAAGTGTGACCTTAACCTTTGAGGTAGGGACGCGAGTCTTGCACGTGACACGTCGTCTTCATGTGCTAGACATTTGTGCCAAGTTATTTTAAAATCCATCAATGCATGACAAAGTTACAGTCCGGATACGAATGTGTGCAAAGATAGAGGTTTCAATTACCTTCAAAATCTAAGTGTGACCTAGACCTTTAAGGTAGTGACATGGGTCTTGCACGCGACACGTCTTCTTGATGTGCTAGACATTTGTGCCAAGTTATTTTAAAATCCTTCAATGCATGACAAAGATACAGTCCGGATACGAATGTGTGCATATATAGAGGTTTCCATTACCTTCAAAATCTAAGTGTGACCTTGACCTTTAAAGTAGTGATATGGGTCTTGCACGTGACACGTCGTCTTCATGTGCTAGACATTTGTGCCAAGTTATTTTAAAATCCATCAATGCATGGCAAAATTACTGTCCGGACACGAATGTGTGCATATATGCATATATATAGTAATCCATTACCTTCAAACTCTAAGTGCGACCTTGACCTTTGAGGTAGGGACGTTGGTCATGCACGCTACACGTTGTCTTCATGTGCTAGACATTGGTGCCAAGTTATTTTCAAATTCATCAATGCATGACAAAATTACTGTCCGGACACGAATGTGTGCATATATGCATATATAGAGAAATCCATTACCTTCAAACTCTAAGTGTGGCCTTGACCTTTGAGGTAGGGACGTGACACGAATGTGTGCATATGTAGAGAAATCCATTACCTTCAAAATCTAAGTGAGACCTTGACGCACAGACGGACAGACAGACATACGGACGATGCGATTTTAAAATGCCACCCTTCGGGGGCACCAAACGATAGGGGTCCTCTGCTGGTCATAACCAACCACAACATCAAGTTTCAGGATTCTCGAGTTAATATCCGGAAACCAGCTGGTAGACGGACGGACAGACAGAAATACCGGCCGCCATTTGCAAATCAATATACCCCTCTTCTTCGAAGGGGGCATAATAAATCGCATCCACTCATTAAGGGGCACTCCCTACATTTAGCAGATTATATTTTCGAAACATAAATTATGTGTTGAAGGGGCACTCCCTACATTTAGCAGGTTATATTTTCGAAACATTCATTATGTGTTCAATGAACGTAAGCTAATAAATATATACAATATCAGAGAAGGATCTATGGCTCATTTTACCACAATTTATCAAAATCAACTCTACATATATTATTGAATGGTTTACGGTTCTGACTTTACCCTGCAAAATAACTAAAATGGGCTTGTCCGTCTTTTAATTAGGATAGTATCATTCAGAGTTCCAAGGGTGTTTGGAGAAAATCTACTGACTGAAATACAAACAGCGTAGATCATGATCAAATGATACAAGCATATCAATATCTACCTTCCGTTGGTAAGGGAGGAATAAAACAGAACATATTGCTGTGACACTCGAATGCGATGTTAAAAATTAGCACACATTTTTTTTTCTCTCCAATTATTTTCTTCTTAAATATGGAATTTTGAAGCAAATATTTAAATAGACACGGAAGAATATTCATTTAAAAACTATGATGTTAGATATACATCATGAACTCTATCTTTGTATGTAACCTCCTACTTGTAAATATTTTTTCTTGTCTCTATACAACATACATGTATATTTCAGGTACAAAATTTCCTTGAGGTAAACATTAAAGAAATATACTGTCAAACCTGTGAACAAGGACCACTAATATGGTCTTTGTTTGCAGGTGGTTTATATTCATATGTGTTTCTTCTATATATGAATAGTGCATTGCGATATACCTGCTGGTCTTTATTCTCAGGGTGGTTTTTATTCATAGGTGGTCTTTAACACAGGTTTGACTGTACATCTGTCTCAAAAATGCTCCTTCTCAAGCGAATTTTCGAAATATTAAAACTAGTATCGTGTCAATACAGGTAGAAACATTTTCACGTCCGTCGTAATTTTGGTTATTTTGTTTGATGTTACATATAAAGATTAAGAATACATGTAATAGTATGTTATCGGTCGGAATTACCTTGGACGACACACTTGCAAGAATCTGAATCATGCATTCGATCAAATATATATGTTTAAATATATTACCTGACGGAACTATATCTAAATGTCACTGAAGTAATACAAGAGATGTGAAACAAATAAGCAAGTCTCCATTATTTAGGTGGGACATAAGTATCTGAATGTGATATAAATCATCTGCTCAGTTAGCAGATGTCATTTAAATATCGTTTTATCTTTTAAGTCTCGAAGCCAACTAAACCAATTTTATCCACTGATTATTCCAGTTAATTCCTGGGGTGATTAAGATGTCGTAGAGATATCGTTCAAATGGTTGCTTTTGGCAGCAATTATGTTCACCACAGCGTACAGGTCTGATCTGAGCTATTTCAAAATTAAGGCAATTCAGTGCCTATTTTGGTGAAACTTAGTTAAAATTCTACCAGTTGAAAACTTTAACCATGGTTTTGGAAGAAACGTCATTTAAATATTTGTTTTCATATTTTCAATTCAGCTGGCCATAGTATCCAGTGCAGGGGAGCGGAATACTTTGAGTTCTATTATAAACAGGACAATCCAAAAATCAATTTCTGAGGTTTAATTAAAACTGACCCAGTTATTAAGATGTGATATCGCTTTATGATTTTGGGTCAGCGGTTTGGAGAAATTCTAGATTATGCGTCTCTGAGTGTAGCAGGGCGGAATGGTTTGGTCAATTTTCATCATTATTGATTTATTATTTGTATTACTTTACTTTTTTATATAAAACATAACATTACTAGCACATTATTAGGTTCTTATGAAATATTAAATATTTAATGTACTCTTTAACAGGTCAGGTTGTCAATTATAATATATTCCTCTGATGGTTCATTGAAACTGGCCAAGTTGTTTAACAGTATACGCCATTTGAATTAAATTCTGACAACTGAAGACAAGCGGAGATGAAGTGCGTTTTCCAAAATGTGCAAGTACAAATAGACGACTTAAAATTATAGTTTGCAAACAATTATTTTAGTTACCAGTATCTCGGCATGACTGTGTGTATCATTTCGAATCAGATCGCCAGAAGAGATTATACAATGTTTTGTTTACAAAAGCTAAATGTTTATAAAACGATACAATGTTATTATCTTTGTTTGTTTGCTGAAATTTGAAACCTTACAGCCAAACACTTAGATATACTGATACCTGTCATCGAAATTTCATCCAACAACAGCGCAATTAATCCTTTTATCAATGCACACTACCTTTAAGATCTCCGAAAACATAAACAGTATCACAAACAAACCCACGTGATCTTTTGTGCAAGCCAGGCCAACCATTGGACGCGTGGTGTCCCAGTGTGGTCATTGGATAATCCAGCGAGTTAATTTTAATATAATTGTAGACACTGGAACCGTCCATTGTAAAGGGAGGTACAAGGATTAAGCGTGTCTTCAAAAGTGTCTCTATCCATAACATTCAGTCTCGTTCTTACTTAAATTTGTGACATTAAAGGTGTCAGACAGTTACACTTTTAAGCTCTTCATTTTTTCTCCACACTATTCAGGATAAAAGTATCAGGCTGAAACAAATCATGTTTCTGTACTTACTTTTTGCTGTTGTTGTTGTTGGATTTACATCCGGTGAAGAGGAGCATTGCTCTAAGTTTCACTACGAGAAAAAAACTTTAGAAATGATGATCAGAATGGAAATTCGAATGGAAGATATGCAAAGAAAACTTGATAAACTTGAAATGAATTATGAAGAATTCAACGCATCAGGTAATATAACATTTGCTAAAACAACTAAAAGTGTTCTCGCATTAAAACGAAAAAAATCTTATTTCAGCAGGCAATTTTATTTATATTCAATGTCATTTAACAGCGTTATAAAATACAATATTGTATCTTAATGTTTCATTTAAAAATAATTAATGTGACACTTTCTAAAAGTATTAAGACAAAACTTGTACTTTCTGCCATTTGAAACTTTGACCGATGACATTGCTGACACATACAATCTATTTTAGTGCTCATCTTCTGTTGCTGTTTTCTATAGAAGTGTGCATAATGAAATTATATACGTAACTATGAACTTAATATGAACTGATGTAAAACAGTTATGATAGATCCGGTTCTGAAAATGTATTGTTTGTTTTACTTGCAGTTACAGAGCAAGCTACGACTGAAAAGAAGGAAAGGACAATTGCCTTCTTCGCAACTAAACAAAGTAACAAAATATATGGCGCTCATGAAGGAATTGTATTTGAAAATGTTGTAACAAACATTGGAGATGCATATGATCCAACTTGTGGCATTTTCAGCGCGCCAACTTCTGGTACTTACGAATTCTTTTCGACAGTTCTTGGAAACAGAAATGTTGAACTTTGGAACTACATTGCGGTAAATGACAACGCGGTGGCATTTTTCAATTCGCATGGTACAGAAGGTCGTCATGATGATGGAACGGCTACTGTGATCTTACAACTGAATAAAAGGGACAACGTTTCTGTGAAAAATGAGAATAAAGGCGGTAACACGTATGGTCATAGATACACACACTTCGGTGGTTTTCGGCTTTTAAATGAAAACTAAAGAAATCGACCTTAAAGATGTACATTTGGACTAGCTGAAAGTGCAGGAACAGCTTGCGCTAGATAGCTGTTTATCTACATGTATAATCTATATACGGTTTTATCCTATTGTTTACTCATTCTATTTTATTTGTCTAATGAGGTCTTACCACGTAACAAAAAGGACACCATTTCTGTAACTAATTGAGCTGATGGAGATAACACCAATGGTGATGGCTACACACACTTCGGTGATTTCCGGATTTAGAGAAAAAAACTGAAAATGTATAAGCTGTAGATGTACGTTTGTTTGATAATCGTGAAACTCATTTGCATATTTCTTGTGTAGACACGTCAGTGATACATGTATTTACTCTGATAAACATTTCGAATATTGTGAAATCGGCGTTATTCTGATTGAGTGTATCATATTTGATATATGTACTTTATCTGTAACAACTTAAGGGAAAATGAGTACTCGATTCTTACACGTTTACATCATTAACTGGATTTAACTTACTCAATTAAAAAAATGAATACTAAATTTTATTGCCTACATGCTGCTGTTTAGTTCATCGAAAGTAGTTTAGTTTTTGAAAATAATTATTCCAGGTTACTGGGATATCCGTGGCCATAAACCTATCTGAGTATTATTTATTTGTGATATGCTCTACAGTGATTTATTTGTTTTAAACGTTCATTGTCCATTTAAACGCAATATGTTGCATTTGCATGTGCACATAGGGCTGCGTAGCAAAATCGTATATGTGGATAGAACAGTTTCGTTTATATAAACGAAACCCCAAAAGTATAAACGTAAAGCTAAAGCTGGTAAAATACTTAGTTTTGTTTAAACTTAATTTAATTTACATCGATTGAACAACGAATGCTTGCAACCTATATTAATTACTCTCGATGACTACTTCCTAGAGGTCTTGTCAGTATTCGCGTTAAAAAAGGGATTGTTGAAATCGCGGTCAAACTTCGCTGTCTGGATTCGAACCCAATACCTCTTGGTTATGAGTCCGACGATCTACCCCTACACAACGGCATTTGATTTCAAATAGTGGATAAGTCTGATGCTAAAGCCGGCTCAAGTTCCTCATTGCATGAGGCTACGCATCGATTGTTTCAAGTACAAGACACTCGTTTTAAATAGAGATGGAAGTCTGAATTGAGCAGCTAGGTAGCGAAGTTCGGTGATGTTTTGAAAAGTGACAGATTAGCCTCGGACCGACCGAGGAATCGTCGCTCTGTATTTATGAAACATATTCCAGGAATTGTTTAGCCCAAAACCAACTTTAGTCAACGCAAATGTATCCCTTCAAAACTTAAAACAGCAGGGTAAGCTTGTTTTTCTGAATATACCAGGGTTGTATGAAAAGTTCGTAGAATTTTCCTTTTATTTAATCATTTTTTGTCCAATTAATTTCCAAAATTGCATACATGTTTATAACACACATGAATGGCTACAAAGAATAAGTAATGAAAATAATCATTTTGTTCTGAACATGAATCTTCACACTGCTTCCAGCGTATCCATGGAAACGCCATCCGGAGCACTCCATTATTTTGTATATATTATAAACCTGATAAATATTTACATGTACTTATAATTCAGGTACAATGATGTGATTTTGTGACGTTCACACTATATGACGTCTTGAAGCTTTAGCGTTGAAGAATATTCTCTCTTCTAAAAAGAGCAGAAACAAAATCACGTGTAAACGTATCATCGATTTATTCATTTTGTTCTGGAGCTGATCTTTTGTTTTTGCTTCTTTCGTCAGATTTTGTTCACATATGGCTAGCATATTTGCATCTAGTACAAATCAAACTACAGTATAATTGCAAAGCCTTTCTGTAGTCCCACTGCTTTGATTTTTAAATAGTGCGCCCCAACTTACCGAAAGTACTTGTCATTTAACCGAACAAACTAGAATATAGATTTGGTGCATGAGAGTAAAAAATGCCCGGATGGTGAAAGACCAACGAATTTAGACTATACGTGTAACTTAGATATGTTGATTAATTTACAACTTTATATGCTTAAATTAAACCAACTTACATGGAAGAAAGATTTAAAAAATACTATTTTAAAATGTACCTAACGCTGTCATAAAGTCAGAATAATTTTGAAGTGTGCAGTAAATGTATGTGCGTTTATCATAAAACTTTATCAAAGTAAATACGCTTAATCCGTTGATTGAATAAAGTCTTTAAAAGCTTTCGTTATACCAGCACATAACATTGTTTAAGTCAGTAACTTCTTCTTTTCTCTGATAGATTTAAAACAATTGCTCAAATGATTTGAAGACAGTTATCGTGAAGTTTAAGCTTTTACTTCTGTTACATATTTTATCATCTTTATGCGAGGAAAAACACTGCTCTCAATTCCATTATGAGGAAAAATTGTTAGAGAAGATGATTAGAATGGAAATACGCATGGAAGAGATGCAGAAACAAGTGGACCAGCTGGAGCTGAAATTAGAAGGTACAGGTAATACTCTTTCCTTTCGTTGATTTGATCTTGTCATCGTAGTGGTGACAGACACAGGTTGAAGGGACAGATGCAGATACAAGGGAATCCAGGTACCAGACTCTAGCTCTATCGAACAGACCCCTTTGGTTTTTTAACGAGACCGGTGTATAGTACCGATACACGCGCGACTACCTTTGGGTTTCTAACCAAATTACCTGTAGATGGATGGGAAAAACCGAAAACGGTTTATGAAATTTTCAGTGCCCCGGCCGGGATTCGAACAGGCGAGCTCTGGATTGGTAGTCCAGAGCGTTAACCACTCGACCTATGCACCACCCACTGTGTCTATTAATACAGTTCATCTATACTG
Source organism: Saxidomus purpurata (assembly GCA_022818135.1). NCBI lineage: Eukaryota > Metazoa > Mollusca > Bivalvia > Venerida > Veneridae > Saxidomus > Saxidomus purpurata. The sequence continues at coordinate 49,315,955 of JAFMSR010000004.1, forward strand.
ACCAGGTATTAATCTTTCAGAACAGATTTAGCTTTACGCAACGTATAATAGTACTTCGTATTATTATCATAAATTTTCTTTTCAATACATTTGCTTTAATGTATAGGTGCGGATGATATAAGCATACATTTGGTCTAGAACTGACCCCTAAACTATTCTGACTAATAAGATATAAAACAAAACCTGCCTGTTTAAAAATGAATAAGATGGTACTACAAAGCATGTTTCAAAAGCATGCTGCTTTCGTACCGTTTCTGTCACACTTTCTAAATCATTTCGTTGCAGGTAAAGAGACATTGCCAAGACAGAAATTAGAAAGCACTACGGCTTTCATCGCAACTGCAAAAGCGTTCGTCAGAGATCTGACTACTTCGCAGATAACACTTAAATGCTTAAAATCAAAACAATTTCGATGAAATCCCAAACAATTTCGATGAAATACGAGTACAAATATACAAGTATACATAAAAACAAAACAAATATATGTTTATAAATTCATTCAATGCATCTAAAAGAAGGTGAAATATTAAAAGGCATGTATGACTTATTGGCCTTAAAACAAGTGTTTAAAACAAACTTAATTAAGACAGGTGGATATTAACTTTTCACACATACTAGTATTTAAGTTCTCAATGTCTACCTACCAAAGACAGTTTTAGTATACAGATTATAATAACATGTACTCCGAAAACGGAACTTACTTGTAAAATGTCTTTAGTGACTGCAGCTGCTATTTTCATCTGAGGGTCAAACATTGTCATCAAAAAGAAAGCAATTTTGGATAAGCTATCTGAATTCAATCCAGTTTTGAAATCATATAATTTCCTCAATACTATATAAGACCTATAAATATATGTATTTAACAATTACCTGAATTGACGTTTCTTACCACAGCAGCAAAAATAAAACTGATTGCTATGACAAACACACCCGTGTTTAAGGGCTGTGACACTAGAAATCAGAGATACATTGCTCCCAGTGTGTTAACAACGGACTACATAAGGTACAAGAAAAACTGCGATACAAAGTATCACAGCGGGCCAACAAAAAATAATCCCATGTAAATATTTTGGAAATTGGTGATGGTTGATACTGAGGCATGGCCCCAAAAGAACACGAAGAAACCAATACTGGTTGAACAAGCAAATCTGACACGACACCACATCTACTGACTGGCCTTATCGAAACTTTACTTTTATCAAATCATATTTATACATTATTTCCAGGAATGCTCTATAGACCGTTCCTGATATGTCTCAATTTTTCATTACCATTATTAATTTGACATGATTTGACATGAATGAAGACTTTTATGATTATTTGCCGTAAAAGATTCTAAAATGGTGAAAAAGCTAAAAATGATGATTAAAACAGCAGAAATATTTTTTTTAAAAATTGGATGTGGATGGGATTCGAACTCGTGGATCGTAAAAATACATCAACACAAAAGTGTATAAATTAACGTCCTTACCAATTACACTACAGTGACAGACTTCCGAGGGAAGGGAAAAAATGAGCTATGATAATATCATGTATATTTATAAAGGCCATTGAAGAATAGTCAGTCGAATGCACTTCGTTTCTATAATGTCAAAGGCTGTGTAAGTGAAAAAAGCAATCATATATCCATTTTTCTCTGCGTAGATTGCGCCTGAAACGTGAAAAGCGCTTTTTTATATTTTATCAGCGTAGATTGCGTCCTCTATGAAACGAACGACAACTCAATTACAAACGACAACTCTTGCTTTTTCCAAAAAAATAGACTGTGTCTACAGTTTTCATCTCAGAAGTACCTCAATTTTGCAATGAAGAGAGACGCATATGTTCGATCGAGTGCTTAAGTCTCCATGCATCTTTTCTCACCACGTATTAAATATAGCGGACCGCTGCTGCAGCCCGCAATGACTGTTACGGTAGGTACAAAGTAGAACCTATTTATAGACACTGGCCCGCATCACCTCAGTATTAACAACTGATATATCATGGCTTTAACAAGCTTTAGCTTAATTTCAGTTGGTATGACTGATGGCAAGATGAAATGAAACAATTAGATTGTGAACATAAAGTTTAGTATTTTAAGTCCTATTTAACTTGACGCAAGCATGTACACGTGCACCTTAACTGCAGTCCGGCGTTATTCCAGGACAGGATCAGAGACCGATCATATTGGTCCGAATTGTATGAATTAAGTACATGTAGAGTGTACCTATGGAAGTCAATCCACGGTTGCTAAAGATTGTCAGTATTTGCTAAGGAAGTCACTGGTTTAAAGGGGAAGTCACTGCTTGCAAGCGGGAAGTCACTGATTGCCTAGGAAGTCAGTGGTTGCTTATAAGTCAGTGGTTGTGTTAGGAACTCATTGAAAGCGAGATTTCTCCTATAATTCTATGTAAAAACTATATATAATTCTATGTTATTTGTGTATTCAAACTCACTTGCGAAGTAAGCTTGTCTCCAGAGAAAACGGCAAGGTAAAGAAAGCAGTCAAGAACCTCCAGACTCTTTTCAAATATGGCCCCAGTAGACGATAATGAGCACGTCAAACTAATCGACAACCTTCTTTCCACCCGTGACCTTGCTGGCGAGACAATAAGAGAAGCTTCGCCATTTTATACAACATTTGTATCTTTCAGAGAGCACAAAACAAAATAGACAGGTGGACGACTTCAAACACAAGTTATGTACACTAGCAACTAAATGGCTCATTGACAAAATGTGAATAATACCTATCATGTAGAAAATGGTTCCTGTCATCATGAAAACCGTCTGACATAGCGCAATCAAACATACGCCATTTTGGAATACAGTACAAAGTATAGAAAACTAAAATGTTCAGAATAATAATCAATTTTGACACTGGAATCTGCTAGTATCTCATGTGTGTCACCATATGTCCCTTTAGATGTTGCTTAAGTCTAAATTCCCTACCACAAACTCGGCATTTAAAGTCTTTTTGTCCAGTATGTAGCTTAACGTGTCTTTGCATGTTCGCCTTCTGGCTAAACTTCCGACCGCACAGCGGGCATGGCCACATCTTCGTGTCACTTGTCGGTTGACTTGCAGGCTCAAACTTTTCTATAACCTGTTGTGCTAGCTCGAAGTCATTCTCGTGATCAAAGCCAGTGAGATTAAGATCTGAAATATAGTATGAACAGTAAGTGAGAGCAGACTATCTAAACTTCTAATCAAAATAAATATCAAAATCAAATAATGCAGAAATCTAACATATAACATAATATGTAAATGCTCTATCTCTAATGTTAAAACGTATATAAAAGTACTAGAATATATAACCTAAACCAAACACTAAGGTTTTATTTTTAGCTTGGATGGTAAGGAGGGTTATTTAGGGCAAAAGTGTGGTCAATGTAAGTAATATACCAGTATGTTCCCGAGGTAGGGCTTTTGCATCGAAATGTCACCGTGGTGTTTGACTGATAATCTGAGTGTAGTGCATGGAACACTTTCCCACGGTGATCTTTAACTGTATAAATTTATGAGTATGTATGAAGTAAGACAGTTATGACAGAGAAACTATCCAGAACGAACACACAAACAGTGCGATTATGACTTTATTTCCGACAGCTGGGAGTTCAACTTCCGTCTCTGTTGCAATACACGTTTAACCAAGGCTTTGTTATGATTGCCTAAGAAATGTGGCTTCTAGAGTATATAAAGGATAAAACATAGCAAATATCATTAAATCAGGTATAACTAGTTGTTTTTACGTGGTCTTTACGGAGATTTGCTATTATTTTTGCTATAAATTGGTAACCATACTCCAGGCTTTATCACTAAGGTTTTGCCGTGATTTATTGACAGTTCTTGACAAGAGAATCTGGACATATATAATTCCTTTATTAAATCATATTACGGTCACGTGACGTAATTTAATGTGTTTGATTGGTCAGGTCAGTAATTATTCTCTCTATCTCAAGACCCAGTATTCATATTACAATTTTTAACAACTTTGCTCTGTCTCCAGAGTGATTATGCAGAAAAATGTGAATACAAATTCATAAGTTGAAGTTAAAAAATGGTAGACAGAAAAACGTTCCATTAAGGCGACGTAGTCCCTTTGACCTTGACCTACTGACCAAAAAACAATAGGGATCATCTACTTTATCAGACAAATCATCCTTTGACTAACTGACCTAAAAAACAATAGGGATCAGTCAGAAACCAACCAGTAATACAAATTATCACCTAAGGTTTGAAGACTGGGGGTCAACTATTTATCAATTTACTGACTTCTAGAGTGTTAACAGCGTCAAAAACAGCAGCGTTTGTTAAATATAATATATAATATAAATCCGACATATCAGTCCGATTTAGTCAATTAACAGGTTTGACAAAGACTTTTTAACTTTGTGCATTCTGTCAAAGCTTGGGAAAGACTGCTGAAGAAGCGAAGCCTCAAATATATACTAGTAAGCTACAAACACTTGTGGAAAAAACAACTGTTCTAATACTGACGTGTTTGTAACAAACAGCTTGTTTATATGTGTATTTTATCTTTCTTGTTGTTAAAATAGCAATAATACATTTGTTTATTAATGATCACGTTTTGTGTTATCTGTTGTAAGTCTCTGTCAATACAAGTTTGATAAATTGTAAATCTGGATAAAACTGTTCATATGTTATGTGGTTTCTCCCAGACACCAGGTGCAGGTTGCTAATATTTCAAACAGAGGCATACTGTTATGATGACGACTGTTTCCTGAACGAGCACCTGAGTGCCTCTATAATGAGAAGAAGCCGCAGCTTCTCATTCGTATGTTTTTCATTAAAATATTGTTGAAATGTCACTGGGTATATCACATTTATACTGTTTCCTTACAGTTACACAAAGATATACACGTTACTTTGACACTGTCCTTACATTTTAATATCTCATAATAACACTGTACCTATGGAAGGCATGACTTCGTGCCAGAAAGTACAGAAATATGAGCTCGTTGCAGTAAAGGTTACCAGATTGTAGCATCTAAATTATGGAACAAGAATTGAAAATTTACTTGTTCGTGTCAATGATAAGTTACAAACAAGCAAACACATGTATCGCTATGATATTTTAAGAAAATTCGTTATGTATCGCAGTGAAATTGACGTAACGTATTTAAATGTATGTGAAAACTACAAGAATGACAACAGAAACATATTTACAATAACTCGCACATCCTGTTTTCAAGAATTTCAATACAGTCTCGGTATTTTGTTTTCTTACCTTAAAGGACTTAATTATAAAGATACATAGGTTACAGAGCATTTTTAATTGTTTTCACAATGTACAAATTTCAGCCAGCCAATCATCTTGGTAATAGGCTGGAATGTATTGTTCTCGTTAATGACTATACATATCGCACTTTTTCTACACAGTGTATATTTCCTTTCTTCTATAGACATGTGTCTTTATTTGAAAGTATTAGCTTTGATACTGCATTAAAAAAATTCTCGAAAGTTGAAAGACTTAAGAGTGCTGTCAAAGCGACTTTGCCCTGACTTCTACAACCAACTGTACATCAGTGATTCTTCGTTCCATGGAACGAAGATTTTGAATGAACAAGATCCCTGAGCTGTAGAAGTAGCTTCAAAATTACTTAAAAAGAAGTTTTCCAGATTAAGAGAGGTGCAAGCCTTGGTAAAATGTCTAGTCCGATCTAATAAAATGTCGACCACGTGACATGATCCTTTAATATATATTACATCTTTGTTTCCCCGAAAAGAAGGAAGAGTAACTTGGTCAGCATGAAGTACCTGCTAGATAAGGAGTAAAACTTTTTGGCGGCTAGTAGTTTATGTTGCGAGGGTTAGACCGAGATTGAGATGGATTTATAAAAACTTTAAACCGTTATAAATAAGTCTATTATCAATACCCGGAAGAATTATTCTATCAAAAACAATTTCTATCAAAGCTCATGTCATCAGACTTATCAATTCTTGTAACCTAATCTTTACAGAAACCGATCAGTGATTTAACAGTAAAAAAACCACTAGAAAACCATCTGTTACGAATTATACTGTGATTTGTTTGCGAACACAATCTTTCCATTTTTTTCTGACTTTCGCAAATATTATTGTACTTTCTGTACAGTTTGTACACGCATCTAAAGGCACTAAAATCTCCTTTTTATAACTGGCGGTTTTAAATGAATCGACATATCTTTAATTAAATATCTTTAATCAAATTTGGTAGAGGATCATACTATTGAATAGTAACAAAATCTGATCAATACTCTCAGATATAGAAATTAAAATGTTGTCGTTGAAGGAGTTTGGTGTGTCTGGTCATATAATTAATGAAAATCTTTCATAAGAAATTCATCATGATTTCATCAACCTTTTGTAACCCATTAGACTTGTATTCAGTCCTTATATTTATTTTCTTACAAATTCCCTCCCTTTGCCGCCAGAGATGTAAGATGATCGACCCCTATGAGAAAAAAAAGACTGAAAGTATTTTAGTGAAGTTTTAATGAAATATATTATCATCTAGCCTGGTGGCGAGACTAGTAACCCAATCATATGGAAAGGATTCTTGAATATTATTGCAGCTTAAACACATCAGCTTTTCTATTTCCAATCAATTCCAAAAACATCAACTACATTGAACCCCAAGGTATGAATGTACCGGTCATCTTTATATTCTAGGCAGGTGGCATTCTATCAACGGATTTGTTTTCTAATATATTTTGACGGGGACTACAAAAGTCAGTCTAGGGTGGTGATGCTACATCATGAGGACACCTTCAATGATTCCTTATTTCATGGCAATTAAAGATGTAGCTAGAATTCTCATCACAACTGATCTCACGTGTTGAGATTCAATGGAAATGCTATCAAAAAAATTATAGGGATATTGCTGATGCCATTCTATGAACTACGTCTATACTCTAGAATATTTTCCACTGTACGCCACACTTCTTTAAGTATTAGTACATCTTTAAACTTTGAAAACGTCGGCACAAAATTTCTTACAATTTCTTTTAATAGTACATTTGAATACAAAAACATGTACATAAGAAATGCCCTAGAACGAAGCTAATTAACACCAATATAAACCATTTGTGTGAGAAATCTCGACTATCAAACTAGCAGTAATAAGATCATCTCGAGTCCGGTGTGAATGAAATGCTATATACATGTGTACACGTGAAAGTTCGTGTAAAGAAATGCAATATGTCTGACAAAAATATGTATACAAGTGTTAGCTGGACGTGAAATTGCGTACTGTTAATTATGTCCTATCTCATCTGTCACGAAATAAAAAATGGTTTTGCGGTATGACATAATATGTCTTTAAATAAGAAATATCTTAAGGTTCATGTAAACTGTTTGAAATGGTGAATCTCAACACGAATTTTGTCCTTCAATTTTTTTATACTTTATTAAAAAAATAACCTCTTATTTCATATACCTTAGGCAGTTGAAGTTTTTTTCATATTTGGTTTAGAAATATTTTCTCTCCTTCCAGTACATCACTTACTTTGTCTGTATAAAACAACATCACACTCCTTGATATTCATAAAATAGTTGTGTCTAAAAACTGATTATTGTTAAAATGATACAATATAATTATCTTGTATATGTATGAAACCGTAGAGCGTTTGAAACAACCTGATATGTTTAGAAATATGATTTAAACTTTCCAATACAAAAGTCAAAGTTCTGAACTGTCAAAATTCAAGTGATTAAACTGGTTGGCATTTTGCAGTGAAAGATTATTATGTGTATTTGATTAGTTGGCAGAGGATGAGAGCGTTAGTATAATGAATTTTGAGAAATGATATTCAGTTAAAAATAAGAATGTATGTGGTTTTTTACTAAGGATATGACCCTAGGTATTCAAAGTATGTGATGTATGAAGCACAAACAACATTTGTTAACGAAAGAATGATTGCAGGTTGATAGTGGAAGGGATGTGTTCTGAATACTTTGAGCATGGAATAGGAGTTAGTTTGTGATAGTAAGAGGATAGGGTGGTTATATTGGAAGAGGATGAAATACAGTTTGTTAGAGAAAGAGGATGATTTCAACCTTGATAATAAAATGGCTCATGATTTATATCGGACATTTCAATCATTCGCGTAGAGGTTAAGGTGAGGTTGATGAGTGGAAGAGGATGATGTGCAGCTGACGAGTGGAAGAGGATGACGTTCGCGTTTGATGAGTGGAACAGGTTAAGGTGCGGTTGAAGAATGGAAGAAGATGAAGTGCAGCTGACGAATGGAAGAGGTTAATGTGCGGTTGGTGAGTGGAAGAGGATGAGGTGCGGTTGATGAGTGGAAGAGGATGATGTGCAGCTGACGAGTGGAAGAGGTTAATGTGCGGTTGATGAGTGGAAGAGGATGATGTGCTGTTTGTGAGAGGAAGAGGATGATGTGCAGTTGATGAGTAGAAGAGGAATAGGTGCGGTTTATGAGTGGGAAAGGGTGAGGTGTTGTTGACGAGAGACGGAGGAGGAATGCAAGAGGTGGAATGCTAGCGGATGTACAAGAGAAGATGACTGACAGAAGATGAATGGATGACTTGCATACTTTCATTGGCCGAGGATGACTGCCAAAAGATTGATGACAGAGATTAACTATCACAGGATTAGTATTACAGGATGAATGAAACTGGATATCAGGCATAAGAATGGCACAGGATGACTGGCATATAATGGCTAGCAGAGAGTGAATAACAGAGAATGACTAAGAGATGATTATAAGCACAGAATAATTCGAAGAGGACATCTAGCATACGATGACATGCAACGGATGATTGGCCAAGAATGGTTGGCATAGTATGACTAACACATAATGGATAATGACTGGTAGGGAATTAATGGCCCGAGATAGGTACGACTGGCAGAAGATGACTGGAAAAGGAACATGTAAAATTGCAAGAGTTCAATGCAAGAAGAACTTACAAATATACTAGGAGAACAATTTCAATTTAACTTCATAAATCTTTTTTTGACCAGTTACAATTGCCAAATATTTAAACATTGTTTTGTAGTGTTTAGAAAGTATGTAAACCTATATATTTATTGAAATGTTTTTTTCAATTTTAGTCGACAAAACTGTAAATGATCACTGCTAATGATAACAAATTGAATATGGCTATGATTGCCCTTTATCGCTCATCTGAGTACATGACCTACTGATGACCCAATGTGACCCTAATTCAACCTGGACATATAAATCATAAACACAAACATTATGTCTGACCTACACATCATCAAAACACACATTCTGAGCAGTTTACATGATGATTGGCTATAAAATATTACCTCTAGATCATTAATAAAGTTTTCCTTAGATTTGACCATGTGGCCCGGTCACCCACATTGAAATTTGGTCTAGAAACCATCTAGACAAACACTCTGACCAAATGACATGAACACTTGGTATTTAGATGTGGCTTCAAGTGTTAACAAGGTATTTCTAAATACATTTTTGATTTGACAGTGTGACCTAGTTTTTGACTTCATGTAACCCAGATTCAAATTAGACCTAAAATCATTGAGACAAACATTCTGACCTATTTCCATTAAGACAAATAAATAACCTCTACAAGGTTTATCTTTGACCTGACCATGTGACCTAGTTTTTGACCTCATGTGAACACTTTCGAACTTGACCTAGAAATCACCGTGACTAATTTCCATGCTGATTAGGTATCAAATGTGGCTTCTATAATGTTCACATGTTTTTTTCTATGATTTGATCGGGTGACCTAGTTTTTGTGTCGCCCTTTCGGAGAAAAAGCGATACATACGGATGGCTTTGTCCGTCTTGCATCTCTTAAGATTTCTTCATCAAACTTTTAAATTGTATTGCTTATGACAAAAGGATCGTGATGCCGACAAATTTGTAAGGTCAATGTCATAGTTGACAGAGTTATACCCATTTTTGTACTTAGATTTTGTCACAAAATTATTGGTTATTCTGTCAAAGCGTAAGAGGGCGACACAAGTGTTCTTCTGAACACCCATCTAGTTTACCCTAGTGACCCAGTTTAAAACTTGACCTAGAGTTCATCAATACATTCTGAATAAGGTTTCATTTAAGGCCAAACAAATAGCAAAAGTTTCATGATGGCCTTACGTCGCTTATCTGAGATATATTGCAGGAGTTTTACATTCACAAATCAATGTTTCTCGATAAAATATGGTACATGGTCAAATTAATGACATATGAAACATTTTCAAAATTTGATCAATGGATTCTCAGGAGAAGATGTCTTTAAATTGACGAATCATTCCTGTGTAATTACTTGTAAAAGTGACCATTGACCGTGCTATGGTAAACAAACAATCAGGTCTGAAATTCCTTCATATGTGTTATCATATGTCCCTGTCAATTATGCTTTCTCCTGAAAGCCTTGTTGCATGTACCACACACAAACTTCTTCTCGGATACATGAATGCTGTCCATGTGCACTTTCAGGCTGTTTTTCCAACGGAATGCTTTTCCGCATTCCGGGCAGGTGTATTCGGGCTTCGCCGACACATTAGGCCGCTCCGATACTGCCAATGAAAGAAACGGCAGGTTGCAGGATTCTGTGCGTTGTACAGTCTGTTGCCAATCCTCAAACACTGTAAAGAAATATAATAATTTACGATGTACAGAATAAAAGTAAATGAAGAAAATAATAGTTAAATAAACCATTCAATTCAGACTCAGTTATGTAAGCGTGTTAAAGGGCTGTATCGTATCACGTTACAACTGTGACGTATAAAGATGCTTATTTCGGTCTACATTCAGAATAAATTGAATTAACAACAGCGTACTAGCGAAATAAACATGCAACATGACACTTTAATTTACGGGCTGAAAACAATTTAATCTCAAAAGATTCTGTCTTCGAGTTAGGATTTTGTTGAACGTAACATTTACGCTTTTGCTTATTTGTTTTGGTCAGGCGATTGTGTGAACATCTTTACTTTCAACAAATAAACACACCATCCTTTTTTCGAAAGTTTTTGCTTAGTATATGCCTTTAAACTTTCTCCAATTAACTTTCTTTACTTCTCAAACTTTTAGTCTGGCAGTACCAAGAGTTGTTCAAAGGAGTGCTTTTAAAATTAACTGACTGAATGGCTAGCAGTGCAGATCATAATAAGACTGCTTATAATTATATACATGCTGATTCAATTCATGCCAGCAGAGTTAGGGAGTAAGTACAATATACATTAACACTACGTTCAGATTTAATCAGAATGCGTTATATCGATTTTCACGCTAAGAAACTTGCGACACTACAATGTATTCCTGACGTTAGCATATAACTACAAGGAATGATGAAAGTGGATCCACTATTGTACTACTTTACCAAGTTACAATTACATTACACTACAATATTGTACTAAGTGTATGCCTCTTAATAGATAATGACAACTAGAACTCGTTCCTGTATAGTGGCTGATTTCTGCCATGTCCAGATTTCGACTTGGCGGGGCGAAAAGTTGAGAACACGACGCATTTTTCCGTCTAGCATTTGTGTTGGCTGGTTTTAATACGTCGCGTTTTAATTTTTTAATTGACGTGTTTCGATTTTTTGGGGCTGAAATGCGAAAACAAGAACTCGACAAGTAGCTTTTATCTGTAGTGCTTTCGCATTTTGTCGTGTTTTCGACTTTTCGCCCCGCCAAGTCGACAGCACGTAAATACGACAAACAAAGGGCGAAAACAAGACAAATATAGGGCAAACAAACGGCGTATTAAAACTCACTCTGAATTTACTGATAACTAAAGTAAAATAGATTTACTGATAAGATGAAGATAGAACCTTGTGTTCCTTTTATTCTAAAACAATGTTGACGTAAGTATGCCATTCTTTCATATTCAAATTCAAGAAACTTTAAATCAAGTCGTCTCGAGTAATAAAAAATAGCCTCCGATCCACGTCTTTCGCCTCACATATGTCATTCAGTTGAACACAGTTTTTATCTTAAACGTTTTTCTAAATATACCGTTTTATCACTTCCAGCTAATCATAAATAGATTAGCTTTCTCTGCTAGTTTTGGTGTCTGTAAAACCATTAATTAGTCTATGATGTGCAGTTGGTGAATGGAAGAGGAATAGGTGCGGTTTATGAGTGGAAGAGGAATAGGTGCGGTTTATGAGTGGAAGAGGATGATGTGCGGTTTATGAGTGGAAGAGGATGATGTGCGGTTGATGAGAGGAAGAGGATGATGTGCGGTTGATGAGTGGGAAAGGGTGAGGTGTTGTTGACGAGAGACAGGGAAGGAATGCAAGAGGTGGAATGCTAGCGGATGTACAAGTGAAGATGACTGACAGAAGATGAATGGATTACTTGCATATTATCATTGGCCATGGATGACTGCCAAAATATTGATGACAGAGATTAACTATCAGAGGATTAGTATTAGAGGATGAATGAAAATAGATATCAGGCATAAGAATGGCACAGGATGACTGGCATATAATGGCTAGCATAGAGTGAATAACAGAGAATGACTTAGAGATGATTGTAAGCATAGGATAGTTCGAAGAGGATACTTAGCATACGATGACATGCAACGGATGATTGGCCAGGAATGGTTGGCATACGATGACTAACACATGATGGATAATGGCTGGCAGAGAATGAATGGCCCAAGATAGGAATGAATGGAAACGGATGAATGGCAGAATATCTAAGCTGGAAAACACACATGTATCAATGCAAGAAGAACTTACAAATATACTAGGCGAACAATTTCAATTTAACTTCATAAATCTTTTTTTTGACCAGTTACAATTACAATTGCCAAATATTCAAACATTATTTTATAGTGTTTAGAAAGTATGTAAACCTATATATTTATTGAAATGTTTGTTTTCAATTTTAGTCGACAAAACAGTAAATGATTGTGCTAATGATTACAACAATATGGCCAAGATTACCCTTTATCGCTCATCTGAGTACATGACCTACTGATGACCCAATGTGACCCAGATTCAACATTGACTTATAAATCATAAACACAAACATTATGTCTAACCTACACATCATCGAGATAAACATTCTGAGCAGTTTGCACGATGATTGGCTATGAAATATGACCTCTAGATTATCAATAACCTTTTCCTTGGATTTGACTATGTGACTTTTTTTTATCTACCCGGTTAACCACATTCAAATTTGGCCTAGAAACCATCAAGTCAAACACTCTGACCAAACATCATGAAAACTTGGTACTTAAAAGTGTTAACAAGGTATTTTTAAATATAGTTATTGATTTGACAATGTGACCTAGTTTTTAAATCCATGTGACCTAGATTCACATTAGACCTAAATTCATTGAGGCAAACATTCTGACCTATTTCCATGAAGACTAGTTAATAAATGTGGCCTCTACCAGGTTTATCTTTGACCTATGTTTTTGACCTCAGGCGAACACTTTCGAATCTGACCTAGAAATTACCATGTCTAACTTCCATGCCGTTTGGGTATCAAATGTGGCTTCTATAATGCTCACAAGTTTTCTCTATGATTTGAGCGGGTGACCTAGTTTTTTTATCGCCCTTTCGGATACATAGGGATCGCTTTGTCCGTCCGTCCGTCCGTCACATAAACTTAACGATGGCTATAACTTTGTCATTTCTTAAGATTACTTCATCAAACTTTACAGTTGTATTTCTTCTGACAAAATGTTCGTGATGCCGCCAAATTTTGTAGGTCAACGTCATATCTGACAGAGTTATGCCCCTTTTTGTGCTTAGATTTTGTCATGAAAACTTAACGTTGGCTATAACTTTGCCATTTCTTTAGATTTCTCATCATAAATTGCATTGCTAATGACATAAGGGTCATGATGCCTCCAAATTGTGTAGGTCAAGGTCATATTTGACAGTTATGCCCCATTTTGTACTTAGATTTTGGCTATAACTTTGCCAATTCTTAAGATTTTTTTATCAAAGTCTACAATGGTATTGCTTATGATAAAAGAGTCGTGATGCCGCCATATTTGTAAGGTCAATGTCATAGTTGACAGAGTAATACATCTCTTTTACTTAAATTTGGTCACAAAATTATTGGTTATTCTGACAAAGCAAAACAAAAACAAGTGTTCTACTGAACACCCATCTAGTTTACCCTTATTCGAACTTGACCTAGAGTTCATCAATACATTCTGAATAACTTTCAAGATAACTGGATAAATAATCTGGCTTATAGAATGTTCACAAGATTTTTCTATCATTTGACCTGGTGACCCAGTTTCGAACTTGGCCTAGTCTTTATCAATATAAACTTCCTGACCTATTTTTAGGACGATTGAATACAAAACGTTGCCTCTTGTGTGTTCACAAACACTTCTGCACGGACGACTAATGACGGACATTCATCGATCCTAAAAACTCACCATGAGCTCTTCATCCTCAGGTGAGCTAAAAAGATAAAAGTCGCTAAATGGAATGAAACGTCCTATCCATCATAAATGTTTTGAACAAGGCTAACAGCAAGTGGCAGATACCAATACGTTTTCTCTCTCTACCATTTTATTTCTGACACTTTGACACTGTTACCTGAAGCAGAGAACAATGTATAAAATGCAGCAAAGGTTTTGGATATAGTGGGTTTCCCCATGCTGTAAGCCTAGTTAAAAAGACCCAGATAATTTTTTTTTATTAAATTATGTAACCTATTCTTTTTGTAGTCTTGACTATGAGTATTATCACCTGTTCTTTTTCTTAATTAGAGATTGAAGAATGTAAAGGTTCTTATACTTTCTGACAACAATATAAAGTTAAACTTTTACCTCATTAGGCTGTTACAATAAATATACAGACGAGAATCATACAATATAAGTTTTCATAATCATGTAAACCCACTTAAAAACAAAATAATAACAGGGATTACTAATAAGCAGGCTTCCAATACGTAGCAGCCCCGAAGTCATTCACACCACACACACACACACACACACACACACACACACACACACACACACAATCGTACACACACAAACATACACTACCAACACACACTAGCAACAAAGCAAACACACGAGGACAAAACGACAATTAAAAGGAACACAGTGGGGGGGGGGGGGGGGGGGGGGGGGGGGGGGGGGGGGGGGGTGGGCGCACCAGGGGGGGGGGGGGGGGGGAAAACCCCCCGGGGGGGGGGGAACCCGGTTATGGTGCGCCCCAACCATCGGAATTCTTTAATCACGATTTAATAGCAGGTTTCATTGTATATCGATATTTACTGAAGTAAACAGAGCCATTGATTCATAAATCATTATCATTATGAAAAAATAATATCCCAACAATCCTTTATTATCGGCTTATAAGTAAGGATTTAATACTTCTGAGCAGGTTTGATGAAAGTTGAATGAAAATTTGACCTGTGAACTGTTATCAATGAAAGGCTAACGGAGGTCACTGTAACCTTGACATTTGACTACTGACTCCAAAGATAACAGGGATCTTCTACAGTTTGCAGGAAACCTTATGAATAACTTTCATGAAAAAAACAAACTAACATTGTGACCTGTAGAGATTGATCAAGTAAAAGTTTACTGACAGATGGACGGACGGACTCTGTCCAATAGAGCTAAAACAGAAAGTATGTGCAAATGTCAAGGTTACCAGTTAAAGTGTTGCAATGTATTTGTAAAACTTAATACGTGGTCCAAATTTCGTAACTGTAGCTTAAACAAGAAGGCCATGATGGCCCTATATCGCTCACCTGAATACAAGACCAATTGCCTAATGGTTGTGGTAAATTTTGACTCAAAAGGCATGATTTGAACGAAGTAGGTGGAAGACTACAAGACAATGTTACATACCAAATAAGTTTTCCTATATACGTCTTTGTAAAACAAGTGATCTCCTTGGCAGGGCCAATATTGACCCCATGGGGTAGGATTTGAACATTTTTAAAGTTTTTCCTATATAAGCCTATGTAAAATCAATTGACCCCCGGGCGGGGTCAATTTTGATCTGGGGTCATTATTTGCAAAGTATTGGTAGAGGTCCATTAGACAATGCTATATGTTAAATATCTAAGCTCTAGGCCTTGTAGATTTAGAGAAGAAGATTTTTTAAAGTTTTTCCCTTTTTGTTGCCATAGCAACCTTAGTTCTGAAGAGAATGGCATTCTTTGAACAACTTTGATAGAGCTTCATGCAAGGAACACCCCTGCACAGTTTCATCAACATTGGCCCAGTGGTTTCAGAGGAGATGTCGTTTGAAGAAACTGGTGGACGGACGAACGACGGTCGGACGGAATACGATCCTAATTGCTCACTCTGGCACAAAGTGCCAGGTGAGATAAAAGTAAGAAAATAGTGTTAAAATGGTGTGGCTCATTTTGGCCCCAATAAATACAATAGTTGTGAGAAAGGACACCTAGACGATGCTACATACAGACTATCTAAGCTCTAGCCCTTGATATTACGGAGAAAAAAGATTTAAAACAAATTCATTCCCTATAAAAGCCTTATAATAAGTAAAATAGAAGGGGTAATTTTAAGCATAGGTGTGGAGGTTGAACAATCTTGGCAGTGAGCCACTAGATGATTCTATATACCAAATATTCAAGCTCTGTGCCTCTTGGTTTGGACAAAAAGAATTCTGAAGTATTTTCTAAAACAAGTCTAAATAAAACATTCAAGTGTTCAGGTGAGCTAAAAAGAAAAAAATGCTTCTTTATTTAAGAGACATACAAGTCACACCACATTGAAATAAATCCATAAACGGTTCTACTTTCTGTAGGAGTATGAAAACAATAATTGTGCTGGTATTTTGAAGTACTGTTCGGTAGACACACATTATGACACTTATTTAAATATTCTCTTGAAATGGCCCAACTATCTTATTCTCCCTTGGTAATATAATTTTAGAAATCTGAAGGCTAATCATTTTAGTTACACAACTTAGTACTATTGCAAGCTTGTGATCTATACGAGTTTCATTTAATGCAAAACAAATAGCAAGAGTGTCATGACGGCCTTACATCGCTTAAATCTGAGATATATTGCAGGAGTTTTACATACACAAATTAATGTTTCTCCATAAAATATGGCCATTGACCGTATTAATTAGGTCTGGAATTCCTTCATATGTGTCATCATATGTCCCTGTAAATGATGTTTTCTCCTGAAAGCCTTGTTGCATGTACCACACACAAACTTCTTCTCGGATACATGAATGCTGTCCATGTGCACTTTCAGGCTGTTTTTCCAGCGGAAGGCTTTTCCGCATTCCGGGCAGGTGTATTCTGGCTCCGCCGACACATTTGGCCGCTCCGAAACTGCCAGTGGAAGAAACGACAGGTTGCAGGATGCTGTGCGTTGTACTGTCTGTTGCCAATCCTCAAACACTGTAATATAATAATTTACAATATACAGAATTATAGTCAATGAAAAAAAATAATAGTAAAATAAACCATTCAATTCAGACTCGGTTATGTGAAAAGTGTGTGCGTCTTAAAGGGCTGAATCGTATAACGTTATAACTGTGACGTATAAAGATGCTTATTTCGGTCTACATTTAGAATAAATTGAATTAACAACAGTGTAAACATGTACTAGCGAAATAAACATGCAACATGACACTAATTTACGGGCTGAAAACAATTTAATCTCAAAAGTTTCTGTCTTCGAGTTAGGATTTTGTTGAACGTAACATTTACACATCCGCTTATTTGTTTTGGTCTGGTGATTGTATGATCATCTTTACATTCAACAAATAAACACACCATCCTTTTTTCGAAAGTCTTTGCTTAGAACATGCCTTTTAACGTTCTCCTGTTAACTTTCTTCACTTCTCAAACTTTTAGTCTGGCAGTACCGATAGTTGTTTTTCAAAGGGGTGTTTTTTAAATTAACTGACTGAATGGCTAGCAGTGCAGATCATAATAAGACTGCTTATAATTATATACATGCTGATTCAATTCATGCCAGCAGAGTTAGGGAGTAAGTACAATATACATTAACACTACGTTCAGATTTAAAACAGAATGCGTTTTATATATCAATTTTCACGCTAAGAAACTTGCGACACTACAATGTATTCCTGACGTTAGCATATAACTACAAGGTATGATGAAAGTGGATTCACTATTGTACTATTACACTAAGTTACTATTACATTACACTACACTACTGTACAACTATACTAAGTTACTATTACACTACACTACATTATTGTACTACTATTCAAAGTTACTATTACACTACACTACACTATTGTACAACTATACAAAGTTACTATTACACTACACTACACTACACTACTGTACAACTATACAAAGTAACTATTACACTACACTATTGTACTACTATACAAAGTTACTATTACACTACACTACATTATTGTACAACTATACTAAGTTACTATTACACTACACAACACTACACTACTGTACAACTATACAAAGTTACTATTACACTACACTATTGTACTACTATACTAAGTTACTATTACACTACACTATTGTACTATTACACTACACTATTGTACTACTATACTAAGTTACTATTACACTACACTATTGTACTACTATACAAAATTACTATTACACTACACTACATTATTGTACAACTATACTAAGTTACTATTACACTACACTACACTATTGTACAACTATACAAAGTTACTATTACACTACACTACACTATTGTACAACTATACAAAGTTACTATTACATTACACTACACTATTGTACTACTATACTAAGTTACTATTACATTACACTACACTATTGTACTACTATACTAAGTTACTATTACACTTACACTACACTATTGTACAACTATACAAAATTACTATTACACTACACTATTGTACTATTAACTAAGTAACTATTACATTACACTACATTATTGTACTATTATACTAAGTTACTATTACACTAGACTACACTATTGTACTACAATACAAAGTTACTATTACATAACACTACACTACTGTTCTATTATACAAAGTTACTATTACATTACACTACTCTATTGTACTACTATACAAAGTTACTATTACACTACACTATTGTACTATTACACTAAGTTACCTATTACATTACACTACACTATTGTACTACTATACTAAGTTACTATTACATTACAAAAGACTATTGTACTACTATACAAAGTTACTATTACACACACTATTGTACTATTACACTAAGTTACTATTACATTCACACACTATTGAACTACTATACTAATTATATTAAATTACACTATTGTACTACTATACAAAGTTACTAGTATACACTATTACAATTACACTAAGTTCGGTTACATTACATACACTATTGAAAGATAAGACGTTTCTATTACGCCCTATTGTTCTTATTCAACCGCATTACACAAGTTACTATTACATTACACTACACTATTGTACACTATACTAAGTTACATTACGTTACACTTCTATTGTACTCTAACAAATTAATTACACTACCATGTCGAGATTACGACGCATTATATTTTCGTACTTGGCTAAGTTACTATTACATTACACTACACGTACTATTAGTTTTTATTGACGTGTTTTGATTAATTACTATTACATTACACTACACACTGAACTACTATACTAAGTTACTATTACATTAACACACTATGTACTACTAGACAAAGTTACTATTACGCTACACTATGTACTATTACACTAAGTTACATTACATTACACTACACTGGTGTACTACTTACTAAGTTACAACATTACACTAACTATTGTACGATATAAAGTTATATTACGCCATTTAATTACTGTCGTGTACTATTACACTATTCGCCCTAGCCATGTACAACTATACTAAGTTACTATACATTACACTACAAATGTACAACTATACTAAGTTACAAAATAAACTATTGTACAACATACTAAGACTATTACATTACACTACACTATTGCACTACTATACTTAGTTACTATTACATTACACTACACTATTGCACTACTATACTAAGTTACTATTACATTACACTACACTATTGCACTACTATACTAAGTTTCTATTACATTACACTACAATATCGTACTACGTTTATGCCACTTAACAAACAGTGACAACGAGAATTTTAATTTGAACTGATCCTAATAAAATGTATCATATACAGTGTGGTTTATACAACACACATTCGGTTATTTCTTTGAAAGATAAGACGTTTCTTTCCGCCCGTTCTTATTCAACTGCATTACAGTTATTTTCAGCGTCGTTCCTGTATAGTGGCTAATTTCTGCCATGTCGAGATTTCGACGCATTTATTTTCGTGTTGGCTGGTTTTAATACGTCGCGTTTTAGCTTTTTATTGACGTGTTTTGATTTTTCGGAGCTAGAATGCGAAAACACTAACTCGACAAGTAGCTTTTTCGTGGTGTTATAATTATATTAAATGATAGAGCCTTGTGTTCCATTTATTCTAAAACAATATTGTGCTATTCTTTCATATTCAAGTTCATGAAACTTTAAATCAAGTCGTCTCGAGTGTCATACACAAGAGGGCCAAGATGGCCCTATATCGCTCACCTTGGTACAAGTCCAGATCACTAGACAATGTTATTTACCCAATAGGTTTTCCTATATACATCTTTGAAAAACAAATGACCCCCTTAGGGTAAGGCCAATTTTGACCCCAGGGGCATAATTTGAACAAACTTTAAAGAGGTCTACTAGGCAATGCTTCATGCAAAATAGCTAAGCTCTAGGCCTTGTGGTTTCAGAGAAGAAGATTTTTAAAGTGTTTCCTATATAAGTCTATGTAAAACCAAGTGACCCTCAGGCAGGGTCAATTTTGACCTGGGGGTCATAATTTGCACAGTATTGGTAGAGGTCTTGGTAAAAGTTATTTCCTATATAAGCCTATGTAAAACTAAGTGACCACCATGTGGGGTCAATTTTGATACCAGGGTCATAATTTGAACAATCTTGGTAGAGGTCCACTAGCCAATGCTACATGCCAAATATCTAAGCTCTAGGCCTTGTGGTTTCAGAGAAGAAGATTTTTAAAGATTTTCCTATATAAGCCTATGCAAAACTAAGTGACCACCCGTGTGGGGTCAATTTTGACCCGGGGAGCATTATTTGAACAATCCTGGTAGAGGTCCACTAGACAATGCTACATGCCAAATATCTAAGCTCTAGGCCTTGTGGTTTCAGAGAAGAAGATTTTTAAAGTTGTTCCTATATAAAGCCTATGCAAAACTAAGTGACCACCCGCGCAGGATCAATTTTGACCCGGGGGTCATAATTTGAACAATCTTGGTAGAGGTCCACTAGACAATGCTACATGCCAAATATCTAAGCTCTATGCCTTGTGGTTTCAGAGAAGAAGATTTTTTAGTTTTTTCTATTTGTTGCCATAGCAACCAGAGTTCTGCATGGAATGGAATTCTTTGAGCTTCATGCAAGGAACATCCCTGCAATGTCTCATCAACATTGGCCCAGTGGTTTCAGAGGAGATGTCGTTTGAAGGAAATGGTGGACGAACAGACGTACGACGTACTACGTATGACGTACTTCGTTCGACGGACGCCAGACGGAATGCGATCCTAATAGCTCACTCTGCCACTTTGTGCCAGGTGAGCTAAAAATAGCCTCCGATCCAAGTTTTTCGCCTTACATGTGTCATTCAGTTGAACAAAGTTTTTACATTAAACGTTTTTCTAAATGTACCGTTTTATCACTTCCAGCCAATCATAAAAAAATATTAGCTTTCACTACTGGTTTTGGTCTCTGTAAAACCGTTAATTAGTAGTAGAAGTACGTATTAAGTCTTCAATGGAGTAACAATGACACACCTTTTGAACACCTGCTCTTTAATCACAAAAAAAGTCACGCAAATGACTTTAGTCGGCAGCTTATTTGTGATCCTATGAAATCGCCGAATTTATCCTTTTCCTTCACTCTAAATTCCATAGAACGACTATAGGCCTTAGATTTGATTTGATTTGAAGCAAATTTTATAAAGGTCCAATCCATAACAGCAACTATGTTAGCTTGTTTTTGTGGATGAGACCTCGGCATGTCTCCCACCATGCCTATACCTATCAAAAGTGTTTTTCTGTGTCCAAAAAGAGGAGAGATTTACCTGACTGCAATTTCCAGTCAGTTACTGTAGGCCTTACTATGTAGCATTTCAATTTATAATGATTTCAGTCCGGTCGAGAAATTGGCAGAAATACGACGTTTTCATTTGATGTCAAAAAAAAGATTACTACTAAATATATAAGTATTCATCTGTACTTGTTCTGTAGAAAAATAGAGTTTTCCGTCGTTATGCCCCCGTCGAACTTTCTAATTTTCATAGAACGTAACTGATGAACACTTATGTATACATAAGCAATTAAATACAAAGAAGTAGCGCAATTTAGACACCACTTTTACAATTAAGACAATTTGTACAAGTACAAGGAAATTATTTGAAAATGTACTATGTGAAATGTATTTATTATTTCCTCTGATGTGGTTTTAGCAAAATTTCAGTATCAACATCTTTTTAAATCAAATCCGCAGTTACTCGAAATTGAAAATACAACCAAATAATCAAAAGACAATCACAATGTGTACTGTCAAACTTGAAAAAAGGCTTTATTTTGTAATATGACACAAACGACAGTGCAGACAAATTAAAAACTACAACTATAACATCCTATTTTATTCGTGATTGCTTTACGTCTTAACAGCAAACAAATATTGACAAGGCACCATTGAAATATTTTCTATTCACAGAAACTGAAATAAATGTGTTTAAACAAACAGGAGGTTAATGATGACGTTTTTTCGCTCACCTGGCTACCATTTGGCTATAATACAAGGTTACCAACAGCGTCGCAGAAACGAGAGTAAAAATACATTACATTGCTGTAAAAAGTAAAAAGAGGTAAAAGGGGAGGCGTGGTCAATTTTGACCTTGAGGCAATTTAGAACAGTTTAAGGAGAGCTAAACAAGGCTACATACCAAAATATCTTAGCTCTAGACCTTGCAATTATGGAAGAGATTTTCAAAAA
This sequence comes from Saxidomus purpurata, assembly GCA_022818135.1. Lineage (NCBI taxonomy): Eukaryota > Metazoa > Mollusca > Bivalvia > Venerida > Veneridae > Saxidomus > Saxidomus purpurata. The sequence goes on from JAFMSR010000004.1 coordinate 49,338,918, forward strand.
AAATCCTATATATGTCTATGCCCCCCTCCCGGTTCGTTGTCAATTTTGACCAAAGGAGCATAATATGAACATGACTGGTAGATGTCCACTAGGTGATGCTACACAACAACTATAGAATTTCAGCTTTTTCGTCCAAATTACAGTGCAAGTTGTTATAAGTCGGTGTGTATGACTGCATTTATTTCAACGTTCAATATCTCGATCATCAGAAACGCAATTAACAAAATATGAACGCATGCACTTAGCTGTTAAAACTGGGTTATAGTGCAGCGAATCCCATTACAGATAGTACAGTTTGCAGGAGAAGGTCATAATAAATGTTGATATAACTTGTAGCCTAACCCTTTTTTCCATTATGCTATGAAAACTGGTATATTGTGCTATAATAAATATGAAACATTGCTTGGAAATAAAATATGTTTAAACTAAACATTTTGCAGGATCATCCTCAATCCAAAAAAGTAAGTTTCAACATATATGCAGGTCGGTTTGCAGAGGAAATATATTATTTTACAATAGACACTTGTGATTAGACAAAGCCGATTCAAACAGAACATTCACATGCCCATACTCTTGCAAACCTTAACAGTTACATATTGTTTTCCCGAATTTAGTGATAAGCATGTCATATAACACATTTGTGACTTGATGACCAAAATCATCCGTTCATGAGTTTTGATATAATTAGCAAAGCCACAGCCAAAAAGCAGGCGCCAAGTGCCAAAACCGGAGCCGGGCTCCATTCATACATAATTTTATGGTTTCATAATAAGCGAGGTAACTTAACACTCGTGTCAGAAACAACAGGAATTGCAGTTATATCCTCTATTTGGAACCTTTTGAAATTTCCCCTGATTAGACAGGTTATGTCGTTCGAACATGGGTTCCTTAATCAAAGAGGCGGCTGAACTGCCTTCTTCTGCAGTTGACCATGGTGTTTTATGTGAAAAGAATCGAGTGTTTAAAACAGTACGGTAGTCTATAAAAACAGTTTTCCTTTCTAAATGTACACATTATACATTTTTTTCAAAAGTTACTTGTTTGCAGCTGGGTATTTAGATCAGGCTAAAAATAGAAAAGAATGTTTATCAACTACACGTATATTGTATTAATGTTCGGGAATGCCTTCCTGAATTACTTTTTCACTTAGTATTAAATTCTTCACTTAGAGATGAAGTCAAATGGAATGGAAGTTTTCGACATTTAGAACTGAAAATGAGTCATCATATGTCCTTGTAGGTGATGCTTTCTCTTGAATCTTTTGTTGCACTTATTACAAGTATATTTTCCTTCTGAGGAATGTATTGTGTCCATGTGTAGTTTCAAGTTTCCCTTTCTCGCGAACTTCTTATTGCAGTGTGTACACTGGTAATCACCGATTTGCCTTGCTTCTGAGAAACCTCTATATGTAAATGTGCCCCTTTCATCCCCTGTTATCATCTGTAGAAATGGAGTATCTGGAATAGAAATACCATAATCAGTTTCTTCATATCAAAGCATATAACAAACTTTTAATTTCGACAGTACCACACGATGATAAAAGAGATAAATTTATTGACTAAATAGTGGATAGTAAAGATCATGATCCTAATGTACAAATGCATATGTCTAACATATTATAACATTTAACTTAACACACTTCATTTTAAAAAGAAGGAAGAGTTTATATATTTCAGTAGTTTCTAATGTCATCACAAAAATAACCGTCCTACAAACATGTGTATGACCTAATGCCACTTAGGAATGATCACTCTCTATTCGTTGGTTTGTTTAACAGTACAGCAACTGTTTAATGTTTGGATAATTTTGTTCAAATTTCAGTTAACATGTTTTCGTAAACAAAGTAAAAAGTGGACTTTATTCGCTATAAGGAGAGATGTGTTATTGGACCTGTTTGTCTGCGAAGCCTATTCATGTGCGAAATGCAAATAATTAAAGTGTGCAGTCAAAGGAATATTGCTGCTATGAGACGAATTGGCATAAGGATTACAACGCGAAATCATACCCTCTCTGCCCCAATCCCCACTTTCTAATTCGTAGATTAACTTTAAAATAAAAATTAGTTTCGGATTTTTCAAAAGTTTGACAAAATATGTACCAGATACTCAAATGTAGAGATAATATAGAATGGGAATATATAACAGTACCAAGACCCCTTCTCGTTTATGCCTTCAAATGGGAAGCGGGTGTAACCTTACTTAGTACGTTTGAGTATGACAAAGGCAAAAACTGTGTCAAATATTGCTTGACCAACTTGCAATAGGACCATTTTGTACAGTAATATAACTTTAACTTTCAATTTCTGTTTAAATGTGAGGGCTGGGTAATGGTATCAAGGGGGGGGGGGGGGGGAATGGCGGAGTATGGTGTCAAAGTGGCTGGTTGTATGGTGTCAAAGTGGCTGGGTGTATGGTGACAAAGTGCCTAGGTGTATGGTATCAAAGTGGCTGGGTGTATGGTATAAGTGGATGGGTGTATGGTGTCGAAGTGGATGTAGGGTATCAAAGTGGCTGGGTGTATGGTATCAAAGTGGATGGGTGTATGGTGTGAAAGTGGCTGGGTGTATAAAGAGTAAAAATTAGTCTAGTCACTTATTTATTGAAAAACTTGTATGAATACAAACATGTTACATATCGATGGTTGATCGCAAAACCGTTGTAACACTTCTATTTCATATAATTCACTGCAGTTTTGCGATCAACCCTTCGTATATACAACAACAATATAATCACTTTTTATGTTGCAAAAACACCAGAGGTGTAAATCTATTACACATTCAATGCAGAAGATGAACAATGAATTATATAAATAATTCAGGATTGTGACATAGAATACATTTATCGCCTGATAAAAGGCATGCATAAACAAAACGGCCATGATGGGCCTATATAGCTCACATGAGCATTATTGCACTTTAAAACAAGAAAGCAGGTCAAAAGGTCATATCGGTAACCGAGTCATAGGAATTTTGAAAATTAGTTTGCAAAACTACACAAATAGTCGAAATTTCATCAGATCTCTCTACCTTGAAAAACAAAAACAAGGCACAGTGTCGGTCAAGGTCTCAGTTGAGATGTGCTTTCAAAAAGCTGTACATATGGTTCAAATTTCATTGTTGAAGTTTCAAAAACAGGAAAGTCGGTCGGAGGTCAAGGTCAGTCAATTTCAAGGTTGAGCTATATACATGATCCAAATTTCATTGATGTAGCTTCAAAAACGGAAAGAAGGTCAAGGTCAGTAAAACAAGGTCAAATGGTCTGCATGCACAACTATCCACATAATTCAAATTCCATTGCTGTATCTTCAAAAACAAGTAAATTGTTCACTAGGTCAACGACAGAAATTTGTCACTAAAGTCAGAAGGTTACGGTAAAGTCGGCCAATGTCAGAGTTGAAATCTGCATGCAACATTATCGATGTAGTTCATTGCTGTAGCTTGACTCGATTCCATCATAACATACATTCTAACAAATGTTTCTTTATTTGGTTAAAAGGAGGCCTAATGCGTTACTGTTCCATTCAAGGAACAATCTAATGAAATTTGATATACATAGTTACGTGAATATGCGGGAGATGTTGAAAATGATTCTAGTTTTAGCTCTTGTGGAAATTTAGTGCACGGGACGATCATAGTTGCTAACCTTGTGCAGATTCTGTTCAGGTGAGTAAAGATAAAAATAAACATAATGAATTTATTATCTCAACTCAAACAGAAAAGTGATAATCTTACTTCTTACTTAAATACAAATCTCAATCTCAAGTAAATTTTACAAATAACCTGAATCAAAAAGAAGGCTTCAAAGGTTAAGTGTATATTTTGTTTAATGACCATATCAAAGCTTGTCAATATTATCAATGCACGCATCATTTTACCCACATAATCTAAAATGTAATATGTGCAGTACCCTTGGAGATTGATATATAGTTTTGTTTAGGAGTGAGAATTGTATTTTTTATAATGATCGTAAAAACAGTACATTGAGCATTGTTTAACAAATGGCCCAGACATTGTAAAATTTATATAATACATAAAGTCGGAAAAGAAAACATAGGTACATATGGTCGTTAGAAGCTTATGTATACAAAGCATTTGAAAGAAGAAAACTTTTAAAAATTTCAGGCAATACAATAGAGTAGTCCACTTTGATCTCTCCTAGAAAATGATATACATTTTTACTGTATTGTTGTACTGAAGTATGTGTTCTATGACCCTTACCTTTCCTTATGTCAAATACGTTTTACATTTCATATTTTTCTGTAAATGTCCATGAGCGAGAAATGACATATACGGAAATCAATAAACTATTAATAAACCGTTACACCAACAGAACCATGTCAAGGAGAAGATTTGCTTACAAAAAACTAAATGGAAATCTTTATAAAGATTTTAATGGGATATTTAATTCAAGAAACTGCAAGAAAATAATGTTCTATAATCTTCTCGAAAAACATCTAACTATCCGTTCTAAATCTATCCTTTCTGCTCTTTGAAACAAGTACATTACAATCATTAAACCTGTACAGTTATTCAATACGTTATAGTTATAGTATTAAACAAGTACCCCCCCCCCACATTTAAACATTTACATTGTATCTGTTATACAACATTCTTTCATGCTTCAAAGATCCATTAAGTCTGTACATCCTTTAAAAGACCACTCAATAGTTTTTTCTTAGTTTACTCCACACACTATCTCCTTATTCACATACAAAAGTCATTCAAAATCCTTTCTCATATTTTCACACATTTGCCTATAGTTTACGCAACATCTTCACACAATGTTTCATTTACACGTGTTACTCCCCATTCATATGCCTCAACATATGACCCTTAAGGTGATGCTTCATACGGAATGCCTTTTTGCACACATCACACACGAACTTCTTTTCTCCGCTGTGAATTTTCATATGTGTCTTCAAATTTTGCTTGAACGTGAACTTCCTTCCACACACAGGGCACGTGGGCATGTTTGGCATATGGTTGTAATTTCCATGGCTACTGTATCTTCTAGCAGGCCAATCTGAAACAAGAAAACAAATAAAAAATAAAGAGAATGCATGCAAAGTGGACGCAAGAGAAATGAACTACGCTAAGAATATATATAACAGCTACTACACCCCATTTAATATTGTCATATTGTGAAGTCTTTACAGACTAACTTTTAAAATACACTTCAACTGACGCTCAAAAAAAACCGCAGGTTTTCTGACTGGACGACTTTTGAAACACAGGCTTTCTGATTGGACAGGTTTTGAAAAGCAGGTTATCTGATTGGACAATTTTGGTAAACTTTGTGCCACTCTCCCATCTATTTCTTTGTTTTGGCTTCGTGACCTAATTTTAACAATACATGATTGACTTTTAACTAAACTTAAATCTCAATTAGACATACATTCTGACTCATTTTCAATATGATTGTGTCTAAACTGTCGTTTCTAGAACTTCCTTCAGGTTGTCCTTCGTTTCGACAAGAGATCCCATGCATCCAAATTTCGAATGGACATTGAGACAAAACTTATAACCTATTTGCATGTTGAAGATCTGATTCCTGTCATGTAATGGGTTTCTAAAAATCCAACATTAGTATCCATTATATCACCTTCCAATTAAAGTCTAGCATGGTCCTTCCAAGTAACGATAGGTAGGTTAAATAACTCTCCCTGTGAATTGATATGGGTGTTAACTACCAGAATAATTATGTTGCAAAACATTACGATAAAAGAAACTTCAGCTGTGTCTTTAACAGTTGTATTTTCCTGTATTCATATGCCAGAAGTAAAAACTTACGTTAAAATAAAAATAAAAGTAAAATGGCTCCCGGTTCTCCCGGCTCCCGTTTGTTTGTAGTTGTGCTTATTGGGTCCACGAACCTCGGTCGAGGTGTATAATCGGTACGACCCGCATGGTGATAGACAATTAAGAAATGGACTACAAACATAGGAAAGTACTGAATATTAGAACGTGAAAAGAAAAAATTATATGTAATCATTACTAATAGTTGTTATAGGGTACGTTGTTTCTGTAAAGGGCAATCCGAAAGAAAAAAGACCAAGACATAGAGAACATTGCAGACACTTTTAAGTCTTTTAACACAAGGATTGATGCATTCAATGTACTATATAGCTGGACATAACAACAGCCAAACATGTGTTTATCTATTCAGAGATAACAGATATTGGATAGGTAGTCATATCTGATGAGCATGTAGCGCTTTACTATTTACCTATCAACCATAAACAAAGTTTTACTTATCTATTGTAGATGGAAATTTAAACTCATGCAAAACCAACATATGTCCACAAATGCTTTACATTTTCCCAACGTAGCAATCATCATGATGGCAATTGAACACGTGTAGATTTTAGATCTATTGTATGGTCAGATCGAGAATCTCATAAGATTGAATACAGTTATCATAAATGAAACATTCATGAAATGAGCCAAAAATATCCTTCTACCTATTGTAATGTATTCATCGGTGCAATGGGAAGGAAGACGTTAAACGGGCTCACATTACAGCAATACATTCTGGTAGAGACTGTGACAGGGAGTCAAGTGACGGAACTGTGTCTCGCAAACATGTTGGCAAACGTGGGAACAACAAAAGTATCCAAACCCATCCGTGGAATTTTAGATTTTTATTTGAAACAAATTACACAGTACACTTATAAGCTTCACAAACAACCATTGCACTCAACTATTAAACTACAGCTTGAACAAACGTAATAGTTTGATAGTAAATGTCTCTCCTTTCTGAAATGTTACCGTAGCCAACTAAATCGAAATTAACTTTTCTAAATCTATGCCGAAGAGCAATAATAGCGTCCTCATGCGGACACACGTCGTACTAAAGTAATCCACGACTCGAATCCAGTGTACATTGTATCTAAAGTACTAGTAAACTTGGGGAAAATTGTATGTCACCCAACGGACGGAAAATTGCCTACACATAAAATGGAAAGTTGAAAGAAACAAAGGGCCATAACTCTACTAAAAATAAGTGGATCGCAACTGCAGCTGGCATGCAATATTTACATAGCGATATATACATTCCTGCCAAGTTTAAACGAAAAATGACCAACCGCAAACTGAATATGTCATACCTGTATAAAACAGCTATCTCAAAATAACAGAAAGCCATAACTCAGCCATTAATAAGCCGATTGTAGCGGTATTTTGTATAAAAGATCTAACCAACCAGTACTAAGCTATGACCTAGAAGATAAGCATGACGGACGGAATGACAAGAAAGTAGCAAAAGGCCATAACTCTGCTATAAATAGGTGGATTATGACGGCATTTGGCGTGCGTCAGTCCCCTATCAAAATATACATTCCTACCCAGTTAAAATAAAATCTTACAAACCAGTACCAAGATATGGCATAGAAGAAAAGCGAGACGGCTGAAGTACAGACAACGCCAAAACAATATCCCCCGCCTTCGGCAAGGCTACAATCAAATAGTAGATTTCCAAAATTTAAAACAATTCAAGATCTATACTACAAGTAAGATTAACATTTACAACATGTTAATAAAAACAAGAATAATGCTAGATCAGTGTCCTTGAAAAAGACAACCGACAGATAACAGACTTAAATATTATAACAGACTATTTAAAATTTAATGAACAAGTTGTAATTACAAACTCAGCCTGACGTGTTCTCTATTATAAGCTTTTCGTGACAAATAAAAACAATTTCTATCCATAAAAAATTCTATAAACACATGAGTATTTCGAAAACTTGCTTATGTTTATTTTTTTATTTACTTGTTTATTTTGATTAGGCAATATCCACAATGGAGCTTCCGAATAATAGACCTTCTAATTATCGGAAACTTCCGATGAACGGACAATTTTTCATGCTCGATTCAAGTCACATGCTTAGATAATGGAATTGTAAATTCTTGAAAAAATGTAATTTAAAATCAAATTAAAAAGCAATTAAAATGGCCTCTTAATTTACTCATATACCTATGACATACTTAATACATTATAAGGAGCCGAAGATTAAACGAAAGTACTCTGCAACTGAGCAAAGTATAACAACTTAAATCTTAAAAACAGGAAAATCATAATGAAATTTCATCAAACGCTTTTTCCCTTTATGATATATTTATCGGAGAAACAATGTAATAGGTATTATCAGTGAAGAGAGGACCAAAAAATACATAATCTACTCTAAAAACGTTAACATTGTATAATACCTACCAGTAGGTGGTTGGCATTTTAGATATTTTTTTCCGCCCGTTTGAATAGTATTTCAGGTAAACTGAAAATCTGGTGCATGATAATAACGTGCCAAGGGCTTCGTCCTAAGACCTTTGTCGACATGGAGAAGCCAAAGACAATTTGATACGGCTCATACTATTTTTTTTGCTTAAGTGAGCTTCATATACAGTTCTTCACAAACATTGAACATGGAGAATACAGCGCCAGATTTAAAGGATGTATTTCTTTCGCAGACTTACTTCTAGGCAAGACAACTAGGCTTTTAGCCGTAACACAAATTCATTCATCTGAAGTTTAATAAACACAAAATCTGACTTGTGCCTCACAATAAGCATTGTATTAGAAATAATTACGATGTACTGAATATTATCTAACCAAAGTCACATCCTTTTATTGAACACGTGTAGTCACGATTGCTCATCCCAAACTGTTTTATGGATTGTCATTACATGCTTTTTCAGTGTTATTTTCTGACGGAACGGCTTTGAACAATGTGGACAGACGAAGGGTCGCACTCCTGTATGTATCAGATAATGCTTCTTCAAATTTCCTTTCAGATTGAATGATTTTGGACAAAGTGGGCATGGAAATAGCGTATATGGTGATCCCTTCACGGGGTGATATGAGTGAAAGTCTGGGATTTCACAGTCTCCAAATCCAGCTGTTACCAGTAACTGTTCCATCTCACCTGAAATTATATAAATATACGCACTTGTAACAATCTACATAGACATATAAGCACTTGTAACAATAAACATAGAAATATACGCATTTGAAACAATTAACATAGAAACATACGCACTTGTAAAAATTAATTAATTTGAATTCGGTGTTTAAAGTTGTTAAAAGTTGTAAAAGATCAAAACCGATGCCAAAACAGTGTAAGTCTACTGCAAACATTGATGCTCGTAACATCATGCGGTAAGTGATTGTTGAGACATGCAGTAGAAGCTCAGTCTTCAAAAATATGTGCCCATATTTTCAAGCCATAACCATGAAGAATATTTTCAGAGAGAAAACCCCCAGATATATACTCAAAAGAAAATTATTTAGTCAGCGAAAACGTTTGTAAAACCCCATAGGCATGATTCAATAACATAAGCCAGCCTCCATAATCATTGGACGAATAAACTTCAACTTACCAATGTTAAGCTATAAGTAGAAATTCAATATTCCATTTGAAAAATCAGCAATATCATGTCAAGTGCTGTCAAAGAATCGCCTAAATATTGTTTTTTATTCAATTCAAAGGGTTGTAAATTCCGAACATGGAATGTTTGACATGATTGTTCTCTAAACGAACATTAAAGTTTGGTAATTCGGCAATGCATTTAACAGGTTTTAGTTGGTACTGGCGTCGATAAAAGATGCATGTATCAAGAAAAAGGTTTACGCCCGAGTTTCAATATCAAGATACTGACACGATTTTAATACCTTTTCACCTTTTCAAGACTTTCTTAAAATTCTTCGGTTTTACTTCAAAAAGAAAATTGCAAAATCTATCTACAACCAGCAAAATCCAATACCTTTCCTGACATAATCCCAGTCTCTCCTCAAAGGAACCAAGGTTGTCCTATATTGTTCACCCGAGTCAAAACAGTTATCATTCACAATCAATGTAGAGTATGAAGAACTGATATCTAAATGAACTCTGCACGGACGATGCCGTTAAATCGAGTGTTTTGTTCTCAGGATTAAATGATTTATAAAACTAAGATATTTTGTCTCACCAACGTCTAGTAATGTTTTATGAAAATAAAAGAACTGTAAGAACACCCACGTGACTCAGCATTGAAGTTCAAAACATAAAGCATGTGTTAGCTGACGTGAAATGCTTATTCAGATTGAATCAAATACTGATGCTAACAATAAGGATATATTATTGAATGTTCAAATTATTTGGACAGGTGACAGCTTCGTCCTTAATTAAATCAGTCCATACTTGATACGTTTAACCCAATGCGAACGGGTTGCAATCCATTTCGTGCCAATGTTTGCTTATAACTTCTAAAAAACAAGTTTAACATATCATATCAATGTTAAATGTAAGAGAAGCTTATTAACGCTTTAAATAGCATGTATAGTGCTGTCCTAAATATTCTGAAACTTAAATCGCCATTCAAACGTGTCTCAAAAATTTAGTGTTGCTTTACCACAAAGAGGGGGGTCATCAACCATTGAACAATCCAAACAGCTCACAATAAGTTCTTTATACTAAAGTGGGTTTAAATTAAAAGACAACAACAAAATCAATTTCGTTCGCTTTTTTTACAACTAACAAAAATGTGATCATTTAACAACAAAAGATCGTTTCTACAAACTCTTAAGCTTGTACCGACATCAAATACTTTCTTAAATGAAACAGTTTAAGAAATCCTTATGTCTACTTTTCTGTAAAATGCATATTTCGATTTCCTTAAACTAAAGAGAATGTTTAACTGCTTAATTAAAAAGTAATTAACCCCAACTCTCGTTCTTGTGTGACCTAAAAGAGATCTTCAAGACATTACATACATACACAAGTTCCTCTGTATTAAACAAATACATGTATTTTTCTTACAAATTCCTTTACATAAAAACATTATGAACAGTAAAGAGATGCCTCTTCAAGGAATCTTCTCTGCTAAAATGCTTCCCACATTCACTACAGTTTGAGCTCCTTCCCCCTTTGTGAATGACTTTATGACGGTTCAAATTACACTTCATGGTAAATGTTTTTCCACAGATTTCACACGAAAATTTCCCTAACATATCATGGGTTAGCATCTGTCTCTGATAATCTAAGGTCTCTGAGGCACACATGTGTGTTATCTGTTGTTCTTGTAAATCTGAAAATACAATTAATCAGATGTGAGAAGCATATTTGTATTATAAATTACGAACTAGTTTTATCAAAGAAGAATGTGTTCGTGTCTCCTACTACTGTCCGAAGCATGATGATTTTGTCTAACAGAGCAAATATGTTATGAGCTGAAGTTTAATAATAATTTACATTGAAATCAAGCAACAAATTAAGGTGAAATATCCACTGGTAATTACCAACTTTCCCACCAAGTTCGAGTTGCATATGCCTATCCTTGTTCGCGTTATTTAACGAGAAATGTTAAGTATCGAAGACGACTAGATGGTACCTATTTACCTATTGACGAACATCCCAATTATCAAGTTTAGAGATACTATACGCACAAACATGTTCGAGACCATTTCCTTTTACAGTTTAAGGATCCTCAATCAAACTGTGCGGAGTTCATTAATGGGGTTAGTTTCGTACTGAAGGTCACTGGGACGTGAGGAAGTGACTTCAAATTCAATACGGACAACGTACTGTTTGCTGACATGCTGCCGACCAATCCGAGAAAATAGGTCAGTGTCTTCCATGTTAATGGACACCGACAAAATACGCAATGCCAGCAAGTGACGTTAAAGGACAGAGCAATCCCAATATATCTGCAGTAAGTGACGATATGACAGAGCAATCCCAATATATCTGCAGTAAGTGACGTTATAGGACAGAGCAATCCCAATATATCTGCAGTAAGTGACGATATGGGACAGAGCAATCAAACTGCGTATGAGACAGAGCAATCCCAATAAATCTGCAGTAAGTGACGTTATGGGACAGAGCAATGCCCTTATAGTATGGTGACAATGGAGGCCAAAATGGGGATCTCCTGTTCATAACCATATAACAAAGAATGGTATACCTATACCAAAATATCCGTCAAGGTCAGTAGTATATGGACCTGCCGACATAAATTGCTTACAAGTGCTGCGGACCTGGAAATCCAAGACGGCGTCTAAGATGGACGCCATTAATTACCAATTCAATGAAAAGTGTATGTCCAGATGTGGCAGTATCATTTATTCATATGCATGGATATCATTAATTTTATATATGTAGTGTACATCAAATGACATACAACATTGACCAATTAAATGTCACGGTCAAGGTCATTTCAATACACAAAAATTTTCTGAAAATTCGATGTTTCCTCTGTATTTTTCTTATTTTGCTATGTCTGCAATGATGAAACACATTGCATTTAAGACTTACCAAGACTGTTATATAACTTGCAACATTTCTTACCTTATGATTATTTATCATGACGATGTACGAACAAGATGACCAGTCATGTCAGAGACAAAGTTAAGGTCACAAAGACCTAAAATACATAAGACATGGGTTCTTGAATTCACATATTAAGTTCGGGTTGTGTATGTGCATTAGTATGTTAGAGTTGGACACATGGTGGAGTATAGCATTTTGATCAAAGAATGGCATACTTTTGTTAAATCGTCAAGGAAAATACGGAATAATACTCGTGAGAGGTGTGAGGCAGTATGACAAGATAAAGATAGAAAATGATACTGAACTTGGGATCTAACTTAACCTACCAGGATTTGTTAGCAGAAATAGTAATTTTAGTATTTCCTGATACACGATATAACAAATACTGTCTTACAAATTATATAACTTTTTATTGAACTGCTATATCAAAGTAATATATAATCAAAATGAAATTCATAGCCAATACAAGTAAGCATTACTATAAAAGCATTTGTTGTGCGTTAGTATTTAGCTGACAATGATAAATTTCTGCAATAGCTTTCATAGGCTACGACTTCCAGCCACAAGCTGTCCTGTAATATAATATGCGTGTATCTAAAAAGAACTGAAAATCAAAATGCATCTTTTTCAAAACTGGAATTTTTACAGTGATGTTCAAAAAAGCTAGCCTATAATAAACGTTGGGCAAATATGTTCGAAAATTCATGACCAGTGGTCTTATCAGCCACAATGTGTACGATATGATGTGCATTTTTTTAATCGCAACATCGAAACTTACATTTGCACATTATAAATTAATTTGCGGTTATATAAAGTATCGGACTGGACTTTGCCAATTTTGAACCTAGGGGTATGATTTGAACACACTTATAAGACGTCCACTAGACATGTTAGAATTTTTTTTTTTAAATCCAACATAATTCTATGAAAAACAAGTGACCACTCGGCCAATATTGAACAATATAGAATATTTAAACACTAGATGATGCCACACAACAAAGATCTAAGCTCTGGTCCTTGTAATATTGTTGAAGATTTTCAAAGTTTTGATCTAGTTTTAGCTCTGGTGGCCACGTTATCTAGTCAACCAGAACCATTTGAACAAATTATAGGGAACTTAAAGCGAGGGTGCTCCTGGCCAAGTTTGATGATATTCCATGAAGCACACACTGATTTAAATGTATCACATTTCATCGATAATACAAGACTAGTCACATCTAGAGACTTACGGATGTGATATATTAGGGTAAAAATGGGCAAGCTTTCAATAAACACCAGTCACTTATATGAAAACTCACACACTGTACCTTTATAAAGTGCAAACAGTGAACACATATCTCTATGAGATGCAAATACAAATGTATAAAAACACATACCTTAATGACAACTTATACTTTGCGAAAAGAGAATATGAAACCTTACACTTTAAAGAATGGAGTATATTAAAATCACTATTGAGACAAATAAAAGTAAGAAAACTATGGCACAGCCTTTGGCAGATATACAACACTCAAACAAGTTAATAGTTCTTCGTGGTAACAAAGTATATTTTACCACCATTGATAAAATCAATGTTAAAGTAAACATCTCTAAAAATTAGGTCACAGTTAACAATATGAAATTTCCATTTTGGTCTGTGTTGACACATTGCAAATGATGTTCACTACAATTCTAATCATTCTGCAGCATGTCGGATAGCTGTATCTATTTTCTCTGCATGTTTGGATAATAAATGTCCCTGCAGATGATGCTTTCTCCTAAAAGACTTCTGACAGTGTATGCAGGTAAAAGGTTTGATCCCCATGTGAATCAGACTGTGGCGTTCATAGTCAGTCTTGCAGCCGAAGGTCTTCCCACATAATTCACAACTGAAACATGTAGATGATCGTCTTCTGTACACTGGTAAGTAATCTGAAATACAGAAAAAAATATTGTCAAGAACAATTATATGGTTAACAGGTTAATGTGATTAAACCCCCAAAAGGATGCTTTATAAACTGAAGAAGTTCGTAGTAACATAATACCTTGCAAACAAACTAAAAAGAGATATTGTTCTTAGCAGTTCCTCTCATTGTGCTTGACCATTGTAGAAGTGTATTGAATTCCAACTTGTAGTTTTCGAAAAAGCTCCAGACAGGGAAAAGTAACAAAGGGCAAAACACGTAATTACTCAAGAGGAGTTATGGTTCCTGTGCACTGCACTCCCTCTCATGTGCTTGACCATTGTATGAAGTTGTATTGAATTCCAACCAGAAGTTTTCAAGTTATGCTCCGGACAAGGAAAAAGTAACAAAGGGTAATAACTCTGTAATGAGTCAAGATGGAGTTATAGTTCTTGTGCACTGCACTTCCTCTCAATTGCTTGACCATTGTATGAAGTTGTATTGATTTCCAACCAGTAGTTTTCAAGTTATGCTCGGACGGGGCGGGTAAGTAAAAGTAACAAAGGGCAATAACTCAGTAAATACTCAAGATAGAGTTATAGTTCTTGTACACGCACTTCCTCTGAGGTGCTTGATCATTGTATGAAGTTGTATTGAATTCCAACTAGTAGTTTTCAAGTTATGCTCCGGACAAGGAAAAGTAACAAAGGGCAAAACTCTGTAATTAGTCAAGATGGAGTTATGGTTCTTGCGCACTGCACTTCCTCTCAATGTGCTTGACCATTGTATGAAGTTGTATTGAATTCCAACTTGTAGTTTTCAAGTTATGCTCCGAACAAGGAGAAAAGTAACAAAGGGCAATAACTCTGTAATTAGTGAAGATGGAGTTATAGTTCTTGTGCACTGCACTTCCTCTCAAGTGCTTGACCATTGTTGAAGTTGTATTGAATTCCAACTAGTAGTTTTCAAGTTATGCTCCGGACAAGGAAAAGCAACCGACCGACCGACCGACCAACCACCGGGTGACTCCTATATACCCCCCTAAACTTCGTTTTGGGGGTATAATTAAAGGGGATGAACAATCTAGTGTTTTATTGTTAGCAGAAATTCAAAATTCCATAATGTTCATAATATCTCCAACTAAACATTACTGGAAGGACTTGCAAGATTTGTAGTAAGAATTTGTTACTTCACATGACAGACCTTTCTATTTTGTGAATTTATGTTGTTCACACGTGTATTTATGTTTCAAGGGTTTAATGTAAAGTATATTATAACGAATGCTTTGCAACCTATTTTGGTCTCAAAAAAATTAAATCATTTCATAAATATATAAGAAAGCATCTAAAATTTTATAACAACAAACTAAAATTTCTCAAATTTCAGTTTTGTAACACTATTGAACAATGGCAGTCAAATTTTGCTAAAAAAAATCTCAGGAATGTCACACCCACAGTAAATGCACAAGATCTGTTCAAGTTTGTTAACAATCATAAATAAAACAAAGTTTGTTTGCAACTTCTTTGCAAATTGTAGCTGTATTTTGTTATTTCATTTCTTTGATTGGAAAGTGTAAAACAGTTTAATACACCATATTACCAGGTAGTAATCTCTACCTACATGTTATTTAGCCATGCATTCTGACCCATTTTACTGGAGACAACTTAACAAGTCTGACCTCCCAGGTATTCAAATGATTGTTCGTTTTAACTGGATGACCAAGTTTCTGACCAAACGTTACCAAGTTTTGTATCAAAGAGTATGCATCATAATGATTGAATATCAATTGTGGTTTCAGACTGATTGTTTTCATTTTCCCCCAATAACCTCGTTTTTTTAACTCGCATTCATGAATTAGCTTTAAACTTAAACCTCATACAGAGGAAAGCATTCTGACAATATTTCTGACGATTGGATACAAAAAACTATAATTCATAAGCTTTTATGAAAGGTGTTTTTCCAAGCTTTTTAAAATCAAAATTTTGATTTGATTGATGGTAATATATTTCTATTTCTTACATATAGTTAAAATCCAAATGTTCATTCAACCACTCGAGTTTTCTTCTTTCTCAAAGAAGATTGCTGTTTTGAATTCAGCCTATTATCTGAATTATAAATGATCGCGATATCAGCCATTACTATCAGCCCTTTGTTATGTTTTTAGTTTTAGCTTTCAATGTCTTCAAACCGAGTTTCAGCGGGACTGCTTCGCTGCACTTTACTGCATTTAGAGCGGAGTATTTCTTGTGCGATGAAGATTTGGTCGAAGCTTGGGCATTACTACTACCACTAGAGCACCGTCTATCCAGAACTCAATTTTGGTACCATCCGGGCCTGTATAAGCCGGATATTGCAGCCAGATAAATTTCTCCCTTTGAACTTCTAGAATGCTTGTTTAATAGCATGACGGAGACATGCTGTTTCTCTAATCAACTAGTACGCTATGTTAAGTAACATCGATAGACCTTTATAAACCAACGAAACAAAACAAACACCAAATGTCTTGAACCAATTAAACATAAATGCAGAAATATATAGAGTCAGACTGGTATTACACATGTAATGGGAAATACACACTTTGGCAGCTATGTGTATTTACCATATAAAGTTTTTAAGAAGTGAACTGCGTTGCTTACTGTAGAGTAGAGCCAACTGAGCCACAGAGCAAACATGAAGCACATTTCAAGTCATCTGTTAAAAAGATCTGATTTATCGGCATTAAAATACTTCTTTCAGTTGAGATTTTCGGCTTAAATTTAATCTTTCAATACATAACTTCAGTAACTACATTCCGTCAACTATTCAAATTTGAAAGAAAGTAACTTAAAGGTACATTTTACATTTTTAAAGTTAAACTGGTTCTTGTACGTGTAAATTTGGTATGGAATTCAAACTGACGAATACAATTTAATATGCATCGGATAATCCATCTGGGTGTTTCTCATGCAGTTTTCTTTACACAAAGTCAAGTATTTAAATTACTGGATTGTTTCTGTTTGTTTAACAACATTAGTATCATGTTGACATAGTATATCTATGCACTTCTATTTTAACAAGAGCTGTCAGACACACAACATAGGCTTTGGAAAATAGCTTTCTTTGCATAATTGAACAGACAGTATTGTGTCAATATCAATAAGTGGTCAAAATTTGAAACGTTCAACGACCTTAGTTTGTACAAAACTACATTACATTTAGAAAAAGCCTATACTCTAAGGACGTCAGCCAACTGGAAAAAGGAGGGTCAAGATACATAACCTTAAATTTGACATCAATAACTCTTGTAATTTTCAAAATTGATATGTATTAATTAAAAAGCATACTGCTTTATGTGCATAATTATTCATGATATTTCAAAAGAAAGCCATTTCAGTATTTCCATGTTAGTTGGTAAAAACTTGACAAAATTCTAAGTTAAAAGGGGATAAATATGTCAAAAATCAAAAACATTGGGGAAAATGTTGACAGTAAACATACATTTTCGTTTCAAGTCCATAAAAAAATCGAATTAAAAAGGGGCGTAATCTTCAAAAATAAAAACAGAGTTATGCTGATTGTTTCCTGAGATGATGATGTTGAAAGCATTTTAAGTCAATACCTTGATAGCATTCAAGTATTCTGGAAATCAAAAAAATCTTCAACAGCAATATTCTTGGTTGCAGAGGGGCATTATATACTCTTTCAATATATATCAAAATGATTTTGAGAACTGTTTCCTCAGGTGCAGATGTTGATTGCACGATATACTTTGAGTTTCATAGTCAATAGCCTTGATTATATAAAAAGATATTTGAATTTAAAAAAACTGTTGACCAAAATTCTAATGGTCTAGAGGGGATAATGAAACAAATAGTTATGGGGATTTTTCTCTGTAGAGTTATGGTAAAGATATAGTTTAGCTTCAAGTCAATACCTTTTAGTATGCAAGATATTGGATTTTGCAAACTTTAACCAAAAATTCTAAGTAAAGGGGGCAAAATGTTCAAAAATCAAAACAGTTATTGGGTGTCTCAGGTTAGATTTGATGGTAAACATATAGTTTGAATTTCAAGTCAATACCTTTGATAATGTCCGAAGATATTTCATTACTTTACCAACGCGACGCCGAAGGTCATATATATCTATGGATTTCTATTTTAAAAAGGCAACATAGACACTATACAGAGTTAGAAGAAAATTCATTTCACAAAGCAATCATAAAGAAAAGTAAAATATCATATTTATTGCCATCCAATTGTTGTTTCCGATGTGTAAAGTTTCATTTCGGTATGTTCAATTCTTGTGCATGTTGGCTGAAGGTATGACTATCGAGATGATGTTTCCTTCTGAATTTCTTCTCACAGTAACGACAGGACCACGGCTTTTCTCCTGTATGTGTAAGCATATGTATCTGAAGATTCTGTTTTGATTTTAACTGACTGCCACACAACGGACAAATTGTCCCGCCTGAACGTCTTGGACTGACAGATGCTGTATTTCTGGCAAATGGCTGAACCTGCACAAAATCTGTAAATAAATTTCGGAAAATAGTTAGAAGAAATGAAAGCTGCAAGCTAGTATCTATACATAGAGGAATAAAACATTATGACATAATGAAAATACCCGAAAAATTACAAAAGAAAAGGCAAGGAGAGGAACATCTCAGACAAGTCATTTCAAATGTCACTAAGGGAAACACATAAAATGTGTCTCAAATTCGAGCTAGGTGCATTATGTTCGCAAAACGACAAATTATTGTGTTCAAGACGAACGCTGATTATCCTAAGACATATAACACGATTGCCATAATTTTTATCATTATGTAAACTATGTTTACTTGAAAACAATAGCTCTAAGTCAGTGTCATAGATACCAAGCTATATTATAAACAACTCAAACATCAAGGCATGAATTGGTATGTATGTGTGCTATAATTGACAAGGAAATGATGCCTAAATAACAGCAGAAACATCTGCAATAAATTACCTGACCTCACCAATACTACTTGTAAATTGACATAGTTAACAAAGACAAATACACTTAAACCTGATCAACAGTGGTGAAGAATGGTGTGTTTAAAATGGACACATGATGATCTTTACGAAGATAGTGTTGTCATATACATTTCATCTTGGTTAACTAATGACTTACATGTACAGGTATAATGAAATGTGCAATTACAGTATGGTCTGTAACTTAATTTGTTTAAATTCTTGCAATTATGGATATTCTGTATGCCCCATCATTTTTTGGCATTAACTCTGACTTTATTCATCTGACTTAGCCGACAGTAGAAATTACCCTAGATCTTCTTATAATATATGTTACCCCAGTTTGTTAAAGGCTGCTTCAGGAATGTAGATACATGTACTTAAATGTGATAAAAGAGTTGTGGCAGACGACAGGCATTTTTATTTTTTAATCGTTGTAGCTCAACATGTGCCTATGGCTCTGCTAAGAATGGTTTTTATGAGGTTGTTCTTTGTCGTCAAACATTTCAAAGAAACTAACAGTTAAAATGATGCACATAATCTAGTGCCATCCATTTTAAGGTACTATTTACCACAGTGTCCAGTCATTAAACTGAACTGTGAAACCAATACATATTGACAATGCCGGCACATATCTTCGTGTGGTACACATTAGTATGTTTCCAACTGACAGAAGCTAAAGTCATGAATATTTCCCCACCGCCCATAGTAATTCAATATGATGCACTATTTCTAGTACTACATTGTAATGTTTCACAAAATCAATCCAAGAAGCTGCTGACATAAGGTATGAAGTACCATACTCTGAACTATTCTAATGCAAATTTTAATAAAACCGCTACGTAATTACATGCAATATACAACAAACTCTTCGTGAATGCTTTTTTATTTATTCTATGTGTAAAACAAAAATAAAAATGTACAGGCAAAAGCTCTTAAACTAAAATTAACAAAAGTAAAGCATAACAAGAGCTGTCACATGACAGCACGCTCGACTATTCGAAAGGTTGTTGGTAAAATGGGTTTTTTGCCTAAGAACAGGAGTATTGTGTAATTGTCTATAAGAATAAAGGTCAAAGATATGAAACTTGTTCAAAGACCTTTGTAAATGTACATTACATTCAAAGCCTTACTCTGGATTCTGGGAGAAGGGGATAATTTCAAAGAAATACATAACCTTGTAAATTTGATCATGAATAACTTTGTAACTTTTCAAAATTGATATGTATTGAATTAAAAAAGCATGACCGCTGCATGCTGCATAATTATTCATGATATTTCAAAAGAAAGCCATTTCGAGTATTTCCATGTTAGTCTGGTAAAAACTGTGACAAAATTCTAAGTTAAAAAATATGTCAAAAATCAAAAACATTGGGGAAGATGTTGACAGTAAACATACATTTTAAGTTTAAGTCCATAAAAAATCAAAAGTTAAAAAGGGGCATAAATCTGTCAAAAATAAAAACAGAGTTATGGGGATTGTTTGCTCAGATGATGATGTTGATGGTAGACACAGTTTTAAGTCAATACCTTTGATAGTATTCAAGATATTTAAATTAAATAAAATCTTCAACAAAAAATTCTAAGTTAAAGAGGGGCATAAATCTGTCAAAAATCAAAACAGAGTTATGAGGATTGTTTCCTCAGGTGCAGATGTTGATGGTAAAGATATATTTTGAGTTTCAAGTCAATATCTTTGATAATTTGCAAGATATTTGAATTTATAAAAAACTTAACAAAAATTCTAAGATAAAAAGGGGCATAAATCTGTCAAAAATCAAAACAGAGTTATGCTGATTGTTTCCTCATGTGTAGATGTTGATGGTAAAGATATAGTTTGAGTTTCAAGTCAATACCTTTGATAATATACAAGATATTTGAATTTATAAAAAACTTTAACCAAAAATTATAAGTTAAAAAGGGGCATAAATCTGTCAAAAATCAAAACAGAGTTATGGGGATTGTTTGCTCAGGTGCAGATGTTGATGGTAAAGATATATTTTGAGTTTCAAGTCAATATCTTTGATAATTTGCAAGATATTTGAATTTATAAAAAACTTAACAAAAATTCTAAGATAAAAAGGGGCATAAATCTGTCAAAAATCAAAACAGAGTTATGCTGATTGTTTCCTCATGTGTAGATGTTGATGGTAAAGATATAGTTTGAGTTTCAAGTCAATACCTTTGATAATAGCAAGATATTTGAATTTATAAAAAACTTTAACCAAAAATTCTAAGTTAAAACGGGGCATAAATCTGTCAAAAATCAAAACAGAGTTATTGGGATTGTTTGCTCAGGTGTAGATGTTGATGGTAAACATATAGTTTGAGTTTCAAGCAAACCTTTGATAGTTTCAAGATATTTGACTTTATAAAAAACTTTAACCAGGGGGGGGGAGGGCAGGGGGGGGGGTGGGGGGGGGTGGGGGGGGGGCAATAGCCTCCTTATTCTTCGAATAGTCGAGCTAAAAAGGACTGTAAGCATGCTTTTATTTACATAAAGCAAAACGTAATGCCAATATTAATGTGGTATAATTCTACCAAAAGACAAATATTAAGGATCCTTGATCACCACATAACTATGGGTGTTATAAAAATTCACCAAGTGAGTCATCTCAACAGAAAACAACAGCACTGATAATACCAAGAACTCTATCAATTACTAAGCTTTTACAAGCAAACAGGTCAACTAGGTCAGATTTGCACTGTCAATTATGTTGCGTAATGTTGGCCTTGCCTTGCTATATTTAAACTCCTGTTGTCAAAAATACATTCATTGTTCATTTTCTTCTTCCAAACATGTACACGTTAAAAACAGTTTCACATTCACCCAAAAATTTCATACTTACTGGTTAACAAAATAGTATCTATGTAAAAATAGTATCTGTGTTGCTTGTTATTTGTCCTAGAGAATTCGAAGACTTTGGACAATGTGACTTACAGGTCTACAACGAGAGGCGAAAATTGAATTTTTTAAAGTCTTTAAAAGGGGAATCTAATAACATAAATCTTATTTAGTTAATTAATTATTAGTATTATTTTGTAACTAAACTGCGAATGCGTACCTTATTGTGTTAGTTACCCTTAAAATTTGAAAAGTAAAATAATACTATCTTTAGGTATTTAGAAACAAAAATGATGGAAGTATTGTCCACATTTAATCTATTTACCTGGTAATATAAAAAATATACTAAACGAAACTTGAAACGCACCACCTGTTGTTTTCCTTCTTTATTTAATTACTTACCCTTCCAATATCTTCCAGCTTATTTTTAGCTATCGTTTCACGAAAGCTAGCATGTCTTACATTTATGAAGACATTGGGTAGATACTTTCGGCTTTACATGAATTTCAAAATGATAGAGTGGTACAAATCATATAGTAGAGAATTTCAATTTAAGTTTCAAACCTCCGTAGACTTAATATGGTTATTGCCTTCACGCTCTTCCTTAGGAAACTCATCTTCCCTACAAAGTTTGTACCACTCAATCATTTTGAAATTCATGTAATGACAGATGTATCTTCCCAATGTTTAAATAAATGACATCAAGCCATTAAAACAACCCGGAAGATTTTAGAAGGGTTGGTAATTAAACAAGAAGAAAGGGCAGGTCACCACCGCGTTTTTAGAATAATATCTGAATTACTACATGCTAATGTACATGTTTAACATGTCATCTTTACTGGTTAACCTGTTAAAGGGGAATAAACTGCTGATTTTATTGATAATGACTGTCCAGAGAATGCATAGCTGAAACTTTTAGGTTAAGTTATAATACTTCCAAAGATTCTATTATTTATGTTTTGGAGGTTATTTAGTTTGGCATCAGTGAAAGGGTACCAGTATGTCCCTTTAATATCAAAGACGAAAGTATTTTAATAGTGGAAACACATCTTTCTACCAGAACTATAATTTCTAAAATATTTTGAATAAAACAACTACATAGTAATCATTATAAGACGTTGTTAACACTGCTGTGTCCCTTACCATGCTTATCTTATGGTACAGAGAGAAGAGAATTAATACGATATACATACAGTAGAAACACTCACTAGAAAACACTTAGATAGGCTTTCTGTAAAACATCAACACTACACAATATTTTAGTCAGTCATATACACAGATTTAAAAAATAATTTAAAATTCTATTGCAAACAAGGCAGCTCTGCTTCCTTAAAGCCAGTGAACAACATCAAGTCAGATTCTACGTATACTGTCTGTTCCTTTCAGACTTGAAAAACAAGCAAAATCGAATACCTGTTATACACTAATATATAATTAATGAAAGTTAAAGTCACTGCAAAAACAACATTTATAATTACCCCGACAATTGGGTGGAAACTTCTAAATTTTAGTCTATAGTTTTATGAACAATAAATTTATGTTTTTTCAGATGATGAGACAGTCGGAAGTCTTTCCCGCAAATACTACATTTATGTGGCTTTACTCCAGTATGGATCAAAATATGTCTGGCAAGGTCCGTCTTAGCCCCAAATATCCTGCTGCAGTACGGACACACATGGGCACTGCTCCGGATATTCGCTAAATCTGGGTTGTAATATTCCATTGGTAGGTTTTGCTGACCATGGTACGATGCACTAGGTTCTCTTTGTCTTGTCATACCTGCAATGTAACAAACTTACATTAATTTTGATATATGAAATGCATAATGCTGTTCATATAGAACTGTATAGCTATACATTACCTAAAACACTATGAGTCAGTTTCGACAAACTCATTTCAGTGACCTTCTTCATTCAGTTCTATTATACTAAGACTGGATTATTTGCCATTTCATTCTTATGTTACTTCTTCCATTATACCAATAAACATGAACATGGAAAAATGCTGGAAACCCATAATATTTCAAATTACTGTAACCTCACATTAAATCTGTTAAGTATTTCTAAATAATTTTGATCATGTAATTTATCAAGACGTTTATTCATAGAAGTGTTTTCTATTTTTTATTCTTCCATTGTAAATCTGGCTAGATTTTACAAAAATACACATTATGTCTTATTATAAGAGGGATTAGTGATGGAAATGCAGGTGAGTGTTAACATGATGGTAACAACAATTTCTATTTCACCATTTTTGGATAAGTAAATGGCACATACCTTCGGACCACTTTGTTGGAAATTGGACTTGACTGAGATTGTAATGGTATTTAAAACATCTCTAGATTTACAATTAGGAATGACAAAAGAAATGAAGGTGCACGTCTTACTTTATGCAAAATTGTATAGATCAAAGGAATACAATTTTAGACCTACTGTTCCAGTCACTTGTATACAACAAAATCTTATCCACACACACATTCTGTTTAAATATCTATGGAGTTGATGGATACAAGAGAAATATGGAAATGATACCGTATCATTATTATAGATCGACAGCCTTAAATGTTAGACCCAATTGCCTCATTTTTCACATAACAGAACGCACAAATGATCTTTTGGACACACACATGGAAGTATGGTTACTAATGGCTGTTCAAGATGTGTGGTTTATTAAGTGTAAACAATGTCAAACAAAGCATTGTTTAATTACAAAAACGCACTGGACACATTGTTCCGAGATGGCCCATAATCAACATTGTTGGAGATCTTGTCGATACAGATTTGGTTATGACTGCATGTAATTTAAATAAGCTCCAATGAAGCATTGGACATCGGCTATTTCAAAACTGGTCTCATCAGACCCATTCAGCGTATATCTTGTTGCAATATTCTCAGAAATAATATTATGCTCGATACAGTACAAATGTGGCCGAGACATCCAACGTATTAAGGTGACCTTAATAGCGATATTTTCACATTTTTCATAATGAGTTAAAGGAGACCTTAATATAAACTCTTTACGCTATCTTTAATCATGTCAAAGAAAAAATGCAGTTTATACGAAATTTGTACCCAGCCTTACGGTCCTTAACAATAAACAAAGCAGCACATACAAAAAATGTCATACACTTAATAATGTCTTATATAATATTGTATAAAATATCTTTTCTCTCTTTAAAGTTTATATACTTAAATTAAAACCAAAATGACACCATAATGATACAAAGCCAAAGCATGGAAGCATACATTTGTACACGTCATAAACCATCTACGCAACATTTTTCAAAGGGCCTCATTGGCTACAAAAATTAATGTCAGTTTATATTTCAAAAAGAAGAACTATTCTCAGTGTGAAGCCTCTACAAATGGTAATTTTAGCAACTGTTTGACGAATAAAAAAGTATAAACAAACAAAGAGATCATGCATCATAATCATAACTGTAGCGTTGGCAATATTCTAATGAATATTGATATGTAGGGCTGTTAGTTTAATATTGTAACAATACAGGTCCCCTCAAGCTAAACATTTCGTGGTGCACTTTTAATATAAATTATAATTATACAATGCCATTAGTGTGTGGCTTATATTTCATTGCATTCACTGGGTATAGCCGCAAGTTCAAACTAAGGATAGGTAGAGGAAATGTTGACGGAACACAGTAGGGGAAAGCTAATGTAACAAATCCACAAGTCGTATGTACTTCAAATGCCCGGGGGGTGGATTGCTTTCCTGTCTATGTACTATATTAAATCATTTCAG
Source organism: Saxidomus purpurata (assembly GCA_022818135.1). Lineage (NCBI taxonomy): Eukaryota > Metazoa > Mollusca > Bivalvia > Venerida > Veneridae > Saxidomus > Saxidomus purpurata. The sequence goes on from JAFMSR010000004.1 coordinate 49,364,675, forward strand.
CAACACTGTGTATGCAGAATAAATATTTTTGATCAACAACGTTTATTTATTTACAAAGTTTGTCGCAAACATTTTTAAAACACAAACATGTTGTCTTCACAAGTGCTATTTCAACTTTCTACTGCCAACAATGCAAGTAACAGCAAGTATGGCTTTGGTGGAGTATTTCAGACATGAAACAGTGATGTGAGGTTTTGTCAAAAGTATTTCAGAGTTTTTCACAAGTAATTTTTTCAATTAATAACATTGTGTACAATGAATCTATGTCTTTGCAGGTGCTGCAGAAGTCTAAAATCTCTTCCACAGACGTCACACTTATGTGGCTTTACTCCGGTATGAATCATCAAATGACGTTGCAGGTCATACTTTTTATTAAAGCCTCGGTTACAATAGGAGCACTGATGAATACGCTTTGAAACACTGTTGGCGGCAGGTGAGACTCTGAACTCTCTACTAATGCAAGGTGTAAGCTGTTCAACCTGTATGGTATCTGCAAAGCATAAAATAAACCTTATTAAAATGTGCTATACTTGAATCCTCTTCTTATGAAACTGACCCCTTTCTGTTCAGAAAACTAATCAATTCATTGTTTTTCTTTCTCATATCCCACTTCTCGATCAATTTAAATTATTACCTCTCATTTTTAATATATCCATGACAATCCAAATTGGGCATGCATACAACTACAAAGAATGAATGCTTTATTCATTTTATTTCATAAACTGAGCCGAGTTATTTACAACACTAGAAATGAAATATAACTGGATACAAATCCAAAGAACATTTTCATAATGATATTTCAATACCGAAAGTCATAGCAAGCAACAGTCACAATTTTAACAGACAAATCTTGTTAATATTTCTATGTTGGTCTTGTCTAATGTTCAGGACATACATGTATATATTTTGCATAATCCATCAAAATTTTTCATGATAATAAAATGATATCTTTCGAGTGTTTTCCAGTGAACCTTTCGATTTGACCTGGTGCCAAACAGGCATTTATCCATCCCCGACAGAAAGGACAGATCACTTTGTTATCACTCCACTTTGTGGAAAGATGGTAAATATGATTCTTCTGTCTATACTTTATGTATTGAATGCTGTAGCAGTTTTATGTTTACACATTACAAGTTGTCTTGTTAACTGAATGCCATGTCTTGTTAAAATTGTTTTCTATCCTCTGAAATAGTTGTGATATCTTGAGTGTTGCGCTGTCTTGGCAATGTGTCATGTTATTATGTCTATTTCACATAATATCTTTTTCTGCTGATGACATGATAAGATTTTAGTAATACATGGTAGCAAAATATATTACATGAAATATTATATAAAGATATTATGTGAAACAGACATAATAACACAATGTGTTGACAAGATTGCACAACAATATAACAGTTCATCAACGAGACATCACAACTATTTTAACAAGAAATGACACTCAGTTAACAAGACAACTAACATAAGACAGCTGTGGCATTCCATATTATGGAGTTTACAAATTTGTATCATTCAATGTCTCTGCCAAAAACAGACTGGTCTAATCCGCCGCATCAGTCTGATCCATATCTATATTATAAACCTTACGTTGTTTTTCATCACGCGGACGTTCGCGTCCTTTTTTAATGGACGTGACGTCTTTTTGTTTTGTATACTGTATGTTGTATATTTTCTGACGAAGACATAAAGTCGAAACATGTAAACTGAAAACTTTGTGTTGTCTTGATTTTATTTATACTATCATAGAATGAAACATTTAAAATCATAATACATGTATACTAAATGAATAAACCTTTCTAAAGTGGCCTGTAACATGATAAATGTGGCCCGTAAAAGACACTTTGCCGCTTAAAACAGGTAGTGTATTTGTAAACTGTATTACTTTTGGACAACTACCTTTTTGCTGAATAAAGCTGTCAATTTTCAGTAACAGCTAAGAGACTGAATGTTCATCTATCGTTTTTTTTTTTCAAAGCCACTGTAACTATACTGGTGCACTCAAAAATTGAATACAGAATGTACATTATGTTTATGTAATCTGAGATGGTGTGGCAGCCTGAAGTTCTTGAAGCAAATGTCACATTTATGAGGTTTCTCTCCAGTGTGTATCATCAAATGCCGATTCAAATCTTTCTTGCTGCCAAACTGTTTTCCACAAAAAGAACAGCCTGCTGTCTTTGGAAATATGAAAGTTGTGTTGTCATGACGATGTTGTGTGTATTTTCTTCCTTTCGCTTCTCCATTCTGATGGTAGTAGTGACTATTCAGAAAGTCTGAGTTACCCTGCATGCCACTGCTTTGCATACACACACCTGAAATTGACAGAAGACACTTCAGAACATTAATTGATCTGAACAATAATATACTAACAGTACTATTTTGGAGTATGGGACTGGTCAATTACACCCATAAACGAGCTGGAGCTGTGAAATTACTTCTTTATACATGTACTACTCCATACAATAATTTAGAATGATATATATCTCACCACAGTAACAATTTTCCACACAAAACCTTGAGAAAACAGTTACGTTTAAAAGCCAGTTAATAAACCACTAGAGTGTTTCACAAAAACTTGTCTCCCCCTTAGACCTTGACCTTTGAGTTAGGACCCCAAATTTAGAGAAATTACCACGGTCCTGTTACTTGACCTGACTCTGACCCCAAAAAAAATAGGGATCATCTGCTCAATAAACCAATCATCCTGGGATGAAGTTTGGGGTCCTAGCTAAAGGACGTTCCCCGCGGGAGAAAATCAGGTCAGTATCATTGACCTTTGACTTACTACCCCAAACAATAGGGATAATCACTCTATACCATCTCTATGAAGGGGGGGGGGGGGTGTAATAGTTGTTGAAACTATGCCTAGGGATCAACAATGATTATTATAGACATCATCCTTGAGTTTGAGGTCTGTAGGCTAAAGGACTAAAAATATCGGGAACAACAGCTGGACACTTGGACCCCAAAAACAATAGATACACTTTTTTTGAAGTTTGAGGCTGATGTCAAAGACTGTATTTGTTACAGCTTAATAAGCCATCCAGTTAACTATAACGACAAACAATATGTCTCCGATGGGGAGACATAATTAATGTTTGTAAGTTACTGAACTATTTCTTCCTGCAGTTGTGACCATAATGCTAATGCAAGGCCTGTAAAGGTTGTGTGCTAATACTAATACGTTCCCTTCAGGTCCAGGAGACAGATGCTCTTTCTATTTCTGTGCTTCCAAAAATTGAAAGATAGAATCTTTACCTTGTATGACAACCAGAATAGATGGCATTTGCACTATTAAATAGTGGAACAATCTACCTTCATGTGTACTTCAAGGGGATAAGAAACTTAATTCTAAGTACTTCTTGAACATTGAACTTTAATATTTTAAAATCTTTGTTTAAGTTCATTATTTACAAACATGTATAGTAATAAATAGACTTTCAACAATTTGATAGTTGTTCTTACTAATAAATATTGTTTTGAAGCATGTTTGGAAATTTTTCAATGGAACATATAGATTACAACACAAATATACACAGATTAATGAACTTATAAGTGCAAAAACATTAAAACTGTATTGCACAAGGTTCAATACAATAATTCTCAAATCTGCATCTTGTAAAAGACCATCTGTTTTCTTCCAATTTTATGTACTTCTGACAAATAAATATAACTTCAACAATTTACACTTCATCTTTACTAATGTCAATAAACTTTAAACTAGATAAACTTAAGACTTCACTGACAACCCAAAACATGTAAATGACCCTTGGCCTAGACAGATAACAATTATTGTCCTATTCCGAACTAAACTCAGTCTTGAGTGAAATAAACCTATGAGGCATTTTAGTGTACACCAGGATGAGGAAGCACATGATAACTTGTTATCAAACAAGTCAGAGTTATGCATCATAAAACACTAAAGGTTAAAAAACAACCTTGTTAACGCTGGCTAAATGCATTGCACTATATGATGCTACTGCAGTCTTAAATAATGTAACTTTTAACACTCAAAATAGGAAGAGAATTCTCACATCTGAAGAGTGGTAGAAATAATATATAACTTATCTTTCTGAGGTCTTAGTAAAGATTCTACTGCTTTTGATCCATTAATTTTGTTTTGTTGAAACATGCCACAATAACTGTTTTGTATAAAGTGATTTTGCAAATAATCTTGTTAGGTAATGTATATCTATAAAACAAATGGGGAAACTATGGACTTTTTTACGATATATCTACAACACATTTAAAAGCCGAAAGATGATCCATAATTTTCTTTCAAATAGAAAACCAAACAAGACGGCCAAGATGACCCCTATATTGAGTACATGACCTACCCATGCCCCAATGGGATTGATATTTGGCAGTTATCTTCCTTTTAAGATTTGAAACAGGAAAACAAAACCTCATTGTTGTAAGGAATCTTTGTATAAGCCACTATTGTCATGTCATTATCTATTTAGCTATAATTTGCTGACACGCCAAGATCTTTTACTAGCTCAATAAAAAAACATATAGGAATGAGTCAAAAATGTTTCATCTGAAGTACTTTTTATGTCCAACTCTGCTGACAGTCCTCCTACTTTTCACTTCTTCCTGAATATAAAAGGGTCTACATTAGTTGGTGCTTTCTTATGAACAAGTATTAGATGTTCTTTAAGATGATGTTTCAGACGAAAATCTTTAGGACACAATGAACATTTAAATATCCTCTCTCCAGTGTGAACAGAGTTATGCCTGATTAAATGTTGTCGATTATTATACACTTTTCCACATATTGTGCATGGATATTCCTGTTCTGGTACCACCTTTTCCACAGTGTTAGTGTCATAAAAATATCTGTAACCTTTATGAAAAAAACTTTTTTCCACACTGGCATTTGTTGAACTGTCTGGTGGGGAAACAATGAAGTCCGAAGTCGAACAACCAGTCCAACTTCCTGTCCTGGTGTCACTGTGTGCTGAACCAGTCAATTTTTCGAAACAAGAACCTGTCACACTCGAGACTGGTACTTTCCCACCAGGATGTGAACTTGTTCTCCTTGCTGCTGTGTCTTCAGTTATGCTGTACTCTGGAAAAAAAAGGAACTATGTGCTAACCAGTCTATCCAATACAGTTTTCTACTTTATTCTGTGGATTAGATATACATAATTATTCAATAAAACTGTACAGTATAATTATTATTTAAAGCAAAGCAAATATTTCAGCAATAACTTTACTATAAACCCATACAACAAACGAGGAAACTAGACTTCTTTTACAAAATCTGCATTGACACGTTTGAAGGGCGAGAGATGATCAATAAATTTTTACAAATGGAAAGGTGAACAAGAGGTCCAAGACACTGGTCTCAGTATTGAAGCTGGGACCCAAACACTGCATCTTGGTTAAAAATAGTATATTGACTATAATATGTCATTAAGAAGGTAAGTAAGAACTTCTACGAACCTTCCCAGATTCAGCCTCTATAAATTCATCTAGGATGAGGCCAGTCACTATTAATTAAACCTTATGCACATATAGCCAAAGTGTTAATGTTTTCTGTAAAATTTCACTTCAAGGCCCAAATGCAAACTGTCTTGAAACAGCGACTGGTAATTAAGTTATGTTTCCAAAATGTTCACCATTTTCCACTAAATCTGAATAAAGCTATCACATTTCTGACCCTGAATCCTTCCCCATACACAAGCATTCAAACAATGTGTCATCTAAATATTACACAATTTTCATAGAAATGAATTTGTTAACTATTTCCACTAACCTTCAAGTTTTATGTAATATTGTACATAATTTGACCATGTGACCTTGGTTTTGACCCCAGGTGACCAAGATTCGAACTTAACCTAGAAATCATAGACAAATATTCTGACCAATTTTCATGATGATTCAGGTTATTAAATGTGGCCTCATAGAGTGTTTACATGGTTTTAATATAATTTGACCATGTGACCTAGTTTTTCACCTAGCTGACCCAAATTTGAACCTGACCTAGGAATCACTGAGACAAACATCCTCACCAAATTCCATGATTGTGAGATAGATGTGACCTCTAACAATGTTAACAAGGTTTTTCTTTTATTAATTTTGACTGTGTGATATTGTTGTTGATCCCAGTTGACCAAGATTCAAACTTGACCTAGAAATCATAGAAACATGCATTCTGACCTATTTTCTTGCTGATGATGAAGTTATAAAAGTTGCCTTTAAAGCGCTTACAAGGTTTCTCTACATTTTGACCTTGTGACCTAGTTTTTGACCCTGACCTAGTCTCAAACTTGACTTAGATTTCATAAAGACATACATCCTGATCAAGTTTCATGTAGATCAGGTAGAAAATGTGGCCTCTAGCTAGAATGCTGATAAAGTTTTTCTATAATTTGACATAGTGACCGACGTAGTTTTTAACCCTAGATGACCCAGTATCAAAATTGACTGAGATTTCGTCAATGTGAATATTGTCACAGTTTCTTTAAGATTTGGACTAAACTCCTGATCTGTGCTTTACAAGAAATTGTTGACAGATGGACAGATGTATGCCAGACAATGATGCCAGAAATAATTGTCCGCACTAGCTCACCCTTGAACACTCCGTGATAAAGCTCAGGTTGGCTAATAAGGGAACATTACAAAAATTGTGAAACTATACAAAATTACATCTCCCTATCATTTAGAAGTGGGTATGGAAGTCACTAGTCAATCAGGCTGAGTGAACAGTCCCATAGTTTACATAATTTTAATCATTAAAGTGTATACCAATTTGAAAGCATTGGGTATTAATGTAACAGTTTCAGTTTAATTAAATCATAAAAAGAAAGGTCATAGAAGAAATCATATCAATATAGAATTGTCATACTGAGAAAGCACAGACAAGATTTCTCATTGATACTTGTTTATTTTCCCATTCTAAAAATCACAATTCACAGTCATAAAAATAATCATTTTTGTGATTAAAAGCTTAAAACATAAAATTATCAATATCACATAGTAATATACTACAATTTTTCTCACTGATCAGAAATGCCTGTTAAGGGCAAGTCATAAAAATAATTCTAAAATAATCAACATAAAATACAGTCTTGTACAAGCAGGAGTGTTCACTAATAGATATTCAAAACAAAAATGCTCCTAACCTTCAATATTGGTGGCAATGACACCGTAACCTTTGGTATGTTACTGCTCTCATGTTTAACATAAATGATAAATTTACCTTGACCTTTGACCTATGTCAAAATAAAGCGGTTAAATACAGGACACGAAAGACCTCCCTACACATTTTGAAGTTTCAAGGCCAAATAGTTCTCACTTACTGGATAAACCGGATAACTGTTTTCAGTACCAAGAACTTGATCTTAAATTTGACCTCAAATTAAGAAGGTCATCTGCTGGTCTTGCACACTTCTACCCAAGGTTTATGAAATCAGGCCTAAGCATTTAAATTGTGTTTTTAATCAAAAACCCCTGTAAATTCACTGTGACCAAGGGCGTTGTAACCTCAAACACTTTAGTAAGTGCATATCAGGAAATGTTTTCTTTTTCAAGGACTTTTGACCTTCACCTTCAGCATATTACCGACCTTAGAAACACTTTGTCCTCTACTGGGCATGACCAATTTGCTTACCAAGTCCAAGGATCATAGGCCAACATTTTGTCCCATTCCTGACCAGAAACCATTTGATTGGTGAACTATGACTAAGATGTTCAACAAAGAAGTTTGCTACTTTTTAATTTGGGCTGGGAAACATAAGCATTTTTCCTTTAAAAACAAACATGTACTAATTGCCTAAAAATAAGACTTGAAAATTCTTTTAAGTTGAAATTACCTGAAGTTATTAGTATTGGTGCAGCACTGACTGCAATACAAACTGTGTGTGTTAAGATTACATAAATCAATTACAAACCTACAAGAACGTGGCAGTGTACCTGTAACCTAAATTCTCAAACATGTAACTGTTTCAAAGAACAATGTTACTTTTTACGTCGTCTAAAAACTGTTCACTTCCATTTCAATGAGAATTTGTATATGTGCATCCATTTACATAAATTACAGAAACTACCCACATTTATAAATAAAAGGAGTAAGGCAAGGAGAACACCATTTTCAGTGGCATCTATTATCAACGACTATACCCGTAACTTAACATTTTTACAAGCCACCTAACCTGATTAACTTTTTGTCAATTTGGTGTAAAATCAATACAAAACCCTCTTAAAATATGCCTCAACCACCTATCAGCCATGTCAAGTACTATGTAGTGGCATAGAGTTAATCAGCAGTTATTACATTATCACTAATGATAAAGTTTGTTTAATCATATTATTTGTATCATTTTAAACTGTAAAGCCACACATCATCCAAATTCCTTAATGAATCAACGGGCCTTAGTTACAACAACCCCAAAACAAGAGGGCCAAGATGGCCCTACATCGCTCACCTTGGTACAGGTCCACTTGCCTGGTGGAAGATCAGTAGATAATGTTATATACCAAATAGGTTTTCCTACATATGCCTTTGTAAAACAAGTGACCCCCGGGCAAGGTCAATTTTGACCCCAGGGGCATAATTTGAACAAACTTTGAAGAGGTCTACTAGGCAATGCTACATGCCAAATATCTAAGCTATAGGCCTTGTGGTTTCAGAGAAGAAGATTTTTTAAGTTTTTCCTATATATACCTTTGCAAAACCAAGTGACCCCCCGTGTGGGGTCAATTTTGATCTGAGGGTCATAATTTGAACCATCTTGGTAGAGGTCCACTAGACAATGCTACATGCCAAATATCTAAGCTCTCGGCCTTGTGGTTTCAGAGAAGAAGATTTCTAAAGTTTTTCCTATATATGCCTATGCAAAACTAAGTGACCCCCCGTGCAGGGTCAATTTTGATCCGGGGGTCATAATTTGAACAATCTTAGTAGAGGTCCACTAGCCAATGCTACATGCTAAATATCTAAGCTCTAGGCCTTGTGGTTTCAGATAAGAAGATTTTTAAAGTTTTTCCTATATAAACCTATGCAAAACTAAGTGACCACCCCCGTGGGGTCAATTTTGACCCGGGGGTCATAATTTGAACAATCTTGGTAGAGGTCCACTAGACAATGCTACATGCCAAATATCTAAGCTCTAGGCCCTGTGGTTTCAGAGAAGAAGATTTTTAAAGTTTTTCCTATTTGTTGCCCTAGCAACCAGAGTTCTTCTTTTAACACTTTTGGTAGAGCTTCATGCAAGGAACATTCCTGCATAGTTTTATCAACATTGGCCTAGAGGTTTCAGAGGAGATGTCATTTGAATCAAAATGTTGACGGACGACGGACAATCATCGATCAGAAAAGCTCACCCTGGTGTAGCCAGGTGAGCTAAAAATATCACACCTTTAAACCTGCTTCAAAATAAATTCACTGTTACTCAATTCAATTACAATGTTTTACAATATCTTTGACCACTGTAGTATTTGTGAAAGACATGACCCTATACTTTCTTGCCTCTGCCTGCTTTAAAACATTGTTTACCCCAAAAAATTAGATACAAGCTAAATGTGTCCCAATCTATGACTGACATTTTTTTATAAACCCTCAACATGTGCATCATCCGTGTAAGGTATCAAGGTGAATAGCAAAAAATATGTGTAAGTCCCATATAAATCCCATAATTACACTAGTGAATTACATATTCTTTATTCAGCAGTTTACTAGTTTAACAACGTCCTGATCCTACTGCTGAATCATGGAATCTATATTCATATGTCTCACAACATGCAGTTTTAAGTGTGTGCTCTGAGTGAATGATTTGTCACAGTACTGGCACTGAAAAGGTCTTTCTCCCGTATGGATACGTGTGTGTCTTTTTAAATCGCCTTTATACGTGAATTTCTTTGGACAATAGTTACATCCATACGGACGGAATGAATCGTCGGTTTTATATCCGTGTTGCATCCAGCTGTCAGAGCTGTCATAATACTGTCTACCCGATTTCCCAGTGTCCTGGGATTGCACAGAATCTTGTTTTGAAACTCGTCTTTGTTCTTTTGAGGAGCTGGCAATCTCCACGCCAGAAGGCCGTTTGAATATCGGTGTAACTGTTCGTTTGATCACTTCATTGTTATTGGACAAGTCCTCTTCAGAGTTACCAAGACCCAAAGTATATCCTGAAATAACAGTAATACCATAAATATAACAGTCAGAAATATTCACCATACCAATAGAGCACCAATATCTAGCATTATGGGTTAGTCAACACACCAATACTGCTACAACTAAGGTAAATGGGACACTTGCTCGGTATATATAATCTATGATGCCATGTTACAAAGTTCTTTACACAAATTACACATTTCACTGATAAAAAAACCTTCTACACATCTCCTAATTTGACAAAATGTCACCACATGAACCACTGAGTATGCAATTAATTAAAATTGTCCACACATTCATGTACCATGCACAGACAAGAACTAGTTAAATTTTTATTTTGTGCAGTTTGAAATGTTTTTAGTGATGAAAGAATATGTTACATGATTTAAAAGGACCATGTGAAAGTTTCCAACACTGTAGCATTTTCATCCATAGTGACATGAGTGTAACATTAAGATGCCCCATGACTATATCTTACTGACCCAGATATAAACACAGACAAGAGACTGTTACAAAGGGAGATAAAACAATAGTTCAGGGTGAATCATGGTTCTTGAATAGACTGCTCTTTGGGTATATTGTTAAATTGTATATGAATGCCAGTGAAAGTGAATAAGATATTTGCCAGTCAAATAAACTTCAAACAGGAAGGTAATTCAAAAACTATTTCACATAAGTTATTGTCCCTACACACTGCACTTCTTATTGTCTTATTTATCTGTAAAATTTATTTCTTAAATTTTGCTAGACTGTCCTTAACCCACCCCTACCACACTGAATCTCTAAAATAGACTTGTCAATGCTTCCATATGTATAATCTTTGATGGTTTAAAAGGGTCCCTAAAAGGTTTATTGACTAAATAACAAACACTATCAAACTTGGCGCAAAGCCATGCAGGCTGATCATGATATGCACTTGTTACAGAGGAAAATTCACTTGCCAGCAACAAGGTAAAGGCCAATTACTGGTGTAGTGATCAAGAGGATACCTCACAAACGAGATCCCAAAGTTGACAGAATCATGGTTCTTATAGAAATTATTCTACTGTCATAAGGTGTCCTCTACTCAAATGTTAAATTTCATATGACTTGACTCAGACAGTGGCTAGAAAAGGACAAATAGAAAAGGGAAATAACTCAAGACAATAATGCAAGAGTGCTTTGTAAGTTTTATTTTTTTTTCTTATTACACATATATCAATGTTTATACAACTTTACACAGACTTTAATAAAAGTTAAAATAAGTATGACAATAAACAGTAAAATTTTGAGCAAAACATCTTAATCACCGAACATTTTATTAACATTATGACCAGTATACATTCTGAATTATACGTAAGCTGTCTGTAAAGTATAAGCAAATAAGTGTGAACCCCAAGTAACCTTGACCTTAGGAAAAGGTGGCTGGTTGTTGTGCACGGCATATCCTTGGGCTATGGGAAACAATTGTGTGAAGTTATATCAAAATTGGTCCATGCATGTGAAAGATGCAGACCTGTCATCAAATTGCTTGTGAAGTGTTTGAGACCCAAGACTGTGACCTTGACGTTATGAGTAGTTGGTTGGTTGTTGTACATAATTCATTAAACACCCTTGTGGTATGGGTCACAATATAACAATTGGTCAAAGCATGTGGAAGATACAGACCGGTCACGAAATTGTTGGAGGGCAGACAGAACAGTACAAACCTACCGTCCCCAAACAGGTCATATGGTTTTACTGTGTTTGCAACAGGTGAATTTTTTTAAAAAGATCACTTGCCAGCAAAAATTAAGTACCAGAATTAGACAGCCTAAAAAGACTTTACTCCTCTCCAGTTCTTGATTTCACTTCGCTTAAATCACCACACACAGAGATTGTTGTCTAAATTTTCACAGTACTGCTTGCACAGTCATAAATTTGAGCATTTCCATAACTATTTATCTACTTCTTCACCAACACCTTAAGAAAGGAAATAACTTGAAAAGTAACCAACTACCAAAGCAGGAGTGAAGCAGAAATGATCAATGTAGCCCATCCATAGATACATACTTCAGGAATGTTTTTACAGTCTTTCAGAATATGTAGAAGACAGACTAAAACCAGTTGACAGCATAGAGATTATTGTCAGGGTTTAAGAACATTATTCAGGTCAATATTTTAGAGGATGACTTCCCAACGAAATTCTGAACTAAAATTTTGTCATTTAAATTCAACCTGTTCTAAGAACATCTGAACAGTGTATGGACCTGAAATCAACTGTAGACCTTAAAGCAGAGAAAACTTATCCATAGTTTTTACATTGCACTCTCTTAATCAAATGAACTTGAATCCATATAACTATTGCTATGCGCAAGATTTTTCACAATTCATCAATGTATGTACACATTTGCTCTAGATCAGAAAAACTTTGTGCAAATATTACATCTGTGCTTTTTTTGACCATTATGGACACCTTTATGGTCTTCTAGCCCATTTTTTTGCTCATATTTTAATCAACATTCAGAGAATCGGTATTTGAGATCACTTTCTTCCCTTAGCTTATGTCTGGCCAAGTCTCTTTGAGCCATTAATGTTTTCCCACATGAAGCGCAGGTGAAATGTTGTTTGCTTGAATGTCACGCCATATGTTCCTTATACTGATTCTGAGAAAAGGACACTACATCACATTTAGAGCATGCAAAGGGACCAACTTTTTGGTGCCTGGCCTTATGCTGCCTCAGTCCTGATGGAGATATATAAATTTGCCCACAATACCGACATGTCTGTCCGCCATCCTTTTCTGAAAGAAAAAAATGCAAAATTTAGTTAATCTTAACCAAACTAGACATGTTTAAAAAACCGCAGTCATGACCAGCCTACCTACAAAGTTTGATGCCAATGTATCCTCTAAATACTGACTGAACAAGTTTCTTCTGTTTTAAGGTCACTGTCACCTTGACCTTTGACTTAAAAATTGACAGAGTAGTCTAATGGCCATGATGACCAACCTACAAAGTTTGAGGACACTAGGCCAAAACTTTCTCTAGTTATTCATTGAACAAGTTATCTATGTTAATTATAGGTCCCTATGACCATGACCTGTTGGCCTCAAAATCAATAGGGGTCATTTACTGGTCATGACCAACAAGGAAAGAAGGCCAATGCATTATCTAGTTATTGATCGAATAAGTTTTTTCTGAATGTCACTGTGATCTTGACCTTTGACCTGCTGACCTGAAAATCAATAGGAGTCATCTACTGGTATATAAGTCCAACTAACCTACTCCATTTGAGGACACTAAGCCAAACTGTGCTCTAGTTACTTATCTGGCAAGTTGTTTCTGTTGAAGGTCACTGTGAGCTTGACCACTGACCTGAAAATCAATTAGAGTCATCTACTTTTCATTATCAACCCACCAAGTTTGAGGAACCTAAGGCAAGGTGTTCTCTCGATACTGACTGGACAAGATTTGGTCAACTGACATAGTATCATTCAAACTTATGTAAACCAATATACCCCCTCAATCTTCAATAGGGGGGCATAATTCTTGACCAAATTTATATGGATATAATGCATGCATACATCTTGCACAGACAAGGTTTGTGTTGGGGAAAACACAATTCATAATACTGTTCTTAAAAACATTTTTTACTAACCTTATTTGTCTGATATGCATATACAATTTTGCAGTGACTAAGCCAGGTATTTGCTGATTATCACATTAGATGATTATATAACACCGGTCCTGCTGTGTCTGTTTTTCAAAATAATTTCACAAGTCTGCACGCAACATAATGTATAAGTTTGTGTTCAAATGGACATGTGAAACTAATTTTCATGAAATAGAATATATATATTACATAGAATTATTGTTCATGCAATATACTAGGATTGCCACTGAAAGTCTGAGTTAGAACTGTTGAATTCAAGTCAGAAAACAATTCAGGATATTATGTAAAGTACATACTATAGGCTACACCTTCACTCACAATTCTTGGACTGAGATGATACCATCTCTCTTAATTTTAATCCCACCATGTATTCATGGTATAATTATGTAACACTTCTTGATTCTCATATTAATTTGATTAACTAAATACTGCCTATTGACTACATGACTGATTTGGCAATGTCAAAAACAAGTATGAACAAACGCTCTAAATATAAAATCATATACGAGTGAAACCGACTACACTTGTACCAACGAAACAGACTCGAACAACTGTAAACCCATAATATATATTAGAAAATTTAAAACACTGATTTTATATTTCAATGACCATAAAGAAATAAAAACAAAAACGCTGAATGTTTGTTAACCACAAGCTTGCATCAGAAACTTCAGTTAACCATAACTTTAGTTAACCACAATCTTGCAACAAAACAATTTTCAGTAAAAAATCATGGCCTACAACAGTGTCCAAACCCGACACTTTTTTGTGTCAATAGAATGAATTCTTCCATGAAAATGCCTTGCCACATTTACATATCAAACTTGCCCTCCCGTGCTTTCCTTTCATGTTGTGATCAAGTCATAACCTGGATCTAAACTTGAGCTTTGCACACATTACATGTATGGATAACATTGCTAGAACAGTCCTGCATAATTATGTCTTTTTAATGAAAACTTAAAAGTGAGATGTTTAGAACAAGAGGTGCATGCAAAGCACTTGCTCTTGTCATGTTTGTGCGTATAAGCATCATATATTTCTTTGCCATAGATAGTCTTGGTACATATGTTGCAAGAATAACAACAGCTGGGGAACCAGCTTTTGATTTTGTTTGACGCAGAATGCACAAGTCTCTGGTGCCGGGCAAGAGAATGCCTGTTACTTTTCACTTCCAAACAGATATTGCACATGGTTGGAACTGTATTGTTGATGCTATCCATGAAATATGTGGTTCCCTCTCCACATTGCTGCCCTGGAAGACAGAAACAATGTAACAAATTAGTTCTAGTTGTGTAAACAACAACATTCAGTTAACCGTTACCCTGCTTTGTTTCTAAAATGAACTTTCCACCTTTCAATCGGTGCTGATCATGATCTACATTGTTCACAAAGCAGAGCCATTCGCTGCAAGCCGGGTAAAATTTCTTTTTTCTTTCATACCTGATGGTACAAAAACAAGTTAACTGACAATTTAGTATTTCCACTCCTGGTTACACTGCTCAACATACACCAGTCCTGCATCCCTACATGCTGGCTAAAATCCGAACATCTTTTGCCTACAATCAAAACATCTTTTGGTTACAATCCGAACATCTTTTGGTTACAATCAGAACATATTTTGGCTACAATCAGAACATATTTTGAATATTTTGGCTACAATCAGAACATAATTTGGTTACAATCAGAACAACTTTTGGCTACAATCATGCAGAACATATTTTGGCTTCAATTACAACATGTTTCGGCTACAATCAGAACATATTTTGAATATTTTGGCTACAATCAGAACATAATTTGGTTACACTCAGAGCTTATGTTTGACATTAGTAACTTTGAGAGGAACACAGATAAACATACAAAAGGAAGTGTCAACAGTTGGTGGAGAGGCAAAGCAGATTCTTGGTAACTGCAAATCACTGACTGCATGTAAGCAAAATAGGTCCTAAAACATATTACCTTTGCACATTCTACCATGAGCTTTTGTCAAGTGACAGGTATTTTAAGTGACAGACTGACCACAAACAGTATGGAGATGGTTGACAAACAATCCACAAACTGGGCACTTAAGTTCTGACAAAACAAACAAGCTAAGACATTAGATTCCCAGAGCCAGGTAAGGTAGTTGACATTCAAAATTGATAATATTTCAGAAATAATACACCAAAGAAAACTAGAACTGTCACAAGAGTGACGAATTATACCCCCACAATACAGCTTTGTCACAGAAGTATGGCAACCATAAGAAAGGAATGGCCACAAGGACATACATTTCAGTTATTATACAATAAGTTGTGTAAATGTATTGTTTTAATAGCACACAAAATATGTAAGGAGGGAAAGTATGGATTATTATTAAATTTAATAGGTTTATTTCAAACATGTTAATATCACTAACCTCCCTATCAAATTTCATGATCCTAGCCCCAAGCGTTCTTAAGTTATCATCCGGAAACCGTTTAACTGTTCCGAGTCATGTGACCTTGACCTACAGACCTCAAAGTCAAACCTGACCTGTATTTCATGATGTTACACCTGTGTACCAAAAATTATTTCAATAGGTCAAGCCTTTCATGAGTTATCATCCGGAAACAGTTTTACTGTTCAGGATCACTGTGACCTTGACCTTTGGCCTACTGACCCCAAAGTCGAACTGGACCTGTATTTCATGATGTTACAGCTGTGTACCAAAAATAATATGAATCGTCAAGTCGTTCAGGAGTTATCATCCGAAACCGTTTTACTATTCCGAGTCACTGTGACCTTGACCTACTGACCTCAAAGTCAAACTTGACCTGTATTTCATGATGTAACACCTGTGTACCAAAAATTATTTCATTCGGTCAAGTCTTTCATGAGTTATCATCCGGAAACCGTTTTACTGTTCAGGGTGACTTGTGACCTTGACCTTTGACCTACTGACCCCAAAGTCGAACTTGACCTGTACTTTCTGATGATGCACCTGTGCACCAAAAATTATTTGAATTGGTTCATGAGTTATCATCCGGAAACTGTTTTACTGTTCAGGGTCACTGTGACCTTGACCTTTGACCTACTGACCCCAAAGTCGAACTTGACCTGTATTTTTTTATGTTGCACCTGTGTACTAAATATTATTTAAATCGGTCAAGTCGTTCATGAGTTATCATCCGGAAACCATAAAACCAACAGACCGACCGACCGACAAGCTCACTCCTATATACCCCCCCAAACTTCGTTTTGTGGGGGTATAAAAAATCTGACAACTGGGAAAATAGACCATAATGCTCAAGTTTACGCAGAAAAGAGAACTTTTTGTGTACATTATAGTGAAGTCCAAGAGTAACAGGAATGATAATGCATGAAGATGTATAGAATGGTGCATGATTCAGGTGAAATCTAGCACAACTTTGTCTTGACTTAGCTTCAATGTACAGCCAGAAGAGAACTAAGGCAATATCAATGGACTTTGCATCAAAATATTAAAAACCAGTACATGTAATAATATTTCAGAAAGAACAAAAATCCACTTCAGTTTTTTAACACACCTGAAAGAGTTTCATCTCTTTGTGTTAAAAAAAACATTGTATGAGTCAGACTTAATCTATTTAGCTCATATCATATCAAATATACAAACTAAAATCTTTCTTGCATGTTCAATGCAATGGTGTTCACAATTCTCTTTCTCTGTCAAATTCTTCAAATGTTTGACCTTTTTGATAAATAGAGCAGCATTTATCCTTTACTCTAGTTGAATCTGTTTCCTTGGTGCTCTCTTGTAGATGTCAATGTTACAAAACTCCTGCTTGCAGTATCTTCCAAAGACGATTGTCTGTCTGTCTGTCTTTCCTGTAAACTCACAAACAATATCAAAGAAACTCAGACCTGCAACAATCTGTTTCCATGGAATCCAAAGACAATGTTTTTCTTAAAATTTTATTTTCAAATGAGTAAGATTAACACTTTCATTTCATGTCGATACAAATCCATTTTATGGTACAACTTGTTCAAATGTAAATTCACTTCAACTATGACCATTTCATCTCCTGATGGTTGAACTATTAATAGTCTTCCAACCGTAAAGAGGTGTTCAGAGTTCTTGAATCAGTTTCTGAAGTTTATCAATTCACCATACCACAAGAATAAAGAGACAACAATATTGCTATGTAAGACAACCCATCTTTCAGAATACTTGATAGGCATCATAAATCATGTAAATAATGTGCTGCATAGCAAGATGTAAAGTCAGTAACTTATCACCACAGCTTTTCAGTATATTATTTCTATACCCAATCTTATACACCCTTCAGAACACACTTCCCAATTCAAAATATGCCTCATAAGTGTTTAATATTGAAGAAAAATAAAACTATTTACTGCATGACGAATGATAGAGAAATTTATAAACAAGAGAGTCACAATGGCCCTTTATGCTCACCAGAGTACAATTGCCATTACTTGACCCGATGAAAGATAGTTTTTGGCCCCACATGACCCAGTTTCAAAATTGACATACACATACAAATGTAAGGTTTATCAATACAGACATTCTGACCAACTTTCAGGAGACTGCGGCTTTAAGAGTTTTTACCATTATTTGAATTGGATTTTTAACAACATGTGACCCAGTTTGGAACTTAACAAAAAGTTCTTCAAGATAAACAAACAATCTGACCAATTTTCAAGGTGATTGCATACAAAAATTGGATTCCAGGTTTTTCTATTACTGGACAGTGACCTTATTTGGAATCTGACCTGGAGTTCACCAAGGCAAACATTCTGACTATGTATCATGCTAAGTTTATGATCCTGTGTGACCCATTTCAAACCTGAACTAGAGTTCATCAAAACTTACGATTTTCAAGATGTTTGGTTATAAAAAGTGGACAAGATTTTTTTTGTAAGATTTAATCAGGTGATCCAGTTATTGCCCCCTGATGACCCAGATTCAAACTAGTGACCTAGAAATGATCAAGACAAACATTCTGACAACTTTTCATGCAGACTGGGTATTAAATGTGGCTTCTAAAGTGACTTTGTGACATAGTTTTTAACCCCATGTGATCAAAATTTGAACTTGGCCTAGATATCATTAAGACAATTTTCGAGATAACTCTGCATCAAATGTGGCCTCTAAGAGTTTTAACACGGTTCAGCCTGGATAGAGGGACATCAGGCTATCACAAGAGCTCACATGTTGAGCACATGCTCAGGTGACTGGTTAGCTAAAAAAACCTACTGTTATTTATTCAACCATGGATTTCTATTTCAAACACCCTATTTCAGTCTTTTCTATTTCGAAATGTTCTTCATTATGCACCAGGGCTGCAATAGGTATACAAAGGGTCTTACAACCTGGGAACCAACCAGCTCTTCATACACACATTAACAAATTTATCTTTTAACTTCTATAAGAGTTTGTCTTAAAAGATTTATTTGAGTCCTTGAAACAAACATCAACACTACAGTAACAACAACAACAAAATAATCCAAAATCATGATTACAGGCAAAATAAAACATTATTCTTCAACAGTTCTTCTAAGGCTACTTTTAATTATCAAGTTACCATGGTTATTTGTCTTTTGAACCAATGCATGATCTTTTAGACCCGTCACCAGACAAGTTATTACTTTCTTTTAGGATGTAGACAAGATAGGTCATTCTGTTCAATTTTGTTTCTCTGATTTGTTAACATCTTAGAAAAGCGGTTGAAGAATATATTAGGTTTCCTGTTCCTTTAACAATACTAGGATTTATCCCACAGAAACTCACCTTTTATTATCCAACTGTCCTCTGTCTTCTCAAAAAACTCTCAAAATGCACCGAAAAATTTAAGTGTGACATATTTACAGGTTTTCGTCATTATGACAGGAAAATATAACATCAGGTTGCGGCATAATTTGCATACATGTCTGGAATTTTAGTTTCTGAGTTTTCTGACACTACATAATGAAAGGATCTACAGAGATTTTCACAGATTTTCCACAAGCAAAGTTGAAATTGTGCTTGTATTTGGGCATCAGACTAATGCTCTATTCAAAGACATCAATCACTGTTCCTTTAGCAGGGAAAACAATAGTTTGTCTCAATTAACACAGTGTCGCTCAATTATTGTTAAACCTTCAGGTAAATTTTTGTCACTGTGTGAACCCTTTTATATCTTAAGACAGAATATTCAAATTCTACACCAGAGAGCAGACAGAACTATTTCTGCAATATTTGGTCAATAAAAGGGCCATTAAACTCCTTAGTGTTAAGGGTAATCAAGCTGGTTACTAGGCCTGGCTGAGATAATGTCCATTAACACAGAAGGTTTTAAGATGATTGTGCATAGAGTATCTAAGACAATGGAAAGTGCTTCTGGTCATGAAATTATGCCCTTAAACATTTCAATGGGATTAGTAATGATTGGATGAGAAATATGAAAGTATGTGAGTGGACAGATTTGGTGGATGCTTGCAACAGATGATCTGCCCATCTAGAAAGATGGGTATATAAAACAATGCAGAATGCCAGTGTAGATCAAGAATACAAGTTACACCCTAAGACATTTTTTAGATTCCAACACTTGCTGTTTAATGATATTCACAGGAGCTTTCTAGCCATATTCTTAAAGCCAACAGTTAATTTCTGTAAGTTAACACAGCATGTTAGAACTCCTTTTTCACCTTAAAGATGTTTCATCAGTTTTTCAGTTATCTATAATCGGGCAGTTTATTTAACCCCAGTTCCTGGAAAGAACCAGTACAAGACTCCTATCCTTTGTAAGAAATTGCAAGCTCTCAATTCTCAGTCAGTTTGGTTGTGGGGCTCAAATCGACGACCATCAATCTGCTAACAAGTTAGCAGCAGGTATTTGAAAGAATGTAGGGGTAAGTTTAAGATAAATAAGAGCTGTCCATAAGACAGCACGCTCGACTATTGTGGGTGTTTGCTAATAAAACAAAACTTTTATCAGTGTAATAGCAAAACAAAATTCTGCTAACTATTAAGTATAAACTAGGAAAGTTGAATCATAAAAAAGTCAAAATCTATAACTATAGATTTAATTTTTGGTAAATTAATTGTTTGATACAAAATTTACCCTGAACACTATTGCAAGGTTTGATATAACTACCATAAGTGGTTACTGTGATATGTGCATGATAGTACCTTGCATGCAAAACTTTACCAATTTTCAAAGTCAAACAAGGGCCATAATTTGTACTAAATTTAAACAAGAGTTATCTGTCTTGACTGTGTGACACCTCTTAAGACATTAAAAAAGTTTCAAGTCAATATCATAAGTGGTTACTGAGATATGTGCATGATAGTACCTAGCAGGCAAAACTTTAACCAAATTTTCAAAGTCAAACAAGGGCCATAATTAGTACTAAATTTATACAAGAGTTATCTGACTTGACTGTGTGACACCCCTAGAGACATTAACGAAGTTTGAAGACAATATCACAAGTGGTTACCGAGATATGTGCATGATAGTACCTGCAGGCAAAACTTTAACCAAATTTTCAAAGTCAAACAAGGGCCATAATTTGTACTAAATTTTTTAAGAGAGTTATCTGCCTTGATTGTATGACACCCCTAAAGACATGAACAAAGTTTCAAGTCAATATCATAAGTGGTTACTGTGATATGTGCATGATAGTACCTAGCATGCAAAACTTTAACCAAATTTTCAAAGTCAAACAAGGGCCATAATTTGTACTAAATTTTTTCAAGAGTTATCTGCATTGATTGTATGACACCCCTAAAGACATGAACAAAGTTTCAAATCAATATCATAAGTGGTTACTGAGATATGTGCATGATAGTACTTAGCAGGCAAAACTTTAACCAAAGAAGCAACGCCGACGCCGACGCCGACACACAAGTGACTGTAATAGCTCTCCATATTCTCCGAATAGTCGAGCTAAAAAGACTTAGCAAAATATAACTACAACAATAAAAATATACCAGAACAAATTTATCTGTTTTATCAGCCAAACAAAAGATGAATCTGAACAAATTTGAGTTCACACCCAATAACCAATAACGGAACTTCCATATAACAAATTACAGTAGTTAATATGCCAAGGCTGTTCACCAAGTGTTTCAATAAAATCATACTTGGATCAAACTGGAATGGTCATATCTGTGAGCAAGTGCAGAGAATATATGTACTGAGATCTTATACTAAAAATTCAGTGGTGGTTTTGTCAACTTGATAATTTAATGAGCTTTAGCTTTTATAACATTCCTTTCATTTCATTATACTAAAGTATTGGTGACATTCTGAGAACAAGTTGTAACAAACAGCTGGACATTACAAGTAAAAAGGACCCCCCCCCCCCAACGTTCACCCTCCCTCCCCCAAAAACAACACATTATGTATCCAAAATGGGTGAAAAGTTCATTCATTGCTCAGTTTCAACATGCTAACATTGTATGCTTAAACTGATTTCTTTTTATTTATGATCATGATGATTCCCAATTGTAATAGGGTATGGTGAAATACAATGTATATACTGAATGAGAGGTGATGAAACTTAGCAAAGTCACATTCTGCAGTCACATACTAATTGCATATATATACAATATTGTACACGATGTATGGGTAATCTTTATGATTGACCAGTGACTTTCAATTTATCATACTGAACCAGTATGGACATTCAGTGTACATGGTGTATAGCAAATAGCATCATGATAAGGTCTTAGAGATGTGTAGAATGTACAATTATTGTTGAAAGCTTCACAATCATTTTCTTCGAGACAAACATCAAAACAGTTCACAGAATATAACAACTTTTTAAAACTCAACAACAGTGTTCTAACATTTAGTTTCAAGTTTCTAAAATACAAAGTGACATGAACCTTGATTCGTCCTTTTCTCAGAAGTATTTCAACTTTTTGCAAAATTTATGTTTTCTTTTCTGATATTTTGAGGTCAGTTTTCAATATAGTGAAATATGTTGAATGAACAGGAACACCAGTGTGTGACCTTGATTTCTGAGCTGTGGATCTCAGTGCTGTGTGCAGTGCACCTTCCCATGACACTGTACAAAATGTGAGAAGCTAAAATTCAAATCCAATTTATCTTCCTATACAAAATTATGGCGGAGACAAGATAATTATATTAATCTATACTGGGACTTTGAACAGTAAAATGGACTTTGAGTTCCGAGTTGAACCTCTACAGTAAATTGTAGGACACACACTTTTTCCTTGGTGAAACATGTATGCAGTCCTGGCAAATCTGGTTTAAATTGCATATAAAGTAGCACTTCTGTTAATGTATGAAATCTCGCTGATCACTACAAAATTAATGTATATCACATAATTCATGTGATTTTGATTGATTCAATGGTAGGCAATTCATGGTACAGTTCTGCAAAATTTCCTTTAATGACCCAACTTTTCTCAGACCTTTTCTCTTTGGTCCTGATTCCCGTCTATAAACTGCTGAAAATCCCCTTTGCACTGCTCTTTCTCAATATAAATTTTTCAACAAAAAAAAACAAACAAAAAAGAGAAAGAAGCTGGAACACATAGTCATTTACAGTTTTATAGAAAGTGAAACTTTCAACAATAAAATTTCACTCACGTCTAATAGTTGGTGGAACAGGAAACAAAGCCCCTAATTAGTATACTATTCAATAAAGCATTCAAATCATACAATTTACACCTCTGAATTATTCATGACAGCCTCTTTAATACATAAAGTAAAACAGTATTTTTTTTGGGGGGGGGGGGCACTTTTTCTTCACCATTCGGGATTGTTACCTAAGCACTGTTCCTTGATGATACTCAGTATTTGTTACCTTGGTAACACTAAGACTTGTGTGGCACACAGGACTTGAACCCACAAACCTGCCTCTATGAAGACAGGGTTACAGATGTTTAACAATCGCCATGATGACAGCAACCTTCAGAGACAGTTTGACTGAGTACCTGAGCTCTGCAGAAGTACTAGTAGTGCCGACCAAACAGACCTCAATTGCCTGGTAACCAGTCTGGAACTACATGACTACATGTAGCCCATACATCCACACCCTCTAACATGTCTAAACCAATTAATTTTCAAGCCTATTATTGTTCAAGTTTGCTGATTAAAGCAGATTCACCAATTAAAGAAACAGAAAGTGACCACTCAATGTAAATAAACTGTCATGAATAATCCAAACATGCAAGTGAAAGCAGAATGAAACCAGTTTCTGACTTCTCTTCATGTGGCATTTTGTCTACACGTGTGTTTTTATATTAACTTGTGTAACATTTTTGACTTCAACTCTGACAAAACTCCAGTGTGGTGATTTACATAGTGTATACTCATCATTACTGTATCTATCATATCAAAATTTCTATTGGCCAACGATAATATGTGGACATTAGATTGACCAAAGCTTGATAGGTGGACTGATAACAATGGGATGGACCATATTCTGTCTCATGTAATAAACTACGTAAATCAAGAGGGACATCAGCTGGACCATATATAACCCTGATAACTGTCAATGAGCTGTGGTCAGTCTAACACTTCACCTGCAAGCAGCATGGTCCACAATCAAGCTGTACAGAATTTGTAGTGGCAGAGGCTTAACTGTTAACAAGTCCACATTTGACAAATATACACCCACAGTCCTTGCAAACAGACCTTTTCCAAGCCCAGGGAAGCCTCTACTGTCTCAAGTAAATCTTTAAAATGATAAGTGGCAAAGTCAGAAAGTGATTTCAAAAACACATGTACATTATGTCTATTTCAAGTGCATGGAATTTATACAGTGACGTTTGGCATGAAAACCTCAAAACAAAGTTCTGCAAAGTGTAACTTCTCGGAAGTCATAAAATAATACACATGTATTACTTTTTTTTACTGATTTTTTTTAGACTTTGACATGTTTTTGACTTCATAAAGACAAGGACTTTGTAAAGGTGTCCCACAACAGTTGCAGGAACAAAGAGGATTTCTTCAAACAGATATATATATACAATTTGATCAAAGTGTTTCCATTGAAAATCAGAGAAAAATCCAAGAAATGCAATAAAAAGCTTACTACTAAATAATCCATATCTCTTCTAATGGTAACTTTCACATCAATTTTGTTTTGGTTCAGTTTAATGCCCATTTCAACAGTATTTCAGTTCTAAACAGGTGGGCAGTTTACATAACCATCACTTCTGGGAAAGATCAGTAGTGGACTTTGTTCCTCTGTAAGACAATTTCTATTTTCCAACATAAAATCATGTCAAACCAACACCTTCGATATGTGAGTTTTTGTGATTTTAAGTTAGTGTCCAGAGCATTTTTACCTTCTATATTCATAGCAGACCTGTATAGGGTGTCTTCAGCAACTAAAATTTCTTTAAAATCATGCAGCTTTCCCCAATCTGACTTCAGCTAATTATTACTAAAATTTTCCCCAAATTAAGGGGCTAGGCCACCTTCCCTAAACTTGGGAAAAACGCCCTTGTGCCGTGTAGCATGTGTAGTCACTCAACTGACAGAGTCTGATCCCACAACACCATTATTTGATTTATTTTAAACGAGGACACACATCATCTACAATACCAACTAGAGATATCACTAAATGTGATTAATACCCCCGAAAGACTGCTTTATAAACTGAGGAAGTTCGTAGTAACAGAATACCTTGCAAGAACAAACTAAAATAGAGATATTGTTCTTGGCAATAATTCTGTAATAAGTCAAGATAGAGTTATGGTTCTTGTACACTGCACTTCCTCTCATTGTGCTGGACCATTGTATGAAGTTGTATTGCATTCAAACCAGCAGTTTTCAAGTTATGCTCTGCGACAAGGAAATGTAAAAATGGGGAATAACTCTGTAAATACTCAAGATAGAGTTATGGTTCTTGTACACTGCACTTCCTCTCATTGTGCTAGACCATTGTATGAAGTTGTATTAAATTCCAATCACTAGTTTTCAAGTAATGCTCAGGACAAGGAAAAGTAACAAAGGGCAATAACTCTGTAATGAGTCAAGAAAGAGTTATGGTTCCTGTGCACTGCACTTCCTCTCAATGTACTTGACCATTATATGAAGTTGTATTGAATTCCAACTAGTAATTTTCAAGTTATGCTCTGGACAAGGAAAAGTAACAAAGGGCAATATTTCTGTAAATACTCAAGATAGAGTTATGGTTCTTGTACACTGCACTTCCTCTCATTGTGCTTGACCATTGTGTGAAGTTGTATTGAATTCCAACCAGTTGTTTTGAAGTAATGCTCCGGACAAGGAAAAGTTACAAAGGGCAATATATCGAGAAATAGTAATGGTTCCTGTGCACTGCACTTCCCCTCAATGTACTTGACCATTGTATGAAGTTGTATTGAATTCCAACCAGTAGTTCTCAAGTAATGCTTCGGACAAGGAAAAGTAATAAAGGGCAATAACTCTGTAAATACTCAAGATAGAGTTATGGTTCTTGTGCACTGCACTTCCTCTTATTGTTCTTGACCATTGTATGAAGTTGTATTGAATTCCCACCAGTAGTTTTTAAGTTATGCTCCGGACAAGGAAAAGTAACAAAGGGTAATAACTCTGTAATGAGTCAAGATGGAGTTATGGTTCTTGTGCACTGCACTTCCTCTCAATGTGCTTGACCATTGTATGAAGTTGTACTGAATTCCAAATAGAAGTTTTCAAGTTATGCCCCGGACAAGAAAATGCAACAGACCGACCGCCCGCCGTACCGACCAACTTCATTTCGGGGGTATAAAAAGCTTTATTTTATAACCTTGACAGGGGTTTTTATATACAAATTTTGCAAACACATTGATCATCTTTCACATTCCGAGCTAAAACCATCCAAAAGCAGTAAACGTCACAGGTAATGTCTCAACAGAGAGTAATCATGCCAAACATTTCACTTTATAAAACCTTCTACACAGAAAATCAGAACCTTTGACTAAATCATGTAAATGTAGTAGTCTGTTTTTTTACTCTTTTTTTCTGAAAATATAAATCTAATGGCTGCAAATGTCTAAGCTCTGAATACCACTTCCAAAATAACCTTTATTACTGCAGAGGTATTTTCAACTACAAATGTAGTAAGGTTCCAAGTTTCTGTGTTAGAATGTGTATTATACAATGTAAACTGGAAATGTAGACCAAAACTCCTGGCATGTTTCCTTGGTATTGAAAACAGTGACACACCAGTCCCCATTTTATTTCATATTGCTGGTACCACTCATCAGCTTTAATCAAGTCTAGGCTTATAATTAACATATCTCCCCATACGAGCTTCGACCTAAATGCTTTTTCCCTTGCAGCACTATTTCCAGTAAACATTGTACGCAAGAAATGAAACTTGGAAAGTTTTACTTACTGTATCCAGACTGATCCGCTTGCTGATCAAATGAACTGTCACCTTCTGCTCCATATCCTTCTTGACCTTCACCTTCAACCCAGTTATCCAGGTTACCAGCTGCCAGTTCTACCCCAGTTATTTCCAACTCATCATCAACCTGCTCAACTTTAATACCCGATATATCCGACACATTACTATTTTCCGCTTCCACACTCTCGTGGGTAGTGTCCATTTCAGCACCAGATTTTCCAGTTGTATGAGAAGTTTGAGTGTGTGAAAGATGTATTGAATCAGGTACACTTTTCTTGGCAACAGGGAATACTACAGATTCATTTGACTCAGTTTGTTCATGCTGTGAATAGTTTGCACCCTGATTATCAACTCTTTCCCGTTTGATTGGCATATTAATACTATCGGTAATAGCACCTAAACTTCCTAATCCAATGTTAGAGTCACTACTTTCACCTGTAATCTGACTTGATGGGGTAAAAGTTTCAACAGGCGAGGACCTCGCTAAGGTCACTGGCTGAAGTCTTGAACGTTTGGCAGTAGGAGTAGATGCTTGAGCAGGTGAACGTGGACTTGGATGTGTTCTTTGATAGGGTTTCTGAGGCTCATGAGTTTTCTTTTTGTGATATGCTGAAGTTAGACATATTTATAAACCTTAGTGTTAATGTACATGATGTATGCACAAATTCATGGCGTTTACTACAAAATATTTTAGAAGTGTGCCATAAAGCTCGGTCTAAATCCATGCAGAGAACTTCCAGAAGTTCTTTCAAAGGAATAAACAAATCATCTTGAAAAAATTTTAATTTCATAAAGTAACATTAACCAGTATCAATTCATAGACCTGTACAACTACACAAACTGCAATACAAATTTCACAATATCAAGACCGCCAACATAGTAATTTAGTATACACAGCAACAATCCAATAACAAGAAACATCCTGTGTAACAGTAATGACTTGAATAAGGTACCAAAAACGGTAAGAACAACACAAAGAAATTTCTGTGACAGTGAAGCTTTTGTATAGCTTAAGACTAAGCAGTTAGCTGGTTTAACATTGGTTTTCAATAAAAGTTTTCATAATTAGTCATGTCGTACATGTGTGCTTGCATTGCTCAAGTCTGGTTATCACAAAATGATACGGCTTCTAAAATATTAGCATAGATCTACAGGTTACCGTTAGCAAGAGAAGCCGTTTTCAGTTTCAGATTGCAAAACCTGATTTTGGAATTACTACAAGTTAACATAATATCTGACACTTACTTTTGAGACAGTAACCCAGGAACTGCGATTTGATTTCATCACGACCTTCCAGGAAACCTTTACCAGTGTTAGAACCCAGATGTGACAGACTTCCATCATGAACACTGGCTGTGAGAATAATGGATTCCTCACCTGTATGCTCTGACAGCTGCTCCATCTGTTAATACAGATCATGAAACCATGTAAAATTTGTATATCACTGACAACAGCACATGTATGTGACAAATACTTTCTAGTTATATACTAGCCTTAATAGACCTATATAAGTCACTGCATTAGTTTAGAGAAAATCAAGGAGTTGTAAGCATACATGTACATAAATACCGACCCGTTGGCCAGATACTGGTCAGTGATTTTTCAGAAGGACCACTAACTCATGTTCATAATCAAAATGCTTCATTGGCCCACCTACAACTTGAATTATAATTATATATGTATTTTGAGTATTTTAGAGCTTAAGGTGTCTTTCATGCTTTCAGGACCTGTTAAAATTCTGCAAAGATACAAATATCCATTCAGCTGCTGGGCCTCCACGTCATTAAGAGAAAAAGTTGTTGAGGAGCCCTGATCTATTAACAGTAGCAGTCTGGCTACTTTGAAGTTTGTTCAGAAAAAAATTTAGTAGCAAGACTGAACTTTCAGAAGCCATGTGATACACTAAGAACATGAATAATTAAAGTATCAAGGAGAGAGAACCAGTCCTGTTCATTACAACTATTCAAGGTACTTACATATCACAAGACTAAGTACTGCAGCACTGCAATGCAAATCAATGCAGTTTTTGGGTGCTGTGGGGTTCGTTTTGGGGAGGCTGCGTTTTTGGTACGTGGCATTCCCTGTTTGATCAATGCACTTCTGGGTGCTGTGGGGTTCGTTTTGGGGAGGCTGCGTTTTTGGTACGTGGCATTCCCTGTTTGATATTATTTTTGTTTTTTTGGATGCACACCCTAAATGGCCTAATGTTAAGAAGAATCTATCAAACAAGTAATCTTACCAGCAGGTGAATTTGTGACTTGAGCACAGACTTCAGGATAGCCTTATATCCTGGAATCTCCTTCAACACATCCAAGTCCGACATCTTCAATGGCTTAGTCAAGGTTTAATCACGTTCTAGCCCAATGTCTGGTTTCCACAATCTTTTACATGTAGTTAATGTAGTAAAGTCTTTTTAACATTTAGAAAAGACTAATGGGCCACAAAGCTTCTCTTGTTTTCTCTGCTGTTCTGTTTCATTTTAAAACACAAGCTGTCTTAATCTGAAAGGAACAAAAAAAAAAAAAATCAGTATTAATTTGTTCACAGTGGTCTTACTTTCACAGTCCTAATTATATACCTGGAAAAGAACAAAACCTTTCACAATTATAAGTCACTTTTATTTGTTAAATTGTGAGAAGAAAACAATCATAAGTAGAACTTTAGCTGTTGTGATATTGTTTACAGATTTCTAATTTTTAGAAACACACTTGATGTTGTGATGCCTTTTCAGATGTTGTATCATGTAACGATGTTCATCATTGACCTAGACTAAACTAGAGCTATCACTAAATGTGATTAATACCCCCAAAAGACTACTTTATAAACTGAGAAATTTCGTAGTAACAGAATACCTTGCAAACAAACTAAAAAGAGATATTGTTCTTGGCAATAACTCTGTAATTTGTCAAGATAGAGTTATGGTTCTTGTACACTGCACTTCCTCTCATTGTGCTTGACCATTGTATGAAGTTGTATTGAATTCCAACCAATAGTTTTCGAATAATGCTCCGGACAAGGAAAAGTAACAAAGGGCAATAACTCTGAAATGAGTCAAGATAGAGTTATGGTTCTTGTACACTGCACTTCCTCTCATTGTGCTTCATCATTGTATGAAATTATATTGAATTCCAACCAGTAGTTTTCAAGTTATGCTCCGGACAAGGAAAAGTAACAAAGGGCAATAACTCTGTAATTAGTCAAGATGGAGTTATAGTTCTTGTGCACTGCACTTCCTCTCAATGTGCTTGACCATTGTATGAAGTTGTATTGAATTCCAACCAGTAGTTTTCAAGTTATGCTCCAGACAAGGAAAAGTAACAAAGGGCAATAACTCTGTAATTAGTCAAGATGGAGTTATAGTTCTTGTGCACTGCACTTCCTCTCAATGTGCTTGATCATTGTATGAAGTTGTATTGAATTCCAACCAGTAGTTTTCAAGTTATGCTCCGGACAAGGAAAACTAACAAAGGGCAATAACTCTGTAATTAGTCAAGATGGAGTTATAGTTCTTGTGCACTGCACTTCCTCTCAATGTGCTTGACCATTGTATGAAGTTGTATTGAATTCCAACCAGTAGTTTTCAAGTTATGCTCCGGACAAGGAAAACTAACAAAGGGCAATAACTCTGTAATTAGTCAAGATGGAGTTATAGTTCTTGTGCACTGCACTTCCTCTCAATGTGCTTGACCATTGTATGAAGTTGTATTGAATTCCAACCGGTAGTTTTCAAGTTATACTCCGGACAAGGAAAACTAACAAAGGGCAATAACTCTGTAATTAGTCAAGATGGAGTTATAGTTCTTGTGCACTGCACTTCCTCTCAATGTGCTTGATCATTGTATGAAGTTGTATTGAATTCCAACAAGTAGTTTTCAAGTTATGCTCCGGACAAGGAAAATGCAACAGACCGACCGACCAAACGACCGACCAACCACCGGGTGACTCCTATATACCCCCCTAAACTTCGTTTTGGGGGTATAATTAAAGAGACTAAGAATTAGGGCTGTAACGAATACACTAAGGGGCGAATACGATACGTATCACGAATACAGGGTGACGAATACGAATATTTATTCATGAATATGAATACTATACTTAAAATCATTTAACAAGTGAACATTATATGGCTTTTGCCAACAATATATTACAGTCTGCTGACTAGATAATAGTACTTTCTTTGTACTCAAATTACTGTGAAATAATACTGTTCAAACGTAAAAAAACACTGAGTAAACATGTAACTTAAAGAGCTCTGGGTTCAAATGACTAGAATTGTTTAGTAAAAAATGACTAGACACGACTATAGAGTAAAGAGGATCTACGATTTCAACGGTATTCGATGCTAGACATGTTGTTGATGTAGACGGTTTTTGGATGTCGTAAAATGGGAATTCCCACTTGTTGATATCAAATTTTAATTGAATGTGAAATTTAAATGGATTCAATCAGTTGAAAACCCAGAAAGTTATAAAAATCATTTATTCAATTGTAAACCAACATAAAATATCGACCCGACGACTTATTAAATAAATGTCGTGAAAATATCTGTCAACTGTTGTGGGTGGGTATTACGACGAAATAGTGCAAAATACGCTATGAAACGGAAGCGTTTTCAGTAGATTTCATCTGTTTTAGGTAAATTCAAATGATTTTAGTTTAAATCATGCAATTTTTATCTATATTCGTAAATATTCGGTTCAGCACATGGCGAATAACGAATACAATTCGGACAAAACTGTATTCGACTAAATCGAATATTCGAATGTATCGTTACAGCCCTACTAAGAATAGCATATTTGTCATGTTGCGTTCTCTCTGTGCATTTGTTTCCACACTTTGGACTTATGTTGGGGGTCCTAAGCAGCATGATGGAAGCTACCTCTGAAGCAGAGGCCTCATTAACCTTTCAAAGTTGGAAGTCTTGACTTCCACACCTTCAGATTTGGAAGTTGTTGAGCCAAAAGTTGAAAGTCAGACCAGTCGGATTAATTATCTATCACCATGAACAAGGAAAACGCCAATCCCATTTGCATACAACTGGTCCAATTTTTATGCCAACAGGTTCTTGCTCATTTTTGCTAGCAATGGGTTAATGATGCAGTGCTTTTACCATCCAAGATACTTAAATTCTGATGTGGGACATTGGTAAACTAAGTCTAGCTGTACATATCATGACTTACAAGAATGAATGAATGCACAAGAGAATGGTTCCACTTTTCAATGTGCTACAGTTATCAAATGTATGTGCCTGAGTAAAACCCTCCTGCTTATTTTTGTTTCAACAGGAAACATATCTTTGTCATTCATATTTAGCTTGTACAATTATGCAGAAGTAAAATAATAATCATGATTATAACTATATTCCCAGCAAATTGCAACTTTTTGTTCTATTTTACTCCTTTGTCACGTAATTTCCCAACCCCCTTGCCCCTTGATTTTCAGAAACATATTTTCGAGATTTTAACAACTGAAATCAAAAAGAATTGTCACCAGTACAAACGTTGTTTTAAATGAAAGTCTAGAAAAACTGAACCCTGTTTATGTAGCGTGAAAACTACTTGAGTAACTTCCAAAGCGAAAATATAAGATTACACTGAAAAGTGTACAGTTATTTAATTATATTATTTTGTATTCACGAGAACGATAACAAAAATAATTATGAAATAAGAGCTGTCCCTAACAAGTGACCATACATTTGTACATGCCACAAAGGATCGAGTTAATGTCTGTTGTTTTTTTTGCAAAATTGACGGGTTTTTGGACGACTCGCCTGGAGATATTTTTTAGAAGGAAATCCTGCATTTATATTTATGTATTTGACATTTTTTTGCGTATTTACACTAAAATACGTCTGTTTTAAACATAAGTTTACTATTTCCATAGTAATGGTGCACAGAAACCCTTAAATCTGCATATCTTTTTACACACCGTTTTTGAAAAGAATGCTAATAATCTGACGACCATTTCACAGTTTGCATAAAACTTGGAGGCAACGCGGTTCACTAATCATTGCGATCTACAATACACTGTTTGACAAGACTGATAAATTTGAAGGTGTGGCCCATTATGCACTCTCATCCAATCAGAACGCAAAAGGTTTCCGATTATTTATTAACACAGATGCGTGATCACATGGACACCCCACAATCAATGTGTCAATTTGTTTTGGCGCTGTTACGAAAACATCAAATCTTTTAATTTTGTTAAACTGGGTTAAATTATTTAATTAGCAGCATGTTTGGAGCGTAGTGACTTTTTTAGACGGTTATGAATCGGCTAATCATCGCTGTTTGAAGAGTTTATGAATGTCCGGACTGTAACTTTGTCATGCATTGATTCATTTTAAAATAACTTGGAACAAAATTTAATGTTCAGCACATCAAGACAATGTGTTGTGTGCAAGAACCATGTCCCTACCTTGTTTGGTAAAATTGCAAAGATACAATTAATTTACTTGACCAACACATTAACGATTGCGCTGATGTGTCATACACCCCAAATCTACAAGAACTACATTTGATATGTTAGATTACAGTACAGCTCTGGAGGATTATGCAAAAAATGCTAAGTGTGGAGTGAGTGGAAATAACGCAACTTCAAGTAAATCGAAGAAAAAACGTGAATTACTCAATTCAGTGTCCAGGGTCACCCTGTGGCCGTTTTTAAGTGAAAACATTGATCGTGTTACTTCACGTTTTCGCCGCTATACTATCACAGATGTTTTTTTTTAAATATAATTATTTCTAAAAGTATTGAGTTACTGAAAAAACCTTTTACATAGATTTATAATATTTATTTCTGTTAAAAATCTGCTGTAATTGGTCATTGTTTATTCCACTAGGCATTTGTCACTTGCAGTAGGTGTTAAAACTATGACCTGTCAATTTTGAAATTCAAAGCTTGATGACATCATTGATCTGAGTAATGTGCGGTAAGTATTTCTCAATTAACTTGATTAACATTTAAAAAGTTTCCAACTGTTCTTTATCTAAAACAAAATGTTTTGTTTATAACAAAATCGCTGCATTTCCAGCCGGTCCAGAGTAACAATTTTCTTCTATTTATTTTAAAGAATGACCTTTGCAGTATAAAATAATTTTTACTGCAACTTCTGTAACATGTTTAATGATAAAGATAAAGCCGCAGGTGGTACAAGATCAAATTTAAACTTGCAAATGAGTCAACAGAAAAAACCGAGTTTTCACCTTCTACCGAATGAGGAAATGAGCGTGACCTTATAATCCGATTGGTTAACAACCATTAACTGGTCAGTATGACGTCATGGCAAAGCCGAGAATACAAATGTATGTTGGTCGACAAATATTTTTGAATTTAGTATACGTATAAATATAAAAGACAAAAGAAAATCATGTGGACGTCAGGGCAAAGCCCAGAATACAAATGTACGTTGGTCGACAAATATTTTTGAATTTAGCATATGTATAAATACAAAAGACAAAAGAAAATCATGTGTAAACGAACTTTTACCGAAAATAATTCTTATTTAATGTCCTGTTATCTGTCTGAAGCACCACTCTCGAGTACCCGATTTGAAACCCGCGAAGTGCCGCAATTTCATATGAAAACTATTCTAAATACTCGCAGGAAACGCAAAGTTCGTTGACGCTATTCTTTGAAACATATTGCCACAAGCATATACCTAAGTCTTGCTTTTCATGTGCTTGCGTCCTATTGGAGGCACATATATATTTCAAATATTTGCGTCCTTTGCATTTTTTGTGCATAAAGGATGCACTGCTAGATTAACCACTGTAATTACATGCTTAATCTTGGCTTAGAGCCATGATTCCTGTACTCAATTATGATTTGGTGAACTGCGACTATAATATGAATTGAAATGTAAATATCCTTGTACAAATTTGGATTGGCACTGCACTGGTCAAATTCAGATGTACAGATGTAGGCCCATTCCATTTATTAATTTGTTGCACATCTTCTGGCAATGTCACCAGCATGTTTAAAGCCGCATCATAAAAGCAAACATATGTAAAAAAAAAAAGAGGCATCTCAAGGTTTGACTGAAAAAGAATTGTATTTGTAAATCCCACTCCTTTTAAAATTACCTCCCTTGGGCTTGAACTTTGAAGTCAACTCGACAAGGCTTGATCGCCCTCGTCTAAGCTATCGTTTGCACAAATCTTGCAAAGCGTACTTAATTATCTGTTTATGAAAGATTTACTCAATGCTTGAAATTGTACAATAATTACTGATAAGTATTATTACAAACCATTGAGATTTCTTTTTATTGAAATGGCGGACATTTTTTTTTTTCAATTATGAAGGTATAGTATAATTCATTTCTTGATCCCACATTGACGGCTGGATTCCAGTGCACTGCGATTCGACCTGAGTAGTTACCTAATATATGATATGGTTTAAATCACATTATGAATATCTAGTCAAACTGATTTGACGCGATATTGGGAATTATTGGACTATCTATCATATCAGTTTGTGTTTACATATGGTAAAGACAAAGAATATCCTTTGTATAATTTTGAGTAATTATGGTATCAAAGATCTATATAATAAAAGATGGTTCAGTATAGTAGTTTATAGGTCTTTGATGGCATGAAAAACAAGTGATGATGCTCATCCATCTAATACTATCTCTATCTCGTTATACTGCCTCGCGTCTCTCTCGGCAGGGTCCTGCTCTCGGGTACTATAGACAGGGTGCACACCGGCTGTTAATGAAAGTAAAAATAAAGTAACTGCAAGACAGGTCTTCCAATTAAAGGAAGCTCTTTATTACTCTCCAATTAGCTCTAATTTTACCTAGAAAGATGTCTTACCGGCAGAAATGACCTTTAGTTGTACCAAAAACATTCAGAAATTTGCTTTTTGAACAAAAAGTACATGTTAGTGATATAGCGCAGTATTTTTTTTTCAAAAAGATAAGAATTTAAAGGGTTTCTAACAACTATTTCTCATCACGAAACGACTTGAATACGAAAGTAAGGCATATGTCAACATTTTTTAGAGTGAATAGAACATGTTCTTTCATTATACTGTCAGTAAAATAGTTTACTGTATCAGTAAATTAAAAAAGATCCTGGGACATCAAGATTGTTAAAATTGTTAAAAGAGTAAACAAATGAAAAATTTAAAAACAACTGTGGTGTGATTAATATCTGAGCTGGGTCACTGCCTGCTTGAATGATTCAAGATCAGACAGGGCTGCAATGTGCAGGGGTAACCTATTCCACAGAACTGTGGTATGGGGGAAATGGAGTACTTAAAGTCCTAGATTGCATTGGTTTAGCAGAGACTAAGAAGATGCATATGTCTTGTTAACCTGTTTGGGACTCCTTAGGGAGATTGCTACACGATTGTACATGTAGTATATTTTATACAACACAACCACTTTGGAGGCTCGACGCCTGTTCTCAAGGGAGCTCCAGCAAAGGGTATTTTTCAGGGCAATAGATTTCTATTATTAGTTTCTTACATGAGCGCGCGGTTCAGATGGAAATATCCGTCACTGAGGGTAACTGTTTTGGCGGGAACGAGGCTCTTCCAAGTTCCCGCGAAACAGTTACCCGAAGTGACGGATATTTCCATCTGAACCAAGTATCTCATGGTGCAAACTTTTTCTTGCATACCGTCTTGCACTTTATAATGGATATTTAAATACAAACTTATCGAAATGATGCATTTTAATATAAAAACAAACGTTATTCAGATGCTATGTTTGGGAAAGTGACGTCACATTGGTTATAACATTACGTCACAAGTAATTCACGCGAGGTGTCTTACATGGGGGTGTAAGATGAGATTTTCCAGCACTGGTAAAAGCTGCAGATTAATAGTTTCTGTCATGCGCACAAGGTTCAGATCGAAATATCCGTCACCGAGGGTAACTGTTTTGGTGGGAACGAGGTTCTGCCGAGTTCCCGTAAAACAGTTACCCGAGGTGACGGATATTTCCATCTGAGCCAAGTGTCTCATGATGGAAACTTTTTCTTGCATACCGTTTTGCACTTTAAAGTGGATTTCTAAATGCAAACTTATCAAAATGATGCATTATGATGAAAAACAAACGATTTTCCGACGTTGTATTTTGGAAATTGACGTCACAATGTTTATAACGTTACGTCATAAGTAATTCACGAGAGACCGGTTTTTCCGGCATGGGCAAAATCACCGGAAATGACGATCCGATATGCTAGAAATACCCATCTGGTATGCAAGAAATATAGCGTTCACGTGCTGCTCTTTGTGCTACTGACTTTAAATGCCAACGTATACGCTGTCTACAACAAGATCTTCATATTGTACTAAAACTGATGATATAATAGGGTTATAAACATAGTGTAATCCAGAATGCCGGATTTGCTCGAGCCGTGTATCGGATACGAGTGCGGAGCACGAGTATGATCCGACCGCCGTGAGAGCCGTTCTGGCTTCTGGATCTCATTTCTATGATAATGACCCTTTTACACTCTTCATTTTAAATGATGTTTAAGAATAAAGTAGAAGATAAACTCCAATTAGCGCGAAAAATAAGTTGCACGCGACGTCATTTATTTGACGTCATTGTATAAACAAGACGCAACGATCCAACTATAAGCGACGTTATTAACGTCGTGGGCATGCAAGAATTTATATGGACCAACGGAAAACATCCTTACAAAACAATTGCCAAATTTTGTACTGTGGTGATACTGAATAATATTTCTACATGTACTTGATCCGTAATGACGAATTTGTCGGCGATTTTTGGCGGAAAATACATTATGTATCAATGTTAGGTATCTATTAAAATTACTTATTTGATGTTTAAGCTTATCTAGATAAAGTGAAGTCGTGTATCTGCGGGCTAGGGCTCCACGTACAGTATACACATGCAGAAAACTGTTTTCGTTTTGAAAATGTAAATCGACATATGCTTTTTTATTCATTTGTTTCTTTGGGAATTCCTTTTTCTAGAAAGTGTGTGTAAAAAGGGTAGAGGAAATAATATCTTATAACCCAATACACCAAACTCTTCCTGCTACCACTACGAAATAATAACTTTCCAAATATTACTTTTCCTCTTTTGACTGGGAGCGTCAATTTAAGAAATAAACAACTGCATGCAGGAGTTGCTTCCCTTCCACTGCCGAAATCTCTACCAACAACAACAATAGCAAAGGAACTATTATTTTATTAGTCCATTTTTTATTATTTCTAAAGCACCAACTTTAAATACTAATGCGGCATTATAATTAGTTTAACACATTTAAATGCACAGCAATCGAAAATTGATTTTATAAAACTATCACCAAAAAAGGTTAGATTCGCATAATGTCATTTTAATTATATATAACTTAAGTGCAGCACCTTTTAATACTAAAAAATAAGAAACGCTCCCTGACAACACATTTTTTATGAAGAAGCGACAAAAATATAAAAGAAAGGCAAACATCGACCTTGTTTTAGAGTAAATAGAAACTGTCCAGTTATTATTCTATCCGTAAATTCATTTAAATTTAGTTTATATATGATTATCTGAAGTGTTATTTTATGTTTCTTCGGTGGTTTATAAATGCAACAGTGGATTATTACCCAGAAATTCACTGCGTTATTCAGTGAGATTATTAACGTTAAAATGTATACCGAGCGTAATAAATGCTGGAAACCAGACGACAATGACGTTATTAAAATGAATGTGCTATGCTTTCCTGCGATTTTCGACTTGTTATTAAAACAAACTCAATAAAAGTTAAGTTTAAAACAGAGCAAACATGACGTAAACATTTTTCCCCGATGTTATACAACGTTAATTTCTTTCGTTGACATCAAAGTACTTATTTTCAGTTGTGGATTCATCGCTCGTAAACACATTACATTATAAAAGGGGTTATTAGTATAGTAATGTGATCCAGCATACCTCGACGAGAGCCAATCCGGCTTATGGATCACATTACTAAATAACCCTTTCATTATATACCTTTTGACACATGTCTACGCGAATAAACTAAATTAAAATGACATTTTAAGCATAGAAAAAGAAGAAAAACTCTTTTCAGCGCGAAATTTACGTTGTGTGACAAGTAATAACGACCGAGTCAAAGGCGACGTTATTAACGTCATGTGTATTTTAGGGCCAATTGAATGCACTTTTACAAATAATGGCACTGTGCGTATTACACGTACATAAAATACGTATTTTTTTCTGTCAAGCCGTATTTGATAGTTAAAATAAGGCTGTATTTTTGACAGAATATTTATAGGTATATAAGAAAACGTGATATCACTATACACTATACAATGGGACTTTAAACCAACTTTTGTGCAAAAACGGGACAGTAAAATTATTAGTATTAGAACAAGGTTCTCACAGTTCACATTTAACCTGACTTCTGTTCCGATAGAATGTCGGAATGTAATATCACATGAGACGATGAAGACAACATTGCTTGCAATCGGTGAGATAAGTTTAATAATCAGTTTAGGTTCAGTTCCTTGAGTTTGTAAGGTACCCCGCTTCTCAACGCACTGAAACGCATATATCGAGGGTTGCCTTATAGTCAAGGAGGCCGGTGTAAGCCAGGCCCTCACAATGGATAACTCGTATGTATGTTCAGTCACGCCCTATGACCTCACACACAAACGTGTAGACGCTCTAATGGAAAGCATCGACTCTCACGGTTGATGTTCAGAAACCAAGTATCTCGTCAGGGAAAATAATGCACACGAGTATCAGCATGACAAGTGAAACATGGCCCCGATCAGATTCCATACAAAAACGCAACGATATGTGTGGTTATAGAGCATTTAATACTACATCGTATCGTATATAAGGGTTTTATCATTGATACCGGTTTCCCAGAGGTCAAGCTAACATATACTCAGCAAAAATAGAAACGTCCCTCAATATTTCAGGAAAGATTTATCAAAAACCAAAAGGGTTACATTTATGAATCAAAATAGAAAAACAAGTTCATTCATTTCTGTATCAAAACCAATTAATTGCATCTGGCTATCTTGTTAACTTTTCGAGAGATAACCGGTCAAGAGAGGTAGGGGTCAAAATCAAAAATCACAAAAACTCAGAAAGGTGTTATTGAATGTTTAGAGATGGAATTTCAATAAGAAATGTGGCACATCCAGTAAATCTCGTTAGTACTGAGTGTGGCCACCATTTGCATGAATGATCCTACGCCGCATCGACGTAACGTAACGCAATACCAGTGCGTTGGGCAAATTCCTCCATTCCTGTTGTAACGCCCGTGTAAGATCGCGAACATTGTCAATCTGATGGTTAGCTCGTGCTTTGCGGCCCAGCTGATCCCATATGTGCTCAATGGGGTTGAGATCCGGGGAAACCGCGGGCCATGGCATGACGTTGACATTGTTTTGCTGCAAGAATTGAGTGGTGACCCTGGCTACATGAGGGCGGGCATTGTCCTGCATCAATGTTACACCAGGACCATGCTGACGAATAAATGGTAAGGCATATGCATTTAGCACGTCTGCAGCATAACGCTGTGCATTAATGTTGCCCTGTACAACAACCAAATCTGTTTTCCGGTTTCCCATGATCCCACCCCAGACCATTACGCTCCCTCCCCCAAACCTGTTCTTCTCAACAATGCATCAATCGGCGAATCTTTCATTTTTACGCCTGTATACCCGTAATCTTCCGTCAGCATGACTAACTGTGAACCGAGATTCATCGGTCAACAGAACTCGGTTCCAGTCAGCCCTTCTCCATTTCAGATGACGTCGCGCCCATAACAGCCTGGCAGCACGGTGGCGTTGGGTCATTATCTGACCAGTGTACGGGCGGCGTGCCCTGATTGGTTGGGCGTTACGACGCAACCGGTTGCGAATGGTCTGCCCTGAGACACCGTATTGCCTAGCAGTGACTGTGGCTGCCAATTGACGTTGACGTAAGTGCGTCAACGTAATGAAACGATCGGCTCTAGCCGTCGTTACACGAGGCCTACCAGGTCGCTGCCGGTCGTGAACAGCCCCAGTCTGCTGGTACTGGGCTGCAAGACGATCAATCGTCTTCCGACAGCACCCGAACCGACGCGCGACTACCCTGGCGGACATCCCACCCGCAAGCATCCCAATTGCCTGATTTCGCTCGTTTTCGGAAAGCCGTGGCATACCGAAAACAGTGAAAAATTAAAGAAAAAATTTAATTTTCAGAATAGCCCCTATCGCATGAATGATACGACATGAATTGAATCAACATATGGATGACATGTATAGCGTGCACGTGCAAAACGTGCAAATGACCGTTCCGGTTACTGGCCGATATGTAAACCGTGCGTATCGGGTAAACTGTACACGATCGTATTCTGAACATCGCCAGGGTTTAAAATACATGTACATTGAACATGTAGCAACTACACAGACAAAGCTTCACCGGCTATAAAACAGGGACGTTTCTAGTTTTGCTGAGTATAGTTGCTCTTATGGACGAACCTTTATAAGATTTGCTTCAAATCAAAATACCGGTTTCCCACATGACCAACTCCCATACATACTCGGTTTAAGTCTCATCCGAAAGACTGTTAATAATTTTAGATGGTTAGCCCCGGGAATCGAGCCCGCTACCTCGAGATTACAAGTCTCGTGCTCTACCGATTGAGCTTTCCGGGCTGACTTTAATACTACATGGAATACGAAAGTATTTAGCAATATCGCCTAAGTACATCGGATTTGTATGTCCCGTATTGTAAGTTCATTTTTCAAATTCATTGTTTTGAGACGCCTCTCTAAAATATGGCTAAGTAGCAATCGGCAACGGATTCGGATTACTTATAAATGTCTAGTAGGACTCAGCCTATGTAATGCGATCTTCTTTACATTATATTACAGTCGAAGTTTAAAACATTTTATACTTGTTGAAAATATGTCTTATTCCAGTACAATACTTTGGTAAAGGAATCATATGGTATACACATTACTATAGTGTTTCTTAAATTTATTCAGAATATTGTCATGAATAAAGAAATTTCACAAACGTTGTACCTTTCTAAATTCAGTAATGTCCAGCTAGATGTGAATGTTATTGAA
Source organism: Saxidomus purpurata (assembly GCA_022818135.1). NCBI lineage: Eukaryota > Metazoa > Mollusca > Bivalvia > Venerida > Veneridae > Saxidomus > Saxidomus purpurata. The sequence goes on from JAFMSR010000004.1 coordinate 49,406,787, forward strand.
GTTTTTATTTCTAGTTATTTTTCCTATTGCTATGTAACAGTTGCTAATGCAAAAAAAGATGCCGACTGGCTTTGATTTGATTTGAGGTAAGTTTTATCAACGTCCACCTATAAGCTAAATTTTTAGCTTGTGTTTTGGATGACCCCGGCATGTTTCCCGTCATGCCTAGAAAAGTAGAATTTTAAAGCCAAAAAAGGAGAGATTTACCGGACTGCAATTTACAGTCAGATTTATCCAAAGAGTGAGTTTGATTGGTTACCAAAAAGTAGGTCGATCGCGGTGAAAAATGAGATCTGTGAGTGCGGGGTGGTTTATTTATGATAGATCGGTTAAAAGACTTGAGTTGATATTTGGATGGACCCCGGCTGTCTCCCGTCAAAAAAAAAATGAAAAAAATAAAATTTGAGCCGAAAATAGGGCCGCTGCATCAGCCGTTAGCCAAAGGTGTTTGTTGGTTACAATAGTAGGCCAATCACGGCGACCAATGAGATCTAAGTGTGATTGACCTCTTAGCCGATTGGCTGTTTCTGCTTTGTATTTATACACTTCTGAGACGTACCAAGCGACTACCTTGTCCAATCAAAAAGCTAGTTTAACAGTTACTATAAAAAGCCACCAGCCTTTTCAGCATAATATAGGAATACAAGACAAAAATATCTATATTCTTATATAAAAAACATAAAAGTAGTTACACAATGAATACAAAACAATAAATAAACAGCCTAACAACGGTGGTTCAAAGGGGGCTTTTTCATTTTTTTACACGAATAATGCACTCTTGAAAATCTTAAGTAGAAAAACTAAAAATTTACAAACAAAAAGTCACCGACAAAAATAACGGAGAAAGTAGTTATCAACTTCCTGACCTAAACAAACTTATGAATGAAACACACACTGGAACAAATATTTCGACAATGCCCAGATCTTGTTCACTTATGTTGATAATAAACCACAGACACTTGGAGTATGGAGTTCCAACCCAATTGGCAGGCATAATTTTATCACTCAAGTACAACTACGGCCGTACAGTAATAAAAAATAAAGTTATCAAAGAAAGTTGAAAAATTAGAAATTTTTCACTAAACAGCCTTACAATATACAAGATATAAATCTTTTCATCGTGAAAATCACGACTATGCCGCGGTTATCAACTTGTATTTTAGTCGTGTAGCAATAATATCACATGTTACTGGTGTCTATCGATGCAGAACATATTTATCTTCAAAATCATATGCATGACAACACCCCATTGCGGGCCGCAGCAGCGGCCCGCTATATTTAATACGTGGTGAGTAAAAGATGCATGGAGACTTAAGCACTAGATCGAACATATGCGTCTCTTTTCATTATAAAATTGAGGTACTTCTGAGATGAAAACTGTAGACACAGTCAATTTTTTTGGAAAAAGCAAGAGTTGTCGTTTGTAACTGAGCTGTCATTCGTTTCATAGAGGGCGCAATCTAATATACGCTGGTAAAAAAAGAAAAAAGCGCTTTTCACGATTCATTCGCAATCTACACCTAGAAAAATGGATATATGCTTGCTTTTTCCACTAACACAACCTTTGACATTATAGAAACGAAACGAGTCGACTGAATATTCTTTTATGGCTTTTTAGACATATATGATATTGTCTTTTATCATGCAACTAGCATTGAGTCTGACCGATAACACCCGTCCGATATTTTAAAATGATATCACGTCACTGACGTGATAACACTTTGTAACCACGCCCACATGCCGGACTACTTCCAGTTCAACAAGCAAGACTCCTCAAGTGCAATCACAGAGAAAAAGTAATCAAAATGTTTCATTTATCCTATCATTTTTGTATTTTTGTTTACAAATCATTGTTAATAATGTAGTTATTGCATAAAAATACAGCCCAAATAGATAAATTGAATGATTTTAAACGAACAGCAAGGCACCATAAACATTGAAAATCCCCTGTAGAATTTTTATTTTTGAAATAAACATAGGGTTGTTGGTATTCATTTTCTTAGTTAGATCATTTGCTATCCATCTACGGCAATTTTGAGGCAAAATTTGAGAAAAAGTTGATTTTCATTTTTTTTATCACTATCCAATTTTCACAGTAAGTTCTTAATACTTGGTTGAAATGGCCTGAAACCTATCAGCTACCTATCAAAAGTTGAAAACTGTCTTTAAACCGCTCACTTTTCACTCCTCAACTCTTAAGTTCCTCGTTTGTTTACAATTAGAATACCCCAGTGGTGTTGAGCCCACGCCGCCATTTTTGAAATGTCAGTGTTTTACTTGGAAATTCTTGCGTGTGTCTTTGCAAATATTTTGTTTGCAAAACAATATCATTACATTAGAACAGAAAAAGATTTATAAATAGTCTCATGAAGGTAATAATAATGCTATATTTATGTTGTTTTTATATTTTTTGTCCTTTGAAATGTAGAACTATTTTTCGAGGCACATGTAGTAATTTGAAATCATTTTCTTTTATAAATACCGTATTTATTCTATTTTAGGACCCTAAAAGTGTCAAAAATATACAATATGAAGATTTGCATGATAAATAGAATATTAGTCAACTGCCTTTTGACAACATGTGATATCAGGTTCGGCAGATACGGTCGGAAACGGCTCGGCAGAGCCTCGCCTTTTCCGACCGCATCTACCTCACCTGATATCACATGTTATCAAAAGACAATAGCCTAATATTCTCTATATCTAATTTTTTCCCGTTTGTAAAAAGTCTGCCTCCGTGGTGCAATGGATAAAGCAGATAGCTCAAACACTTTTATGTACGTGTACTTTTAGAAACCACAAGTTCGAATCCCATCAACACCCAATTTTTTTAAAAACTTTTTCCTGCTGTTTTAATAATCATTTTTAATTTTTTAAGAATATTTTACGGCAAATAATCATAAAAATCTTCATTCATGTCAAATTAATAAGGATAATGGTAATGAAAAATTGAGACATACCAGGAACGGTCTATAGAGCATTCCTGGACATACTGTATAAATAATATTTGATAACAGTAAAGTTTCGATACTACAGGTCAGTCAGTAGATGTGGTGTCGTGTCAGGTTTTGCTTGTTCAACCAGAATTGGTTCCCTCGAGTTCTTTTGGGGCCATGCCTTAATATCAATTATCACCAATTTTCAAAATATTTACATGGGATTTTTGTTTGTTGGCCCGCTGTGATACTTTGTATCACAGTTTTTCTTGTCTTATCTGCTGTCAGTAGATTTCCTCCTGAAAGGCAGTAAAATTGTCACAAGCACACTCGCTTTCAAAACGTGGTTCGTCTGGTTTCCCGTGTTTGCGGCCTGTTGAATCCATAACGCAATGTGCGTAGGAACCAAACCCGCTGATTCCTAAAACTAAGTTATAAAGATTTATGTCACGTCTACTGGTATTAACTCGATTAAGTGTTTTGTTCTCGTAAACAGAAGACTTTTACGCCTGAAACACTTTTCTTTGCATTTACAGGATAAAAAAATAACATTCTATAAAATTGTCTACAAATATACATACCTAGATAGAATCTACTAAAAATTTCGCTTTCCATATTATAAAATATAATACATATAGAATAATACTGGTATCCATTTTTCTGTTTCACAATGCAAAAATTAAGGGAGATAATAGAAATACATAAAGGTAAGTGTTCAGGAAAAAGATTCAGTGCAACATTAAATTGTATTGACAAATAATTATTTACAAACTTTTCTGTAAATATATGTACAATTTATGAGAAATTCTAATATGCCTACGGTATATTTCTATAGTCAATTCGAGTGCATTAATATGATTAAAGCACTCGGAAAAGAAGGCGGAGTTTCGGACAAGGAAGTAGCTCCTTCCGACTTTTCTAATTTACTCCCTCGCAGGAAATAAATTATAGAAATAGAAATAATATCTGTATAAATACATCAGGCTCATGAAATAGTTGTGTTTAAGAACCTAAATATTATTTTTGATTGCGTCAAGTAAGCCTTAGAATACCTTCACCTTGTTTTCTTTTAAAAAGGCTAAGAAAATTCAGGATTGACGTCATACAATGTTTTGATTCCGGGAGACAAAACAATGAATGAAAACGTTGACGTCATCACACTGACGTCATTACTCCACGTTAAAACGTTGTACAGTTCAAATTAACGGTACGCATTTATATCGATTGGCTGCTTTGTTAGGTTCTGAATCTGACGTCTTCTGCATATTGTCAGTCAGGTATTTCTTTTTATATTCTATGTATTAGATGATTAAACTAAAATAAGTTTGTATAATATAGCTATGTTTGATATCTTGAATGGTTTGCCCGAATAGGGGAGTGAATTCCAACAGCTACTATTTATGCTGTTTTACACATTACCGCCGAACTGAAAAAAGGTTCGTAGCAGTTACGATAGTTTTCAAAAAATCGGCTTCTAAGAATCGAAATAATCTATGTCTTGGAGTGCTTTATCGAAATTGAAGCATTTCCCGTCGGTAATTTGCCTTCGTAACAACTCACTCGGGCTTCGCTCTCGTGAATTATTCCGCCAGGCACATCACCTCCGGGGAATGCTTCAATTTCGATAAAGCACTCCAAGCCATAGATTATTTCTTAAACATAATATAGCAGAAAACATTTTATAGTTTATATGTTATTTTACTTTAAAATGACATAGATCTACCCTACAACTATATTTTTGAAACATAGACTATGTGTTCAATGAAAGTAAAATGATAAATAAATACAATTTCAAAGAAGAAAATATGGCGAAAAAATGCTTCATTTCACCACAATTAGTCAGTAAAGAGGCCTACTGTAATACATCGCATCCCCCCATTAATTGTACAACAACAAATTGAATGGTTTACGATACTGCAGCACATTCGATAATGACTAAAATGCATAGCTGAAACTTTAAGGTTACGTTATAATACTTCCAAAGATTCTACTTTGTGTTTTGGAGGTTATTTAGTTCGACATCAGTTATAGGATATGTCCCCTTAAATACAAGCATTACAAACAAAGTTACGCTCACAGGTCGTACCGTATATACACTTGTTTATTTTATGTTTTCCAGTGAATTATAGAGTTTTCTCAGTGAAATAAAAGTGATAATCCACAGTTTTGAAACAGTGGATTACCATTTTTATTTTTCACTGTTTTTGCAATCTTTAACCCGGATTGACGTCAAAAAGTATACCGAGCGTAATTAATGCTGGAAACCATGCGACGATGACGTCGTTTAAATGACGTCATTTGCGCTATGTTTTCTGATGACGTTTCCCGCGATTTTCGATATTTTGTAGAAATAAACTCAATAAAAGTAGAGTTTTAACCATAAAATAAACAGAAAAATTGTTGGTATCGGTGTAATATCACGTTAATTTCACTCGTGAACACCAAAAGTTGTTATTTTCACTCGTGGCTGCGCCACTCGTGAAAATATCACTTTTGGTGCCCACTCGGTGAAATTATAACGTGATTACACCGAAACCAACAATTATCCTCTATATATACCTTGAATAAAGACGGCGGACCATAAGCACATCTACAAAGAAACAAAAATTGCGCTCATGTCTCAACCACATAACTTGAACGACGATGATGGACCTTAAAACCATAATACAATATAAACGGTTATATGACAATAGTAGGTACCGAGGATAAACAAACGTAATCAGTCAGTCAGTATTGAAAATATACAACTTGGAAACTTTTGTCGTGTCTGTCCAACAGTACTGTATTTTACATTTCCTTATTGTAATAAGGTAGATCTAAATAACATCTTCATACCGAGTTTTACAGAAAAAAATAACATTTTATAAGCTGACTCAACAATGTTAGAACAATGACTGCATCGTTGTCTACCGCATCTACTTGTATGTGCCCGTTTATTATAAGTAGATAGACGAAAACTTAGTTTTAAGAAGATAATGTTTGAGATTCTTTGCTAGCTTAAATGCTACAAGTGCGTATAGACATGTTGAACAGATCGTTTGGGAGATACTCTTAACAGATCCCAGTATTTGTTAAGAATATGGTCAGTATGATTGTATTCTATCATTGTCAGCTGAATTTTTATTACGGGATAACGCCACTTCCTGAGATATCCGAGACGCTTTTGTGAAATTTTGGTCTATATTTTCTTCTGGATGATTTCTTTCAAAAATGTTGTTTCGATTTGTTCAAGGATTCATTAAATGATCCATCATTATGTATACTCAACCAAAATGAAAACTTTACATACTTATAGTGGGATTTACTATGCATGAGAAAGAAACACCAATACCTCACAATGCAGGAGGTGGAATTCAATGACGTTTAAGAATGTCAAAATTTATCTGTTAGGGAGTGAGTTTATAAAAAAAATCAAAATCACCACAGGAGCTTTCAGATTTAAGGTCATAAATTTACCTATATATTCAATTGAAAGGGAGGTAATTTAAGATCTTTGGACTCTCACCTCTCGCTTTTGCATTGTGTTTACATAAAACATTGTTGAGTTTTCTAGTCTTGACATTAGTTTCTCTCAACTGACAGCAAAAACAATATTTTGTCTTGACAACCAATGTTGTTTTTGATAAACTGTCTGTTTTCACTATATGAGTTATCTCCCTTTTATGCATGATAAATGACTTCAACTTTTAGGCTTATTATCGCCTTTGTTATTCGTCTTGTTTTATAGAGTCAGAGTGAAATACATTGATTTAATATTGTGTTAAATATTTGTACAATAAAAGTGTAAAGTTTTATTTTGGTTGAGTATATAATAACTCGACATCAGTACGATTAAACAGTAAAGTTTAATGCCCATTGACAAGGTTTCACCCTCGTGACACTAAGGTATATGGTTGTATGGTTGATGAGACCTATATTTGTATTTAAAATGAACTAATATTTACTATAAAACGTCTTCTGCTATATTATGTTTTCTGATTAAATGTGTATTAATTACATAAGATGTTATAAAGAATTATTTATTACTACAATTTAATGTTGCACTGAAAATTTTTCTTAAAACGCTTACAATTATATATTTCTATTACATCCCTTTATTTTAAAAATTGTATAAACAAGAAGGCTAGGACCAGTATACTTTTTATTGTTCTTTTTTTTTTAAACCATTGCATCTTGTTATCCTTTTTGTTTTTACTGTATTATGAAATATGCTGCCGTACGTCTAGTTCCGTTACGCGCTACGTTTAGCGGACGTCACTTTACTTGTTTATTAAAATATTAAATGTAATTTAATGCACATAAGATGTACAAAAGTCGAAACATGCTGTGCGTTGTGATTAATTTTCATTTCTTACTGACTTAGTACAGTGACTGTTACTGTAAAGAAAGATGATTATCTAGGATGAATATCTATGATGATTATCTAGGATGATTACCTAGAATTTTATCTAAAACTTTATCTTTCCTCGTTGACAGAACATGTTCAAGTTGATTTTACAGGATAAACTCGATTTATCAGGAAGATACTTAGCCTGGTTTTCATAATTAAATTGGAATTGGTTCCTACGTACCTTGCGCTGTACATACGAAGGCTGTGAAATGGGTAACCAGACGAAAGCGAGTGTGCTTGTGACAATTTTACTGCCTTAGGTAGACTTTCAGGAGGAAATTTACTGACAGCAGATAAGATGAGGTGTTGTCATGCATATGATTTTGAAGATAAATATGTTCTGCATCGATAGACGCCAGTAACATGTGATATTATTGCTACACGACTAAAATACAAGTTGATAACCGCGGCATAGTCGTGATTTTCACGATGAAAAGATTTATATCTTGTATATTGTAAGGCTGTTTAGTGAAAAATTTCTAATTTTTCAACTTTCTTTGATTACTTTATTTTTGATTACTGTACGGCCGTAGTTGTACTTGAGTGATAAAATTATGCCTGTCAATCGGGTTGGAACTCCATACTCCAAGTGTCTGTGTAATAAACAACTGTCCAGCGAACAGAAATGCTGAGAAAACTATCTCTTTAAAAATGAAAACCAACGCTTTTATATGTACTTGAAACTGTTTTGGATTATAAAAGGATCATTTCCGGACCAGAAAATAGCTTTGGTTTAGACAGCATATCAACGAGATGGAAATTATGCATCCATATCTATCACCAGGTCGAGACCATTTCGTATACGGCTGCCGTGTTTCAAAATAATTTGCCATATTGCTACATGATCTGTTGTCATCTGCTTATGCTTTTATTGGCAAAGTCCAAAATTTGACAGGACAACGAACAGCATGTTTACTCAACGTATGCGTGCGTATTTGATTGATGAACCCTATACTCTTCCAGCAATGCCTTATTGATTTACCCCACCCCCTTCCCAAATTCTGAATTTTAAAGAAAATTTGTCTTATTTATCACAAAAAAAGTTATTTGAAAAGCAGAATGTAATTAAAAGTAACATCAAAATGTCCACTGAAATAAAGGCTCTACAGAAACATACCGTTTTAACAACCTTAATCGGTAATAACCATAAATTTTATATCTATATGGACATTCACGGTGCCCAAATTGCAGAAAGTCAACAAAGTATTTAAATTTCTAACGCTTACACCATGAACCGTAACAAACCGAATACTTCTATTGTGCATCTTTTCTATTCAAAATAAGAAATAATAACGCAGACATGCCATTTTAATACAAATAGACGATAAATGGCGTGAGGGATCGATCTAAAGCAAAAAATCGTATTTTTTGACAAATGTTTAGCATGATATCAGTATTTCTGAGACCAAACTGCCCAAAACGTCAAGAAATGGTGCATAATTAACGAAATTCATATACATTTTTATGAAAAACAACAAAATAGCTACAAAAAATTAACAGATTCCATCAAAAATTGGGTTTTACGGGTTTTTGTAATTAAAGGGAGGTAATTCAAAATCAGTTTTGATCTTCCCTGTGTGTGCACGGATATTCTGCCGCCCTTCGTGATTAGAATTACGTCGAATTTTGTTAAATTACACTTTAAACACTATTTATCGACAATTTCATGACGACTAGACCTATTAAACACACCTTGTTTACATAAATATGCTTGTCTGCTACGTTAGCAGCACTAGGATCATACGGCAATGACTTATTTACTGAAAGGGAACTTACCGCAGCAACTTTTACCGGTCAGGGTATTCTGAGATTAAGTTACAGGCCTAAACAACACGATTTCATCATTACATTCACTTCATTTACTGAAATCCGTGCATAAGCAGGTTCATGATATACTGTGTAAATGACTATTTAAGAATTATTTACCACGTTTCACTCCTCTATTAACAACACATTAACTGCCCTTGCCTATTCTTTCTCTGCATTTTCTCCGCTACTGGTCCCATACATAGATGCCATGTAACCATACCTGCATTTTAGTCTGAGAATTCACAAAGTTAGAGATGCAAAATGTACTCTGACATATCTTCAGTTTGTATTCACATGACCACAGCAAATTTAAACAACCAGAGTCTTCCTAAACTGACTAGGGGCTCATTTAGAACCTTAATTTTCATAAAATATATCAGAAAAGTTGTCATCGTCTGTTCAACACATCCCTAAAATATAACGGTTACCAAATTAGCCAATTTAGATACAGAACCACGTCTACAATGAACTCAAAGAACACATGAACCGTCGATTTCTTAGTTATATTTAGGTATGACTACACTAAATCTTTTTCCATAGACTTACTGTATAACATTTAAGCACGGTCCGCATACCAAAACATTCGTTGAGTAGTTACACCCCAATAAATCTGTAGAACCACCTTAGTCACACTCAAAAATGCCCTTTTTTATATACATATAGTGATACTTTATAGCCGAAAATTGCGCCAGTAGGACATCACCCCCTCGTCTGTATGATTTTTGTTTACATTCTGTCAAAAAATTCAATATTTTCAGATAGCCACAGAACACCGTAAAATTAATCAGAAAATTAATAAACTATTTTTTTGTTATGTTCAACCATTGTACTTTCGATTTTAATTCTAGAAAACTTTAGTGCTACTAATCATTTTAAACCAATCAGAGACCACAGATATCTAATAGGTCCGCAAGTTCCCTACACAAATTGGCTGGTTCCAAGTCACACCGATTTAGTAAAGTCATACCTGTTGCTGATAATTTTACACCTCTGGAGGCAGTATACGGTTTCAGGCTATTAGTTACGAATTGGCCAGGTTAAATTTACGAATTAGAGGTAAAATGCAAATCCAAGTGCATGGTCTTGGTTGAAAATATTAATACATGCTATAAATGCATTTTCATTGTAAAGTATTGAGATTTAGTGATTTGATGAAAGTGAAACCAGTGACATTGACCTTGCAGTAGTGACGTAATGGCTGCCAAGTACGAAAGCATGTCTGTCTAGAATTAGCCGGGAATGCCAGTTTCATTTTGAAAGGGACCTTTGGAGATTTGAAAATTTTGATAAAACGGTATGGAATCTTTGTAGCATGGAGCTTGTTTTTTTTTATTTACAGTGTTTCAAGAATCGGAAACAGTGTAGCATTTGGTTCCATCAGTGTAGAAGAATTTTCAGTGGTAGTGTAAACACAGAATGCTGAGCTGGTGGATGAAGATTTTGGTTTCGGACTGAAATTACTGGCATTTTTTATTGAGTCACACATGATCATGCTAAAATGTACTACATTTGTTTCAGGTATGTGATTACAGTGTTTAGGGTGTGGTTTTGAAAGTTGCGGATTCGAGTGTTGTGTGAAAAGCCAAGAAAACAGTATTCTGCCTCCTCTAACTTACAACAATAAGAAAGAGCAATATGTGTACAGATGGACTATTAGTGTAAATTAACAATTGGAATTGGAGTTTTATTTTTGACTGTGTCCACCAAGCTAAATGAGTCTGCATATAAAAGGTATGTTCAAATATAACACTACCTAATTTTTGCAATTTTATAATGCACTTGGACGTTTCCCTTACAAGTTGTTGCAGAAACACGTTTGTTTTGATTCAGACTAGTAGACAATTGCAAGAAGTGTTAGAAATAAAAACAAACCTGTACTTTATTGTAATGGTTAGTAAAGGTAAAGTATACGAGGGTAAATCGAAAAGTCACTAACCTAACATAACGAACAAACTTATTGAAACATGTATTTTAAAAATATTTTTTTACCAATACCTTTGGTTTCAATGCATTTGTTCCAGTGATGCCCCCCGAGTTAGAAAGGCTGCAACAACACTAATTACGCCAATGTCATAATGTCTCCAACTCTTGTCAGATTTGTGTTCGGAAAGAGGTAAAACCGAGAGTACTAGATAAGATGAATACGGGGTATATGGAATGCGTTCAAATTCTCACGCAGCAGCTACAGTTACTGCAATTTTTGCGATATATGTAGGTGCATTATCCTGAAGTCAAACTAGGTGACGGTTTGACATCTCTGAAGATAATCCACCATGACAACACCCTTGTTATCCAAGGATACTAATGTCATAACCTTGCTTACTGCTGCCGTTTGCTTGAACTTCTTCGGTGGTGATTATCCTTAAATCAAACGATACTTTTTGTGTCGCCCTTTCGGAGAAAAGGCGATACATAGGGATCGCTTTGTCCGTCCGTCCGTCCGTCCGTCCGTCCGTCCGTCACACAAACTTAACGTTGGCTATAACTTTGCCATTTCTTAAGATTTCTTCATCAAACTTTACAATTGTATTGCTTATGACAATAGGGTCATGATGCCACCAAAGTTTGTAGGTCAAAGTCATATTTGACAGAGTTATGCCCCTTTTTGTACTTAGATTTTGTCACGAAAACTTAACGTTGGCTATAACTTTGCCATTTCTTAAGATTTCTTCATCAAACTTTCAAATTGCATTGCTTATGACATAAGGGTCGTGATGCCGCCAAAGTTTGTAGGTCAAGGTCATATTTGACAGAGTTATGCCCCTTTTTATACTTAGATTTTTGCTATAACTTTGCCATTTCTTAAGATTTCTTTATCAAACTTTCAAATTATATTGCTTATGTCAAAAGGGTTGTGATGCCACCAAATGTTGTAGGTCAAGGTCTTATTTGACAGAGTTATGCCCCTTTTTGTACTTAGATTTTGTCACGAAAACTTAATGTTGGCTATAACTTTGCCATTTCTTAAGATTTCTTCATCAAACTTTCAAATTGTATTGCTTATGACATAAGGGTCATGATGCCGCCAAAGTTTGTTGGTCAAGGTCATATTTGACAGAGTTATGCCCCTTTACACTTAGATTTTGTCACAAAATTGTTGGTTATTCTGACAAAGAATAAGAGGGCGACACAAGTGTTCTACTGAACACCCATCTAGTTCTGTGCATTCCGCTCCGTTTACCTCTTCGTCTGTCTTTATATGCTCACAGTTGTGAAACTTTGTCATAAATTTGTACTTTTTTATTGAAGACATGTTAAAGCTCCCTCTGTTGTTATAAAAAGATGACATAATTTAGACAAGAAAGAGATACTTTAATGGTAATTCTCTTTCAACGATATCTACATTTGTACTTACTAAAATGGAAAGCGCAGAATGAAAACAGGAACGACTTCCTCATTTGATTAAGTGGAAGTCTCATCCCCTACTTGTAGAGTGTCATAAATAGTAATTGATTCATTATTTTTCTTCATTTATTATGCAGTAAAAAATGTCATGTTTAAAAACTTTTTTGTTGATTTTTGAACTTATAGCATTGAGAATTAGAAAGTTCACAGGAACTCTACATTTCATAATATTTTTTCAGTCTTCAACAGGACAGACCAAGATAAAACATGAAGTCAAAACCTATATACACGCCTATTAAAATAGGTGTGTACTTTAGGATAGGTGGAAACTGCAAAGGGCTTATTGTAGTGATCCCATAGTGGCCATGTGCTATTTTTATAGTTTGCAAATAACATAACAAACGTCAGAATTATAAACGATGACTAAAAGACATTATCAAACAGAAATAATTTATTTCTTAACCTGTGACATTCAACTCAAAATGTGTTTTGTTAAAGAATTAGCCAACAATATCTGGAATATGAATGTCTGGAACGATAGGACGGGCTGTAGTTGTGTTTCCATCCGATAAATCCGAGCCAACACAATGAAGGCATGTAAAGACATTTGTTGGATCCCACTGCTGTTTTATAGCTAGAAGTCGATCGTAGTGGCCTCCCCAGTAAGCCATCTTCCAATCAGGCAAATACGCAGAGGGTTCATTGAAGTACGTCCCTTTACCGTGCTTGGTGAACCCTCTAATAAACTCTTCTGCAAGGGCAATAATAGCAGTATCTTGGAACGGGTCGCCCCATGACATGCCACAGCTCATTGAATAAATACCTGTACGAAAATTCGGGTTCATCGCTGTTGAATCGGGATCGTTTATCTTCATGTTTCCTGGTTAGAAATACAGAAAAAAGCAATAGAAGTATAAAGTAGATCTAAGATCAATAACTCTATGAAAATACAAGAATGGGAATTGAAACTATTGCTTAAAGCATTGTTGGGTTTTTGAAATAACGATATTCTTCTTAACGGTATAAAAAGGGCTTATTATCGAAACGTATTTAGTAAAATGAACGGTCATCATTTTCGTTCTGGTTCTTATATATAAAGGCTAGTCCTAATATAGCGGCGTTTTACTTAGTAAGCATCAAGGGTCCTAATATAGCGGCGTTTTACTTAGTAAGCATCAAGGCTAAACGAACAACCCTTTCAACCGAATTTGATAAATTTATGATGTAGAAAAATAATCAAAAGTCGGACGGCAACGTTCGCTTCATACAAAAGTTGTGTCATAACGGCATGCGGAACTGAGGTTCTTAATTTGCTAAACAGTTAAATTATGAAACAAACTATGGTAGCTCATAAAACTGAACCTGATGTGTTGAAAATAAGACAGTACGACATACAGTCTTGATTATAAATTGGATGAAATATAGATACAATGTATGAGTACTAATTATTCCTTTACCTCCAATCAGAGTTCCTGTGCAGCCTACACCAGTCTGAAGTTGTTCAAGTTTTGGATTGCTGAACATACTGTACATGAAAGTATAGTACTCAGGTGTGAAAGAACTTGGCTGAAGAAGTGAGTTGTAAATGTAACTTCTGTAGAACAAGTCGTCATGCGCAGTAACCTCGTATTCGAGGAAATTGGACATGTTCTGAAAGGAACAATGTGTCACAGCCGTTGGAAGGAACGGAGCTATCGTATTGAAGGAAGATGATCCCCATTCCCCAAAATGGTTCAGGACAAGGAGGAATGCACCAGACGATATTATTTCATAACCACCCCATTCTGGTGCAAGAGTAGTGCTAGCAAGTTGGTCAAATTCTTCAATAAATGATAGCGCAGAGCTGTAGTCAGATGTATTAGCGTAGCATGTCATCTTTACCATTTTAGAGTCATGATGAAGTTTGTAGGTAAAGGCTGTCACAATGCCGAATGTGGACCCACCCCCTCCGCGAACGGCCCAAAACAGGTCAGTATTTGTCGTGTAATATGTCATTCCAGTATCCAAATCAGTGACGTTCGTTCCAGATGCATTTGCGTAGACCAGTGATCCATTGGCGGCAACCATTTCAACCTCAAGAAGATTGTCCACAGCAAGTCCAAACTTTCGTCCAATGGGGGCGTGGCCACCACCAAGAGTATAACCGCCCATTGATACGGTATGTGCCGAACCACCAACGATGACACGCCCGAATTTATTGGCCTAAAATAAAAACTTACGTAATATTTTACAAATCACTTAAAACAGTTGTCATTTTAAAGTTAAAACACATATTAGTATTATTATTTCCTTTCTAAACACAAAGCTCCTTTGAATTATTTACTGTAGTTAAGGAATTCGTTATTTTTATTGTACTATGAAACAATATAAAGCAACATAAAACTCCGAACATATTTGGACCTAACAAAGGGACCGGGGTTATTGCTTCCCGCCTCTCTCCTCTCTTTTGCCACAAAAAGGCGTCCAGAGACCAAACCTTAACGTTGACTGGCTTATGAAAAGTAAACTATTGGAACAGGATTTTATGGGTAGATAAAATTGCTCAAAATTCGCCTCAACTGCAAGAAAAAGAACATCTGCTAGAATAAAGTTTCAATGATGCTTATTCTATTTTCTACATAAAGCATGTCAAAAATGGCTATGGACAGCATAAAGAGATGTTCATCTCATACCAGAGAACCAATGGTGGTGTTTTGTAGCCTTTAAAAAAGTAATATTCTATGACATAACGCACCTCTTGGTATACCCGGAGCCACGGGTTTCCACTTTGAGCAGTAACCTCCCCTGCTGAATGGCGACTAGAATTTAAATTGAAGTCAAGATCTTGCATCTTGCCTAAATTAATCTGCATGGTTCCGTGTCCAGTTGAGCGCCCAATGTAGTCGTGTCCGGACGATCGAATGGTGATCTTTATATTATATTTATTAGCATATTTCACCGCATAAATGACGTCAGAGACAGACGAGGCCATAACAATAAAGAATGGATACTCTGTGACACGTGTGTTGATCATGACAACAAGGTCTCTGTACTCTTTGTCGTACGCGGAATAAACTCGTCCATGGATATTTTTGTAGAGTTCCAGCTCTTTATCAAGATTAGGCCAACAACTCTCCCCAGGATAACAGCGGTCTTCACACTGTTTGGATCCGGCATTTACAGTTGTTGAAAGGAGAATGCCAACTGTTAGGCCTACCAATAACAAGCTCTCCATCATCTTCATCATACTTCTAATGATCAGCACTAGAAAAAAAACAACAAAGAAATCATGTTTTATCAAATGCTCATGTTTATTTACTGTCTTCAACTGACTACATGATCGACCAACTTACCGACATTATTACTAAACTGCTCTGTTACTTAGAAATGTGTCATAACTTGTAAATTTTTATTACGTGTCCAACAATAGGTCCTCGGGTTGCTAGACATGTAAATTTACTAAAGTGTACTTCGATTTTCTATTTCAAATAGAATTTTCTGTACCAGTCTCTGCAGCATTTTGGATACGTCGGCCTAAAACGTATTGTTATTTAGTTACGGATTGATATTAACCAACACGATGTGTGTGTTCTTCAGGAATATGTTTACCTTTGTTTGAGGCTGTTCGAGATATGTGAAGACTCCGTGTAAAAGATAATTCTAGTATTGCCGAAATACATCCAGGTATTTTTGTAGTCAGTTCATGCTCACTTATTTCAGGGTGCGGTTCTTTGCCTCTAAATGAAAGTACTGCTATTTAAACAACGCTATTTTTTAGATACACAAGAGAAAACAGGACATCATCCTACCTCTTCGTGTAGACTTATTGTGCCTTTCGCGGCCACCATCTGAAGACTTGTATTTGTAACCTGCCAATGACCGTGTTACATATGTAAAATAACACTCATTATCTTACCTTTAAAATGATATCCGAGCTTAACGAAGTCCCTGATCAAAGTAATATTTAGCCAACTTGTAAACAATATTCTAGTTCAGTATCTAGCTCACTTTTCTTAAGGAGGTATACTGATATAGTGTGATAGATTAGACACGATATCTCTGTTGCTAACACCTTTATCAAAGTGGCAATTTCGTTGTTCCAATGAAGATGAAAAATAGTTTTGTTTTAGTAACAAACAAAAACTTTACATTCTTAATCTTAAATAACCTTCATATCTAATTGGCATTGCTAAGTTGATAACCAACCACTAACATATACAATATACTGGATAAATTGGTAAAACATTTACTTCCCCCCCACACACACACAAACGCACGCAAACACACGCACACATACGCACGCACACGATTTATTCAATTTCTGAAAATAAATTGTACACTATTTTTGCGTAAACTCAGCATATACAATGTACTGATAAATCGCAGCCCCTAATGAGCCAGTCATACCTTCGTCCAGAAAAGATGCTTTTCAGCTTCGTGAACAGGAAATATCGCAAAGGGTCAAATCTTGAGAGTAAGGAGGTTGAGACACCACATTGAAATTTTCCACCTTCCTAAATTCAACAACATTTGAGGCCGTACGATCTGATGCGTTGTCATTGAGCAAATCTACTACTTTAAGACCAATTTTTGTCGTACTTTTAACATGGACTTTCGCAACCTTTTGTGAAAAACATCTTTGTAGATCCTACCTCAGACACCACTTCCCTTGTGCACTCTGCCAAATTTAAGGTATTTCAAAAGAATATGGCATACACAAAACCTTCTGCGCAGTCATTGATTGCTTGGCAGTATTGGCATTTTGCGAGGCTGTTATCCACTTTAAGTTTGCCCCATAAAAATGAACCCATGTTTCGTCACCTATTACGATGTTGCAACCTTCTTGTGATATTCTAGTTATTCCTTTAACAGTTTCTTTGCCATTCGTTATCTGGTGCGGTCCTGTCGTCAGGCAGCAGATGTGGCATCAAACGCGCACTTATCTTCTTAACTGCAAAGTCAATTCTCAGAATGCAATTAACTGATGTTACACTAAAGTTCGTCATCTGGGCTAACTGTTAAATAGTGTACATGTATTTTATCGACAATGAACTTGGATCTAGTTCTAGATCTTGGATCTCAGATCTAGGTTTACAAATATGTTTTCTAGTTTATAGTTTATTATCATAAGCAGTAGACCATATGGCCATGGGCATACATGCAAATATAAATGTATAAACAGTAAGTGACATAATGTCAAGTGTCAACATGTACATTATACTACAAATATACAGCGTGAGGTACATGAGGTATACATTAATTATAATAGAAACAATATTGGTTTCTAATCTCAAAAGCTTTATGTACGAACATAGCTAAATTCTTGTTGATACCAATTTTATCAGATTTCATTAATTCAGTAAATTTCGGTATATTCGGTCTTGACCAATAATATTTTTTAATATACAAATGTACATTTTTCTCAGATCATTGTAAAGTGGACATTCTAGTAAAAAAATGGAATTCATCCTCTAAAACATTACAATTGTGACATTTTCTTTCTTCATGTGGTATTGCGACAGGTTTATGCCACCTGCCTGCTTCAATTTCTAATCTATGTGAAGAGACTCTTAATCTACATAGTGCAGCTCTAAACTTCTCTATATTTACTAAATACAAAAAGGCTTGAAAACAAAGTATAACTTTTAGCTCTTGATGAATCGTTCAAATCAGACATCCATTTTTGTATAAATACATCGTTTAATCTAGTTTTTAGTATATTTATAAAAACATTATTATCACCAACGCCTTGAAATAACCATACGTCATTAAATCCGAATGACTGTAACAAATATTTTACAGAATATGCCCAAGAAGTATTGCTATTTGGTCTTATTTCTAGATCTCTGTACATCATATCATAAACACATTTAACATATACATGATTTTCCATTTGTACTACCTTTAACCAATACTTTACAACCCCTACAGCTCTTTTTGTCAATAATCGTCAATATGAGGGGCATCTTTGACAGGCTCTTGCCAAGTAATGATAAAGATCTGAAAACTGAAAACAGTAAGATATGACATTCGGTCATCCCTATAAAAGCCACATTCAGTTAAGAGTGGGACTAAATATACTCTCTTATTGCGTTGCGCCTCAGCGCAACGTATGTTTGGGGTAACGTAACTGAAAGTCACTGGTGAGGTGGCAATGATCAATTTATCACCGTATCGGTAGTAGTGAATAAATTCGTTTTCGATACTGACAAGACTTCGTTGAAGTTACTGACATTGAACTAAATTCCACTGGTAAACAATGCAGTATTCTAAATTTGTTACAAAGGCACATAATAGTTAAATGATAAAAATGATGAATAATAGTGATTTATATTAAACAATTTTTTTCGGCAAATAACAGTTCATTTCGGTAAATATTTAGGTATGTGTTAAAACCCTGACCAGACCAGACTGGAACACACAAAAGGCCGATCGTACCTGAAATTTTCGCCGATATGACTTAAACACAATAGCGTTATTATTTCGGTATTAAAAATATCTGCATTTGGTACATGTGTAACCAAACTAGATTTTTCATTGTTGAAGTAATAAATTGAGCACTAAGAGCAGTATCGAAACGTTTTCATCTGTAATAGAAACTATAAAATTCAATGTTAGTTCACCGAATGGATTTATTTGTGTGTATATAGCCCGCTAATGTTTTACCGAGTTCTGAGTTTTTGTTTATGTTGTTTTGTTCATATCGGCGGAAATTTCCGGTACGTTTCGTGCTTTCCGTGGTGTAGTCTTTTACCCCCAACAATTAAAATTTTCCAAATTGAAAGACCCGCCATTACGATCTTTGCGGGACTGTTTCTCCCCATTTGATGGTCAGGAAAATTGTTTAAAAATTTAAAATTCGCATAGAAAGTACAGTAACAAGCATTGAATATAGCCTATGCTCACTACAGATGACCACTATATACAATTTACATTCGTAAATATCCATCTTTACAGGTCAAGTTCGATTATGGCCACATTTGCACTTAATAATTCAGAGAAACACATGTGTGCACCTGTATGATAGTCGTTATACATTTTCATACTTGTATGTTACTGAATAGCACAAAGCGGGAGCATCCGTTTCCTTTGGAAACTTTCCTTTGCACACATTTCTAGATTTTGCTCTATTACTCTAGGTAGAAAAACAGTGACATATTGTAAAAAAAAATGATTAAATAGAACACCATCTTATACTTACTACTCTGGGAAATATTACAGTCTGTATGCCACGAAGTTTTCCTTGCAAGAACGGTAATATACACTTCCACTTAATATATTTGTATAAATTTTGTATATATGTCTTTGCACAGTTATTGTAGTCATAAGCAATTAGTATAACATAAAACAATGCAACCAGGGATTTGACGTGTATATTGTCGTAATGCAAGACTCAGTGTAATTTGAAAATTAAAAAAAACTTGCTTCTTTCTATTCCTTGGTTTTATCAATCGGCCCCTGTATTAAAGTTGTAAAGATATTAAGAGAATCCATGTGATTATATTGTTATTGCAAAACATTTTGAAATTCTGACAATACTTCTGGCATTTATTCTTGTTATATTGGAATGGTGGTCACCTTGGATCCAAAACTAGGTAACAAGATCAGATCAAGAGATAACTTTTTAGTTTTTATTGCTCTAAAAGAACATTTTATAACCAATTTTTATTAGAATTAGCCAGAATCTTCCGGTCTTGATGATGACCTAACTAAATCTGGAACACATATAGATCAAGGTTGATTTTGATCACATTGTGTAATAAGTAGGCCAGCACTCAGGTGGACGATATAGGGTCAATATGGCTACTCTTGTTGGCAGTTCTAGTCAAGTGAAGAAAATCAGTCGATTTTATATGTCTCTCTCTAGTTTTTTAACGTCTCAAAATCGTGTTCCGAAGTCTAATACAGTTCTGCCTTTAATACAAGTCATCATCATTTCCTTGGGCAACGCTATCTTCTTTGCTGCGACCCGCAGCAACTTTTCTACTTGTCTCTAACCAACTCGTTCTCGAACCATTTACAACACGGTGTACATAAATACTTCTGTATATGAATACTTCTGACAGCAATCGAAATTGTAAAAGAACGGTTTATTTATATCAATGATGATAAAGATACATCGATGAAAATTCTACCCTCTCTTATTGTTTGCATGAATCACACAGGATGTTCTTGTTTTCAAATATAGGCACATCAAATCATGCAGACAAGTAGATAAGTAGTTTGTTCTGTCGTGTTCATATTTCATATATACCACAATAAATTTACTTGGGAGGAGATTTACAAATACATGTATTACACGAAACTGTATTCATGAAAGGGGGGGGGGGGGGGGGGGGGGGGGGGGGGGGGGGGGGGGGGGGGGGGGGGGGGGGGAAAGAAAAAAAAAAAAAAAAAAAAAAAAAAAACACAATTAAGTGGGGTTTTTTGTTTTTTTTTTTTTTTTTTTTTTTTTTTTTTTTTTTTTTTTTTTTATATATATATATATATATATATATATATATATATATATATATATATATACAGGTGGGTTTCTTTTATAGGTGTAAGTATGTTTAATACATTTCCATAGACTTACATTATTAGGTTTTTGGCCAGTGCGACTATCCTAACTCTCACCGACTACTGAAATGATTTTCATTTCGCAGAATCATCTAATTCCCAATAAAGATAACAAAATGTACAAATGTTATCCAATACATTATGCCATTAATTTGGAGCTGAATGACACCACCCCCCGGTTTCGAGGCACATTTAGTGGTTACCGACCAAAAATGTTAGTATTTCCAAATACCAAATATTTCAGTTGTAGTTTATATCCAGATTTCATTTGTGATCAATCATCCAGCGATTAATTCAAAATGAAGAACTATTACCGTATGCACCCAAATATTTTCAGCCAATCAGCAATCAAATTTATAGTGTATGTCCGCATGTCCCTTAGACACAATAGCCTGCTTCCGGTTGTAAAGTATTTGAACCTATTTCCGTATCATCATGAAAAAATGTGTATTGCGCTAACTTCAATATTTCAATAATTGCGATAGTCCCATAGGTACGGAAGCACAGAGGTGACATGTGGGAATTTTTTTTATATTATCACGTGGCCACGTGATAATAAAAAAAGAAAAAACGAAAAACTAAACGTTATCGCGTGGCCACGTGATAATAAAAAAAGAAAAAAAGAAAAACTAAACGTTATCACGTGGCCACGTGATAATAAAAAAAGAAAAAACGAAAAACTAAACGTTATCACGTGGCCACGTGATAATAAAAAAAGAAAAAACGAAAAACTAAAGTTATCGCGTGGCCACGTGATAATAAAAAAAGAAAAAACGAAAAACTAAAGTTATCGCGTGGCCACGTGATAATAAAAAAAAAAAAAACGAAAAACTAAACGTTATCACGTGGCCACGTGATAATAAAAAAAGAAAAAACGAAAAACTAAACGTTATCACGTGGCCACGTGATAATAAAAAAAGAAAAAACGAAAAACTAAACGTTATCTCGTGGCCACGCGATAATAAAAAAAGAAAAAACGAAAAACTAAAGTTATCGCGTGGCCACGTGATAATAAAAAAGAAAGGAAAAACGAAAAACTAAAGTTATCGCGTGGCCACGTGATAATAAAAAAAAAAAAACGAAAAACTAAACGTTATCACGTGGCCACGTGATAATAAAAAAAGAAAAAACGAAAAACTAAACGTTATCCGTGGCCACGTGATAATAAAAAAAAGGAAAAACGAAAAACTAAACGTTATCTCGTGGCCACGCGATAATAAAAAAAGAAAAAACGAAAAACAAAACGCGATAACTTTTAGTTTTTCGTTTTTCTTTTTTATTATCGCGTGCCACGCGATAACGTTTAGTTTTTCGTTTTTTTTTTTTTTTTTATCACGTGGCCACGTGATAACTTTAGTTTTTCGTTTTTTCTTTTTTTATTATCACGTGGCCACGTGATAGCGTTTAGTTTTTCGTTTTTTCTTTTTTTATTATCACGTGGCCACGTGATAGCGTTTAGTTTTTCTTTTTTCTTTTTTTTTATCACGTGGCCACGTGATAACTTTAGTTTTTCGTTTTTTCTTTTTTTATTATCGCGTGGCCACGTGATAGCGTTTAGTTTTTCGTTTTTTCTTTTTTATTATCACGTGGCCACGTGATAACTTTAGTTTTTCGTTTTTTCTTTTTTTATTATCACGTGGCCACGTGATAATATAAAAAATATTCCCACATGTCACCTCTGTGCTTCCGTACATAGGAGTTATCTCTCTTAGTATGCAACAAAACTTTACAACACAATCCAATTTCAATTCGGTCAAAACTACTGTTGTAGATAAAAACATGGTTACACACACAGCATAATGTGATTCTTTTATTATCCATTTTATTGCCTTCAGTAGTAATGTTGTACCGGGATCCTACATTGTGTAAATCCGCGAAAATCACTAATTTTGGGTTCGAGACTAAACCCCCAGACTACTTCTACACGAGATGGACATCATTGTATGAAGTAAAAAACAGCATATAGGAAAGGTAAAGGTATATAATATTTACATCATAGATTTATTTGCTTTACTACTGCTCTTACATTCGTCAAGATTTATTGGTCCAATCACTCCCATTACATTCTTTGGGAATGTCAAACAAAGTTTGTGTAAGATAAAGACCCTAGAAGGCCTTAGCCAGTGGTTATGTTCCAAGAACAAATTATTTGATTTCTTTACAACATTCTTACGGGTTTCATAGCTAAACGTCACAGAATAATAGTTTCTGTCATGAGCACGAGGTTCAGATCGAAATATCCGTCACCGAGGGTAAATGTTTTGGCCGAGTTCCCGCAAAACAGTTACCCGAGGTGATGGATATTTCCATCTGAGCAAAATATCTCATGATGGAAAAGTTTTTCTTGCAATTTAAAAGTAAATTTCTAAATGAAACCTATCAATATGATGAATTATCATAAAAACAAACGCTATTCCGACGTTATGTTTAGGAAAGTGACGTCACAATGTTTATAACGTTACGTTACAAATAATTCAAGAGAGTCGTCTGGTACAGGAGGGGTACCAGACCGCTTTTTCCAGCATGGCAAAATCACTGAAAATGCCAATCCGATATGTAAGAATAATAGTTTCTGTCATGGGCCCGAGGTTCAGATCGAAATATTCGTCACCGAGGGTACCTGTTTTGGCGGGAACGAGGATCTGCCGAGTTCCCGCAAAACAATTACCCTAGATTGGGGATATTTTCATCTGAACCAAATGCCTAATGATTGAAACTTTTTCTTGCATACCGTTGTGCTCTTTAAAGTAGATTTCTAACTGCAAACTTATCAAATTGATGCATTATCACATAGAACAAACGATATTCAGACATGTGTTTGGGAAAGTGACGTCACAATGTTTATAACGTTACGTCACAAGTAATTCACGAGTTTCGTCTGGCATAGGAGGGGTGCCAGACTAATAATTTCTGTCATGAGCACGAGGTTCAGATCGAAATATCCGTCACCGAGGGTAACTGTTTTGGCGGGAACGAGGCTCTGCCGAGTTCCCGTAAAACAGTTACCCGAGGTGACGGATATTTCCATCTGAGCCAAGTGTCTCATGATGGAAACTTTTTCTTGCATGCCGTCTTGCATTTTAAAGTAGATTTCTTAATGCAAACTTATCAAAATGATGAATTATCATGAAAAACAAACGATTTTCCGACGTTGTGTTTGGGAAATTGACGTCACAATGTTTATAACGTTACGTCATAAGTGATTCACGAGAGTCGTCTGGCATAGGAGGGGTGCCAGACCGGTTTTTCCGGCATGGGCAAAATCACCGGAAATGCCGATCCGATATGCAAGAATGATTTTTTCAGCATGGGTAAAATAACCGGAAATCCCGATCCTAAATGCAAGAAAGACTTTTCGTTCATAATTTCACGACTAATAGCAACGTGTACCTGTATGATACATGGATGTGTCCGTATGTGTAATGCTACAATTTGAGACCATAACCATGTGCGTGGAATGCAGCATAGAATTAAGGCACATGCAAGACCTTGGTCAGTTGACTTGTGTAACAATACACGACGCGGCAAGCAAAACACTGACTTGAGTGTGCTGAGGAGCGATTGGTATTCATAAACGTAAGGAAGGGTCGAGTAACCACGTAAAGACAGATTTTTCGAGGAGCGAAAGCGGTTCCTCGAGCTGCACTCAAGGTATCAATTTGAATACGACTCCAGTGAGAAATGGACGTTTTGCAGGAAAGATATGAAGTTGAATTGGTCCGTATGCCATGGGTAGTTTTAAGGGACAGAGGCAACCCTAACATGATTTTAATCATGTGGAATTAATATTAGTACTTTAAAAACGAAATGAAATTTGCAATAAAACATATTTTATTTGCAAACACTCACCTTAAATAAATTGCGTAGACTATATCACCCTAAAAAGTAAGACAGTTGTGGTGCCAGGAGACGCAATCATCTGTTAATGTAATAATTAAAAGACTGTACATGTCAACCAATCAAAATAGGTGTAGGAGTGGGGGATCAGGTTGGATGCCCGTTCCAATTTAGGCTAGGAGGGGGTGCCTTTATACAATATTTTAACATACAATAGACCTTGCACGATCAGGATACAACAGTACTATATGCCTCTCTGTTCTATTTCTATGATTTCAAAGTTGCATCTTGCTAAATTGTATATACATCGATGTACTAGCACAGGTTTACACTGCACGGTATTCAATGTTTTAGCCGCACCGCCCCAAACTCACCCGCACCCCCAATGCCACACACTCTCGTTGTTTACTCAAACTGTGTGGACCTCATTGGTGCAATGATTACGACATTCGATTCGCAACTTAAAGGTTCCGAGTTCAATTCCCAGTTAGGCCACTTGACAAATGTCCTAGAACAAATCATTTTATACCACAGGTGTCGCAGTTTATCCAGCTGCAACTATAGGTACCAGATATGAAAATCTCTAACTCTATCTCTCTTACAAGTGATTGGTTCGACCAAGTATGGTGTCTCAAGAGCGATTACTATAAGTTAAGATAACTTGTTGCGCAATCGAGCTAAAATATACTCAACAAAAAAATAAAGGGTCAATATTGAATATAATTTATATGTCTTTACAGACAAAAATTTGAATAAGTAAATATTATACACTGAGACAGTTTCAATGAAACAAATGTTTTTCTGGTACCAAGTACCGATCTCATAAGCCAAGCCAACCTTTTATTTTTACACAATGTGCGTTGATATTTCATAAAGTACCAATGACTAGCCTTAGCCATAGTATATGCGTAAACAATGATCTTGAAAAATGGAATCAGTAGAGCGACACATTCCATCTATGTTTTCTCTATAGTGTGATGAAGTAACAACCAAGAACAACTTAAAACTAACGAAGCATAATTAGTAAATATTTTAAGTAACATTCCCGCCCTTCTATTAAAATCGCTCCAGCACTGCTGATATAGAGAATATTAGGTTACTGTCTTAGTGTGATTGAATTTATTAGGCGAGTTGGAGAAAGGTTTATACGGCGAGGCTCTGCCGAGCCGTATAAACATTTCGGAGACGAGCCTAATAAATTCAATCACACTAAGACGGTAACCTAATATTCTTTTTATCCTACCTTTTACATAAAAAATGTCTTTTTCGTATTTTTATTAATTAAGATTAAATTCCAGCTTTAAAACTGTCTGTCGCTATGACGCGTATGAATACATTACATCACAACCCAGTTACACATTTATTTCGATCAAGTTAATACACTACGCAAACACGTCCGTGTTAGACTGAAGTGAAACAACGTTCAAAAATAAAACTTAAAAACCTCAACACCTAAAACTGTTATTTTAAGCTATTCTAAACTGAATGAGATAAACTTTACTGGTATGCTTTATTAATATCTGCTACTGTGCTAGTCATATAAGTGACGTCAGTCAATACAACATGTGTCATGAACAGTGATGACGTGAAATATTCACTAAAAATACCGGATTTTAAACCTTGTTAGCCATTCAGGTGATAACCACGATTACTTACTGATTGCATTTATAAATATGGACATTTTGAACACTGAAGACTGCACCATAAAACTGTATAGATTCTAATATGTGCTATAAGTGCGAGTGGGTGGGGTGTCGCTGAACTGGACCCTGGACTGGAGCTGACTGTGGTAAATAGAAATGTCATGTAGATCTACGGGACGCGCTTAGTTGCTTGATACTGACTCGGTTGGTCTGAGCCATGTAGTCAACAGTTGCTGATAGAAGATTCGATAATCATTTGTTTCTCTTTGGAAACAGGACTATTAGCTTAGAGGTGGACTGGAGCAAAAACCAAGTTGCAAAAAACAAGTTGAACATAGATTCAAATATGAGTCATTCGTGCCAGATATACAAGGATACAAGCTGTATTCAATGGTAGTTTGGGATAGCATCTTTTATTCAAGAAATACTGTGATCCCATAATTTCTGGACCAGATGTTTCCTGATGGAATGATTGACACAGTGATTGAATGACTCAAATACACAATATTGTACAATATCATATTAAATGAAAGGACTTCAAATCTTGCAAAACTGACAAACTTCAATCCTTCCAGTGACAAAAAAATATATTTCAATACTCAATCAATAGACTAACTTGTTGATCTACAGTAATAATACCTACTTATCATAACTTACAATGTATGATAAGCTGAAAATTATTAGAAAGAACTTTTAAGAAGTAAGACACAGGAGCTGATTTAGTGACTTTATGACTAAAATGGCTAAATGTTGATAAGTTCTTGTTTATGTTTGTGATGCATGGAGATTAATGTTTTCTGGCATATTAAATTTTAAGAAAAACATATCTACATGAAAATGATCACTGAGTGACTCTTTGGTTATAGACCCTACCACAGTTCATGTTTCAATCACATACTTGGATATTTAACCATTTGGTCAGGGTCTATATAATAAAAACATCATTCTTGGGATAAACCCTTTAAATTCAACAACAATTGTTTATCAGCAGATCAAGCATGCATCTTTCTTAAATATTTGCAGTTTTTCAAGAATTAAATATATTTATACAAACTTGCAACATCATGGGTGTAAGTGCACAGACATTCAATTTTCAATCAAATACTTGGATATTTAACAATTTGGTCAGGGTCTATATAATAAAACCAGCATGCTTGGGATAAACCCTTTAAATGCAACAACATGCAATGGTTTATCAGAAGATCATGCATGCATTTTTCTTAAATATTAGCAGTTTTTCAAGAATTAAATAAATTTACACAAACTTACAACATCATGGGTGTTAAAGTGCACAAACATTCAATTTTCTCCACAGTTCTAGTTCATTCTAGTTAAATTCAGATACATTTACTGTATATTTTGGCAGAGAGAGAAAGATTAAAAACAGTGAAACAATTAATTTTGACAATTTAATACATAGAGGATAATTGTTGGTTTCGGTGTAAGATCACGTTATAATTTCACCGAGTGGGCACCAAAAGTGATATTTTCACGAGTGGCGCAGCCACGAGTGAAAATAACTACTTTTGGTGTTCACGAGTGAAATTAACGTGAAATTACACCGATACCAACAATTTTTCTGTTTATTTTATGGTTAAAACTCTATTTTTATTGAGTTTGTTTCTATAAAACATCGAAAATCGCGGGAAACGTCATCAGAAAACATAGAACAAATGACGTCATTTAAACGACGTCATCGTCGCATGGTCTCCAGCATTAATAACGCTCGGTATACTTTTTGACGTAAATCCGGGCTAAAGATTGCAAAAACAGTGAAAAATAAAAATGGTAATCCACTGTTTCAAAACTGTGGATTATCACTTTTATTTCACTGAGAAAACTCTATAATTCACAGGAAAACATAAAATAAAGCATTTTCTTAATTGAGAAAAAAAATGATTAGATCTACCAGTATTTATGTATTTTGAAAATGACATGTGTTGATGTTGAAAATTAAATAATTACTGCAGTATACAAAAGAAAACTCATGTTTGTATTTTTATTGTGTCAGCATTTTAATCAATGTTTAATTGTTTACATGTACTTCATGACCGACAAACTAGGTCATGAAAGTAGTCCGTCATCAGCTGTTGCTAAGGCCAGTGAGAAAAGTTTTTCGTAAAGCTGTTCTAAATGATTTAAGACTTGTCATTTATCTTTGATTTTGTACAAAATGACAATATTAGTACTAGCTATAAAAGCATGTGCAAAATGGCACATTGATACGAGTTGTAGCGTTTTAAAATCACTTTGATAGCCGATTAAAAGTTAAAAAATGGCGGCTAAAAAAAGAATGTCAGTATGGCAGACCGTTGCCATGTCGTGTAAAGCTTGCCTGTCGTGTAAACCTCATGTTTATACGACAGGCCGATTTTGTACAAATAAAGCAGTGATGGTAGGATAAATAAAGCTTTGAGCTAAGGTTTACTTCTTGAAGATGCGGGAAACGGAATCGTATATGATTACTCCAGTCTTTAAACTACCGATACTGCTTTTTGCAATGTGTACACTTGGAGCCACTTCTAACCCGACACTTATATATAATTCGGTATAATTGGATTACAATTCGGTATAACTGGATTATTTGTATGCGGATTTCGTTCAAATTTATAATATAATTAATTCAACACATCATACGTACTTCTGCGAAATTCAATTTTAATTGATTAACAAATACATATAAAACTTAACAAATTAAAAACATCACTGTAAAATCCGAATTCACAAAATGACATAACGTGAAATCCGAACAATGAGAAAAGTCACCGATTCATAATAAAATCCGTACATCCGAGTAAAGAAACAAAATACAATGTTTATTGTATTTTACAGATAAATTTCCATCTTTGTTACGATTTTTAGTGAACAGGTACATACTGCATATGTTTGCACATAAAATTATTGCTAAATAAATATGATACATTTTATAAGTGTCTGAGTGATTGGCCGACAAGCAACACTGATGTCAATTGCGCGACAACGCTCTTGGTTATTCATTCAAAGTGACTAATTTTAAAATCAAAATTCTGTTTTTACGGTTTGAATTGCGTAACAAAATAATAAAATGAAAATAAAAATCGATATTTTTCGCTCACCTACATTTCCTCGTGTAAAATGATGAAATCGTACCTGTCACACGTGCAAAAGTAACCAATCGTCACAGTTAAAAGATTTTATCATTTCTATACAGCTAATGTTGCAAAACAACATAATATTTAATTTGAAATAAATATCTTGAAGCGTTTTCGAGAAAATCTAATTTGAAAAGTGTCGGGTTAGAAGTGGCTCCAAGTGTATTCCATATTTATGCATGATCCAATTGTTAAAAGATTTGTTACGGATGATTTATGCCTTCAACCTTCCCCGAGGAAGTCAAGGATGAGTCTTGACTATGAATACCAATTCTTCACTCGAGTTCACCTTACAAAAGGCATCCCCGAGCCTTCCTTAAGGAAGCCTTTCCCGAGTTTGACTCGAGGCGGAGTTCGAGTGACGACTCTGAATACAGCCTGAATACACTTATTTTTCGACGTAGTCGTATACTTTTGATTTGAACTTCCGTTGGTATGGACGCGTTGCTAACCAACTTCGTTATAATGTGACCAATCAGAATCTGCAAATTATTGGCTAGCGTTTCGGTACCGGAATAAGCAGTGTACTGCCCGGGAGCCTTCTGAAACACAAAATGTGTATATTTTTTTATATTATAGTTATTTATAATAAATCATGTTGCAAAAAAAGAAAAAACAGAACACGTTATGTCAAGGTTTCTGGACAGTACGAAGATCAACTTTTGTATTCAACGAGGTGTTGTCCGGGGCCGGACATCTAGCGTCATTGATTATTGGCTAGCGTTTCGGTACCGGAATAAGCAGTGTACTGCCCGGGAGCCTTCTGAAACACAAAATGTGTTTATTACGTCACCTACGTCGCCCATCTTTTTTTTTTTAAAGATATTACTTGTTTACAGTGTAGCTACGTACGTATGAAAAGGAAAAACATCTCCTATGTTCTTAAAATGATTATCATCGGTAAATATTGTCTCTTTTGTCTCATTGCTGCTTACTTTAACACCGATTTCAGCAGCATTTGGTCTTATGTTCGAGCGTCAGTCCCATTAAGTGATCTATACTTAACATGTTTTTGCAATTATATAATTTGTCGACTTGTTTCGTCGACAAGTTACCATCATATTTCAAATGCCAAAGAGAAATAACGCAAAATACCATTTTTATTCAAACTGCATTCTCTGAAAATATAAATCTGCTTCATACGTTATATATGATACCCATAGCATTAAACTGAATCGAAGATGTTTATTGTTTAACCACACAACATACATGTATCTTTTAGACACGAACAAAAGCAGTAAACCAAGTAACCGAATATATGTTTCGGTATCATTTTTCAACGGCCCTCGGCATTTTATCCGACTATACCCCCCAGCAAAGCTATTGAAAAAGACGACACTTTGTACGCGTTTGTATCAGTAAGATTTTCTGATAAACTTGTTATAACTGCATGCTTTGCACGTGCTGTAACTGACAGCGATTAACAAGTGCTGATGTTGCTACTCTGGAACATGTAAGATTAAAATCAATGTAAAATGTAAACTAATCTTTTCTTTTTATTTCAAATTTATATTTGCAAGGTTATTCTTTTTATTTGGAAACAGGAGTAATTAGACTATTTGTAATATACCTGCTTAAGAAATACCCTATAACTGGTGTCAAACTATATAACTTCAAAAGTATAAATAATAGAATCTTTGGAAGTATTATAACTTAACCTAAAAGATTCAGCTATGCATTCTAGACATCATCGATAAAATCAGCGGTTTAAAATATGCTGCAGTACCGTAAACCATTCAATAATTTATGTAGAGTTGTTGTTGTACAATAAATGGGTCGAGAAGGCCTATATATTGATTAATTGTGGTAATATGCAGCATTTTTCGCCATAGGTCCTTCTTTGAAATTGTATTTATTTATTATGTTACGTTCATTGAACACATGATCTATGTTTCGAGCATTTTATCTACTAGATGTAGGAAGTGTCCCTTTCGCACAACACATCAGCGTCGTTTTTAACGTCAGACTTGAGAAGAAACGCCAATAGAACAAGTATCAAACGCGGCCTTTTAAAAAATGTAGAAACGGAACTCCGATAAAAATTTTAGGGTAAAAGATATGGAATCGGTTGGGAGGTTTTGCTTTATGTTGAAGTGTAATACAAAACGTGCTTTGTTAACAGTCAGGAACGTATATGTACTAAAACACCTTTATATGAGGATAATGATACAGACGAGTAAAACACATTGCCAACAACAGATAAAAAACGTCACACAAATTGATAGAAATCCAAAATTCGTACAACACACAGTTCATTTAGGATAATGTGACAGTTACGCGCCAAAAATCCAATGTTTTGGTGTAAATTTATATCCAATGACACGATCCATTTTAAAAAGGGACTTTCCAACAGTTCCCCCCAAAAAACGACCATTTTAGGAATTTTTCTATACTAGAAATGCATAAAACCAATGGTTAAATGACGACACAAAGCAAGTATAACTTTGAAACCTTTAATTAGTTACAAAAAGTACCCACAGAATAACAGGTTGGTATAAAGTTCTTAGAACAGATTCAGAGATACACACTTCAAAATATGAACAAAAACATAATCGTTCCGACAGTTTTTGTTCATCTTTTAAACAGGCATACACATTCGTCCTCAGAAAATCGTTTTATAAGATTTTATAATCAAAGGACTGAAAGTGCTGGAGGGTCGATTGTCTCTGAACAACACAGACTGTACACATACATGTGTAAATATCAGGGCAACCCATGCATGAGTAAAGTTATCAACAAACTGGAGACACAAATGTCCACAGAGTTTGACCTTTAACCATATGTGTAAACTTTACTTTTGATAGGAACCCATGTGCTTACCTTTTGCATTCAGTGACTACATGTATGTTCAACTACCCTATAAAGTATCATAGCTGTGAATGGTAACCGAGAAGTGGAATTTTACAAACCTGAACTGAAAATTCAAAGTTTGCACAACTTTTAATGTCATTCAAAAGTTATGGGATTTGCCCATAGGGTTGAGTGTATTGTGTCAATAATACAAAATAAATTCCTATCCTAAATTGTAGGCAAAAACTGAACAATGAGCAAGATCAAAGAAGACACAGAGTAAATTAATAACTGAACAAGAAAAACAGTGATACAAAGTATCACAGCGGGCCCACAAACAAAACTGACATGTAAATATTCTAGAAATTGGTGATGATTGATATTGAGGCATGGCCCGAAAAGAACCCAAGGAAAC
Source organism: Saxidomus purpurata (assembly GCA_022818135.1). Classification (NCBI taxonomy): domain Eukaryota; kingdom Metazoa; phylum Mollusca; class Bivalvia; order Venerida; family Veneridae; genus Saxidomus; species Saxidomus purpurata. Next base: position 49,439,624 of record JAFMSR010000004.1, read on the forward strand.
CAATTCTGGTTGTACAAGCAAAACCTGACACGACTACTGACTGAACTTTACTGTTATCGAATAATATGTTTACAGTATGTTTTATTAACATTATCGTTATAAGTTTGACATGAATGAAGTTTTCTATGATTATTTGCTGTAAAACATTGAAAATGGTTTAACAGAAAAAAAAATGTAAAAAAAAATAATACTGTATCAGATAGGTTTCGAACTCGCGTCCGCCGCAGTAAGTCAGCGCATTTCAAATTCCAGCATCTCTACCAACTGCTCTATGTCCGCCGATTATAGAGTTATAGGTAAAAAAACGAGTTGTTATAAATTTGTATGTCCAAGTCGTTCGTTCGCGCATTAATAGTATTTACGATTAATTACACATTTAAAGAATAACAACGAAATAATATTATTCTATTCTGAAATGTTTTTAAATTATTTAGATTTATTACTATATAATTTTGAAAACAGAAATCGCTATAATGCCTAACAACTGTTTATATGGAACTACTTGTTTGTATGTTGTGCGTTCGGCCGTAAGAGGCCGATATACTCTGTTAACTTTGGTTCGATTTTAACAATCGACCCAAAAATCAAATCATTCATTAGAAACGCTTCAAAAATATGAACAAAAACATAATTGTTCCTTAGAACATTCTAACAGTTTTTGTTCATCTTTTAAACAGTCATGCACATCCGTCCTTAGAACGTCCTAAGAAAATCGTTTTAAAAGCTTAACAACAAATCATTCATTAGAACGTTTTAACAGATTCACACCACAAAAAAAAAAACGAAAATATAAGACAAAAGATGTGTACCTTAGAACGTTCTATCATAATTTGTTCATCATTAAAGACTCTTACTAGAATAATTCAATAGTCATACACTTCCGTCATTAGAACGTCACAGATAGATGTGTTTTAGAACGTTCTAGCATATTTTGTTCATCTTTAAGGAGAATGACTGAGCAAGGATTAAGTTTTTACAACCTCCTCAGAAAATTTGAAATAAAAATAAAGTCAAAATAGTGCATGTTCGTCCTAGGATGTAAATATATCCTTAGAACGTTCTAAGAGATACAGATCAAGAAATAAAAAAAGCATTGTATATTCTAAAGAATAATTACGAAAATAATCATTCCTTAAGAACATCCCAAAGATAGAGCAAACGCTATAATCAGATCATGGCTTCTTCCATATATTGAAGATTTGGTGCATATTTCAAAGCCATTATATTTTAAATTTACCAAAAATGGTGAAAAGGTTCTAACACAATACAAAGGTCAATACAGCAGTCCTTGGATAAATCTAGAGAATAACTTTCTAAAAAAAATTCCATCTGGCAAACCAGGTATACTAAAACCAGACTATGCTAAATGTAAAACAAATAACAAATATAAAACCATTTTTTAAAAAGACAGACAGTGCAGATTTCTGGATTAAGTTTTATCAAAGTTTGAGAGAAAAAAACGAAAAAGCACCTGCATCAGAATGGATTCTGGAAAAACTTCCTCGGCAGCCAGGAAGAAAGGAAACCGATATTATTGTTGCCCTGCCTGAGCATATTGGCAATTTAATTCGAAAGGAGACAGACATTCCAACGGTAATTAAGACCTTTTTTGTGTTAATTACATTATTTAAAAAAATCTTACATAATTTGAGTTGTTCAGTTTTTTATCAGTGCATATCATGTTCACCCTGCATAATTATACAGTCTGATAATCGTCTGCAATGTTTGTTATTCGAGCAGTACGTTGTATCTTAATAATCTTTGATAAAATAATTGGTAACATCAACATTGAATAATGGACATGAATGAAGGACAGTGAAATTTAATTTTTAATTATATTCTTGTTATTGAGCAATAATCACTGGAATTTGCTTTCTGCTACAAATATTCCTGATAAGACATTTTTTGTATGGCAGCTACTTATGTACTCGACCTTCTTTAAGATTACATTGAAACGGAAACCAAGAAGTAAACCAGTGGCAAATAAACCTAGAAAAAAAGATGCAGAAAGAGGACAAACCTAAAACCGAAGTCAAAAAGAAACCAGGTATTGTTCTTGTTTTCAGTTTTGAAGATTTTCAGATGGAATTTTGAGGTGGCTGAGCTTTATGAAATCTTACAGATAACTCTTTCATACTCTGGCTGGACATTTACAGACTATGTACTACATTTATACACTCTTAAATATGTGACAGTTATTAAGTTTATGGCTTAAATGAACATGTATGAACTATGATATCAAATTTAATTTTAAATGAATGAGTTTGATAACAGTTTTATTTCTATTATATGTATAGCAGAATTAATTAGGATATTCTAGTAATTCTCAATAACCCAATTTTATTTTATGAGTTTTGGTGGTTCGTCAAATTATAACGGTGGTTAGATCAAAATAAACTCACTGCCCATTCTGTGAAGATTATAAAAAATTGCTACCCGGATTAATGTCAAAATGTATGCCAGGCGTATTAAATACCAGAAACCATACTAAAATGACGTCATTTTTGCTATGGTTTCTGACGACAGTTATCCTCTATATCTTGTATGTTTTATTTTAGATTATAGTTTATATATTCAAATTACAGTTGTAATCCCGTAAAAAATTTTCAAAACGTTTATTTGAACATATAATATAACTGTTAAATATTATATTTAACAGGTGCACATTGTATTTCCATTTCAGGTTTTCGGGAAAATGCTCATATTGTCTGGCTAATTCAACTGGATTCAAAAGAGAAAAGACATATTTGGATTGTGATTCTTATGGACCTTCTTGTTTGTAATGTTAAGTTGTTCATACTTTTTATTTCTATGCTCATAATGGTGAGGTGTTTAGAGGTGTTAGTTAATTGTTAAAGTATCTATGGATCTGTGTTTTAGAGGATCACTTAGGATTTAATGGAGCAAGAGTTTCTACAGTTTTAATGATGTGCTGTGAAATACCTCAGTCACAAGCACAAAAACTGCAAAATTTGGTTGAGTGTAGCATACTTTCACCCAGCTAGGCCAGGCATTAATTAAGAAAAATACTGCATACAGATTTTGTGTTTTATGAATAATGATTATTTATTTTGTACTTTATCTCCACCAGTCAAACACCAATAGTGGATTAGATATGTGCACTTGCATTACACATTCATACATGACAAATTTTAGTATTAATTATACTGTATATAAATATATAAGAAAATAGGTTTTTTTTTAAAACAGAAACAGTTTGAGTTAGATAGAATGCATTTAACAGAACTTGCTTCTACCACATTTCAAATGTATGAGATTTAGTGCAGATATAATGTAAGCTGCAGTTCCTAGTTATGTATGCATATTGCTCAAAGTATGTGTTGTTAAAAAAAATTGTAATATAACTTTATACCTTGTTTGTTATGAATTGAAACTACATGGAATGATGAAATCCATTAAGATGAAGTATAGTTTCTAATATCCCTGTTCTATTTATAAGATGGCCCAAAGGATTAATGAATGCAACTAAACACTACACATATTTCACTGTAAGAATATTTTTAGGATTTGGAAATATTGCTCAAGTTAGTTTTTCATTTCGCTTACAATGTTCTAAGGATTGGGAAATGCCTCTGAAATTTGCAGTTAATTTCTCTTAGAACGTTATAAAAAAAGGTAGCTAACAGATTTAAAAATATTGCATTTACTGTCTTGAAGCGCTCTATTGATTAAGCATTATAGGACATTCTAAGGATGCATTTCCAATCTTTAGTTTTCGTTCTTCACTTCTTAGAACCATTATAAAGAGTAGAAATAATCTGTTGGTATATCTGTCAAAACGCTTGAATCATTTAAAGGAGTTGATAATGTATTGCTTAGTTAACTTGCATTTTATATCCTTAGAACGTTCTAAGGCTTGGTCCTAAGACCAGGTCCTTTTTAGGTATTAGAATGGTTATGCGCTGTTTTTAGAATCTCGCAAAGCACTTTCGGACGTTCTAATGATACATATCTTCCAATTTTAAAGCTTTCGAATTCGATCTCTTAGAACGTTTGAATGTGTTGTGTTGTTATATATTAAATGGTTTAATATAGCGTTTGCTCTATCCTTGGGATGTTCTTAAGGAATGATTATTTTCGTTATTATTCGTTAGAATGTACAATGTTTTTTTATACTTATAATACTTCCAAAGATTCTGTAATTCATGTTTTGGAGGTTATTTAGTTTGACATCAGTTATAAGGTATGTCCCTTTAAAGATGAACAAAATATGCTAGAACGTTCTAAAACACATCTATTTCTTTTGTTTATATTTTGTGGTGTGTCTCACTGAATCTGTTAAAACGTTGTTATGAATGCGTAGATTTTTTATAAAATCTGTTTAAAAGATTTTCTAAGGACGTTCTAAGGACGGACATTATTAAACGTTTTTCAAAACGGTTTTCTTAGGACGTTTTAAGGACAGTAGTGTATGACTATTGAATTTTAATAAGAGTCTTTAATGATGAACAAAGTCTGTTAGAACGTTCTAAGGTACACATCTTTTGTTTTATATTTTCGTTTTGTGTGGTGTGTCTCTGTGAATCTGTTAGAACGTTCTAATGAATGATTTGTTGTTAAGCTTTTTAAACGATTTTCTTAGGACGTTGTAAGGACGGATGTTCAGAATGTTCTAAGGAACAATTTTAGTTTTGTTCATATTTTTGAAGTGTTTCTAATAAATGATTTGATTTTTTTATAAAATCTTATAAAACGGTTTTCTGAAGACGGATGTGTATGGCTGTTTAAAAGATGAACAAAACTGTCGGAACGATTTTTTTTGTGTTCATATTTCGAAGTATGTATCTCTGAATCTGTTCTGATGAATGATTTGATTTTTATAAAATCTGCATAATTTCTAAGGACGTTCTAAGGACGGATATGAACCGTTATCAAAACGATTTCCTTTGGACGTTCTAAAGACAATTGTGTATGGCTTCTTACTGTTAGAACGTTCTCATGATGATAATTTTGTTGATAAAGTATTTTTAGAACGATTTTCTTTGGACGTTCTAAGGACGGATATCAACCGTTTTACTACATACTCCGCAATTGTTACTTAGAATGTTCTAAAATAAGATGGAAACTATGTTATTATTATTGCATCTTTTAGAACGTTCTAAAGATTGCAGTCTGGTATAAATGATCTTTTGAACGTTCTAAGCACTTTATACCAACCTGTTATTTTGTGGGTACTTTTTGTAACTAATTAAAGATTTCAAAGTTATACTTGCTTTGTGTCGTACTTTTAGGACAAAAAACCATTGGTATTATGCATTTCTGTAATAGAAAAATGCCTAAAATGGAGATCCAAAATGGCCGTTTTTTTGAGAACTGTTGGAAAGTTCCTTTTTAAAATGGATCGTGTTTTCAATGTGTTTGTGTAAATTCATTGTGTAATGCAATGATTATATATCTACAATGTACTTGCACGCATGATCCAACTTTTTTACAATGGTCGTAAACATTTGTGTATACATATATCTATTTACATCACTATCACATTATCTTAAATAAACAGATAAAATGTCGTCGCCATTACTTATTGTGACAACCATTTTGTGTTGCGGTGAAGTACAACCAATCTCGTCCATTTTATCATTTATGTTACATCGAGCCAATATTTATGTTTTCATCTACGTATGATTTACTTTTCGTAATAATAAAAGATTAAGTAGAGCAACTCACAGATGGCATCACACTAAAATATACTTCATCATCACAGAAGCTTCCTATGTGTGTACAAAACGTGTACACGTAGAGCACAAACTGTTACTTAACGCTGCTCGCTCTCAGTTGCCGTTGAAAAAATATAATTTTCAAAAATGACACTCTTATAACATAAATATAAAACTAAAGGCTAGAACCAACAATAGAAGAAAATATCTAGGTAGGAGTATGCAGAAATCGATTGAAAATGCTGGTTTTACGGCACCGCTACACTATATACTTATAATTGGAATTTCATATTGCATTATTTGGTAGCGTATTATTTAAAATATACAGTTTTACTTTACAGGAATTTATACAGGAACCTTTTTATATGAATATATGTTCTAAAATATGTTATTTGCATACAGTTTGAAGATTTTTATTATGTATATAATTTACTTTTCAAGAGTGCCCTAGTAATCTTCTATGCCTGTAAGCGCACACTCACTTTCCAAATAGTTTTAATTATTTAGAAAAAAAAATACTAAGGAGGATTTTGTTTTTCTCTTCAAATATACCTTTTATCGGTGATGAAAGGAAAGATTCCACTTATTTCTAATCCCGCTTCAACAGGGGCGGATTCCCCGTGCGATCAAACACAAGAGATTAGTCCGATGCTATATTCTCTATAGGTTCAACACAGTTTCATACGAATTAAAAAAGTATAATTCTACCACATGCAGTAAGTAATAGATACAGTACGAGTTTGGCTGTAAAAGTGTCCTCTTACAGCCGTAAGAAGTATACTTTATACACAAGCGCAACTAATTTGTCCGAGGCGAAGCCGAGGATAAATTAGTTGCGCTTGTGTATAAAGTGGCCTCGGACAAATTAGTCGCGCTTGTGTATAAAGTATACTTCTTACAGCTGTAAGAGGACACTTTTACAGCCAAACAAGTACCTGTATCTGACTTATACGACGTCTGGTTAGCAACACGATTTCTAGAATGTTTTTTTTTTAGAAATTTCAATTTAGTAATGTTAGTTTTGTCAATAAAAGAAATATTTGAATACCTTTCTATTCGTAATAAATAGTGTTGAAGCAATAGATTATAAAGCACCGGCCTAATGTTTTTCGTTTCGTACGTGTACATTTTCTCGCACGGGGAATCCGCCCTTGTTAAGGCGTGGTAACAAGTAACAGTACATCTTAAGTCGCATAACCTGGAAAATGGATGTATTTGACGAAGAGACTGATTTTCTTCTAAGCCAAGTAAATGATGTAAACAGTTCCGAGTTTGATTTGGAGACTGATTTTGTGCTAAAAACAAAAATAATATCAAACAGGGAATGCCACGTACCAAAAACGCAGCCTCCCCAAAACGAGCCCCACAGCACCCAGAAGTGCACACCACCAACACACACACACACGTACACACACACACACGTACACACACACACACACACACACAATCATGTACACACACAAACATACACTACCAACACACACAAGCATACAAAGCAAACACACGAGGACAAAACGAACAATTAACGGAACACAGTGGGGCACCGCCTTGGAACGGTCAAGTTGACTTAAATACAGTTTTGGATAATGACGTTAAGGTCGGAAATTTCCCGTACTCGCAAGATCTTCTAAACTCTGAAAGTGATCGATTTAACAGTTTAAAGGGACAGTTACATCCATAGATGTGGAATTGGCAAAATCAACATCAACCCCTGTAAATACTCAGAAAAACACTAAGTGGGGCGTCAACGCCTGGGATCAGTGGGGTAAATGGAGAAACAATCGCTTGTTAAAGGATGGAGTACGCGAGAGTTCGCCATATACGTTGGTTCCCCCTCTAACGGCGGAATTTGAAGCGCATGAATTAAATTTCTGGATGTGCAGGTTTATTTTGGAGGTATGTTTTAAATTCATGTACTTTTAAATGGCATTGAAAATTAAATGTTCATTTCAAATTTAGCTCTCTTGAGTGGCTTACTGTGACCATGTAACCGCTCTACTTTAGCCGCTGCTTTAGCCGTCTAGCGTCTGTTGCTATGGTAACCCACTTCTTTACTGTTTCTTTCCCTTTCCACGAATAACGTTTTGGTCTCATTTGTTGCACGTTTTCTGCTCATTTACAGATAGAGAGATCGTTGCACTGTTGTCAGACACTTGTTCGGTTTGCACAAATTTGTCTGTTTATACCGTTACCTATTTCGACTTGCTATTTCATTGGTTTTCATGAATGTTTCGTTCATGATGACAAACAAAATATTTAAACGTTACAGACATTTTCTGCACTATGTTGTACAACGCAATTCAAATGCAGCATTTATTTCTTATACATGAAGCAATGATATTCTGTTGTAGGTTCGACGCCACGACGGTAATATCTACCCTGCAGAATCATTGCGCCAGCTGTGTATTGCTATATGGAGGTATTTAAGGGATTGTTGCCGAAGATATGACCTTAACTTTCTTGATCGCAGTAAGGCTGAATTTGCCGATATTAGAGAGTGCCTCGATTCTAAGATGAAGTGGACTGATTTAGAATCTCCCCATATAAAGAAACAAGCCGAGCCTGTGTCATCCGAAGAAGAAGATTTGCTATGGCTCAATGCTTTTAGCAAAAGTGATGCAGAATCACTTCAATACGCCGTATACTTCTACTCATGTAAATTGTTTGGTTTGAGGGCAGCAGATGAGCATGCCAACCTTGACGCCGAGCAGTTTCAGTTTGGGTCAGACGAATTAGGTCAATACATACGCTTCATTGGTCGTAAGTCGAAAACTGTCCAAGGTGGAATATTCCATAAAAAGGTGGATCCAAAAGATATCAAACATTACGCAGACGAAACCAATCCTAGATGTATAGTGCAGCTTTTCCGTAAATATATTGAACTGATTCCCAGGAATGGGCCATTCTATCGTCGCCCGCTGGTTTCAAAAGGTTCAAATGGACAGCCACGTTTTTCCCAACAGAAGGTTGGTGTGCACAGCATTCAGAAATATATGGAGAGAATGTGTGCATTGGCGGGTATAGAGGGTTACAAGACTGGTCACTCCGGAAAGGTAAACTATTATCGAGATAATTCTTACTTATTAACCGATTTGGGCTTTAATGCAATAGCGCTCGTCAGTCGGTATGTCTGTAGAATCCGTCTGTCCGTCCATCTGTATATAATATTTTTTTGGCAACCACTTTCAAGAATTGACCACAGTGATAATTTGCATCTCGACGGCATGTCGCGCTCGAATATTTTTCTTAGTTATTGCGTATAGATTTTTTCATTTTCATACATAGAGTGTACATAGAGATGTTTTCTTAGCAACCACTGGGAAATATACAATGAAAGTTCACAAAAGTGACAAGTACCAAACTAAATTATGCATGTTATCGGCATGTTTTTGATTGAGTTATAGCCCTTTGTTTTTTCATACATTTATTTAACCTCTGAATGCCTGTTTGTGAAACTTCACAGGAGTGAGGCTTAAGTCTACATAACATTAGCATGTTGTTCTTGGTTATTTTCTCCTTTTTAAGAGGGGAGGGGGCGACGAAATCAGTTGAAACGTACAAGTCATTATTTTGTTTTGTATTCTCCGACAAGCAACCGCAACCGAGCGCTCAGCACCAATATACGATGCCCTAAAAGGCTTTTTACTGTACAGTGTCAGAAATATGAGAAAATTGAGTACTCAATAACCGGGAACGAAAACTTTCTTCTTTTTGGTATATGTCGTAAAACAGTTTGCATCTTTACCTACAGGTAACTACGGCCACAACTTTGTATAATAAAGGCTTCGACGAGCAGCTTATTGCTGGTCGCACAGGCCACAGGAGCACAGCAATTCGAAACTACAAGAGAACCAGTAATGAACAGATAAAGGCAATATCGGATGCTTTGCAACCACCACTGCCAAAAGCTGCGTGTACATCTGGTTCCAGTGGCGTTTCTGCTGAAGCCCAACGCAGCGCCATAGATGAATCGTGCACTGATATTAACGTCCGGATAAATGGAATGACTCTACAAATAAAATTTTGAAATCATTAAAACGATTTTTTAAGTTATTGCTTCATTGATTTAACTTGTCCCTTTAACAACGACATTCTTATTAGCATTTTACCTGTCTGTCGATTTAAGAACGCGCAAAGCGTGCAGTTATAAAAAGATATCGGTAAATCTTAGTTTATACAAACGTGTTTAAAGTGTCTTCTTACAACCGTAAGAAGACACTTTTTCAATAGCGTTGCTGGGGGTATAGTCGTATAAGAAATGTTCTAGGAATCATGTTTGTTAAACAGACGTCGTATAAGTCAGATAATGTACTTGTTTTGCTATAAAAGTGTCTTCTTACAACCGTTAAAAGTATACTTTAAACACAAACCCCTCCTTTTCTTCTGCTTTTTGGTGGGTGGCTTTTCTTTTTTTTTTTTTTTTTTTTGCCTCTGACAAATTGGTTGCGCTTGTGTATAAAGTATACCTCTTACGGTTGTAAGAAGATACTTTACAGCAAAACTCGTACTGTATCTATTAAACACATCGTCTAATAACACTTGGACCACGCTCAGCGCAAGTTGGCCTATCGCCGTCCAGTATTTTGCCTGTATATATCACAATAGACAACACTTTATCATTGTCCATTTAAAAAGTGATAAAATCGTGCACAGTCAATAGAATTGTTTTCAAATACATGTACATGATAAAAATGTAACCTTTTGGAACGTACTTTCAATTTGAAATAAAATATACTAAACAAAATAAGAAACTTCTGCTCAGTTTGCTTAAACTCAGCTGAATAAAAAAAGTTTTCCATGATGAGCAAAAATGATGGCCGTAGGATTCCAGAAAATGGGAGAAATAAACAAGAAATGTGAGTATGAGTTTTGTAAATTTTGTTTTAAATTATTTTGTTGAAGAACTTTGAAGAAATCCCCACCGCCTCGTACTCCACTCCACCACCTCATTTGAGAAATTGGCTGTAGTTTCAATTTATTTACTGGGGAAACCTATGCTGGAGGTATTTTGAATGTATATCAGCAGTTCAGAAAGCAGGAAATCCTAACCATTTTGATTTGCCTCAGCAAAAACATAATGTTATCCCTGCTAAATCGAAACAAGACGTTGATGTGCTTCATCACTTGACTATGTGGTTCTGGGAGCTATTGACACGACACATGTCAAAACTTGAAATTTCACCTCGAAGGGAACCAATGCTGGCGGTATGTGATATTTGACAACCAACAGGTGGGAAACAGTTTTTAGAGCCTAAATATTAACTAACAAGATATAACAGTTTCCATAGAATATTCATTTTTATACAAAAGAAATAAGTTTTATCAAAAATGCTAACTTTAACTAGGTGATTTTGATGTCTATATTTAAGAAATTTTCTAGCGAAATGGATCAAGTACAATTGTATCGGCTTCTGTGACGTCACAGAGCTGCAGGCGCGGCTATCAGTACGTTTGCTGTAAAATCATTTCATCGACTGTCAATGCTGAATGTACCCTGAAAAATTTTCTTCACCTGTTTTTCTGTAAATAGCCGTTTTTCGGAGATACCACCAGCATAGGGATACCGCCAGCATAGGTTCCACCACTCTACTCATCGGATCGTCTAGTGACAATAAATACTTATTTTGTACATGTACTCGTATGTTGCATGTAAAATTTATTCGGAAAAACGGGATTTGGGACAAAAAAATAAGGATAGTTTAACTTTGAATTTTTGCCAATTCTTGCAAACGGTAATCCCAACATTTCTATGGTAACTACATTGCCCGATTTTTGAAAGTTCTTCAACAAAATAATTTAAAACAAAATTTACAAAAATCATACTCACATTTCTTGTTTATTTTGTAGAACCCCACCACCTCGGAAGTGTGCTCCCCACAATTTCTTTTCACCTCATTTAGTGGTGGTGGGGAGAGTTAACCACCCGTGATGTAGACAACCCAACTCGTTTTCTATCCTATACACATTGTCTAATGACAAATCGACTTTATTCACATATCGTCTATTTGACAATAACATAGAGCTTCTGTTCAAACTTTAATCTTTGTTATGTGGACATATTTGTTTGTAAATGTTTCTTATTTTAGATAACACAGCAGAAACATCTACATCTGTCGTATCTTTATCTATCACTTTTGTTTTATCCTTATTTTGCCATATTTCATATCTTATGTTCCTCCATCTAGCTATAAACTCAAAATGAGTGTGCTAAACCCTAGAGGAAAAGTTCAACTAAACCTGCATGATTGGGTGAAAGCATTGCAAATGTCAGTCCGGCCCCGTGCATGCTTATAAGTATATCCGTAGCTGAGCCCAATCGAACAAACTGGCAAAGCGTCCAGTTGTTCACCCCGCAAAGTATGGCCCTTAAAGCTTAAAGAAACATTCTCTGCAATTCTAGCTCGTTTCCGATTTTACGGCTAACTCTTCCAGATGGATTTCTCGGATGTGCCACGTAGTTTCTTCTGAAAACTATGGTTTTGGTTATGTTATTACAATCCAAAGTGTGAGAGTTTTTCGAGTCATTTATATTTGATAAAACAAAGTTCCTAAACTCGTTTAAAAATAGCTCCTTCTTGTCTCTCTTCAGGAGCGGACTATCCCGTGAACTCGATCCCCATACTAATGTTTTGTAAATGACGCGTTGTGTAATATGTCCAAAATGTAACATTTGTAAATTATGTCCACCACAATTGGTTTATTTGTGTCTTTAGATGGGTGTCTACGAACTTGTTATTATCATAATTGAAAGATTCGAAGTATATGCCTTCCTATTCTTTGATAATTAGTTATAGTTATACATACGCTTTTGCGTCTTTGGTGACGTAATACTCAAAGCAAAGTAATCATTTTTATACATACAATGTACATTTAAGATTTGTTTAAGATACATGTATACAAGTTTTCTTCATTTTGGACTTGAAAATAAACTATTAGCAGACTGGTATATATCTATTAATGAAATAAGGAGTGATTTAGTAAGCCGAGGGTAACAGTATTTTCCAAATGTTGACACTTTTACTGTTGTACTCAAAGCTGTGTGATATTTAATTTATTACCAATGGGTACTTGACATACTGTTATGGACAAGGGTTCATCACAAGGAAAACACAAGACAGTATATTTCTAGCAGTCACGTGCTGCCTTGACAGAAACAGTATGAATGCTAACTGTTTCTCTATGGGAGTTTAACATTGATAATAAATTGAGGCATAATAATAACGTATGCGCGTGGTGGTTGTTTCCCTTGTATTTATATGTAAAGTAAGGCATTATCACAGTTACAGACACCTTTAGGAAAAAAAATAAAATAAATAGATGGATAAAGTGAACTTAGATTGAGCGCATTTATTCTCAAAAAGGTCAATACAAGTCACACAACAACGCCTATATATACTTAGCTACATTTTATTTTCACTCAGTTATTCACAGACAGTACAAAAAGATTATTCATTTTAATAACACATAATTATTGCACAGACAGAAGTCACTTCAAAGAGACAAACCCTATAACTGGTGTCAAACTAAATAATTCAAAAGTATAAATAATAGAATCTTTGTAAGTATTATAACTTAACCTAAAAGATTCAGCTATGCATTCTAGACATTATCGATAAAATCAGCGGTTTAAAATATGTTGCAGTACCGTAACCATTCAATGTTCTATGTAGAGTTATTGTTGTACAATAAATGGGTGGATGCGATTTATTACAGAGGGCCTATATATTGATTAATTGTGGTAAATGCGGCATTTTTCGCCATAGGTCCTTCTTAGAAATTGTATTTATTTATTATTTTACGTTCATTGAACACATGATCTATGTTTTCAGCATTTTATCAGGGGAAGGAGTGTCCCTTTAAGTAATAAGCTATTGTAAATAGCTCCATTGGAAAATTAATGACACGCTCAAAATCTCAACAAAATGGTATTTTCATTAAAAAAACTAGTTCAACAAGTATTAGTGTCCAGCTTTGCAACACACTATTCATTCACTTATCATTCCTCTTGTATCACGTCTGTTATTTCCGCTGCTATTGTTGGATAAATATAATGTTCCCTCAGCACTCTTGGTATCAGCTAATGATATCTTAATACCAATTCTTTTTTCTTCGCCGACTGACCTGGTTTTAAGTAAAAGTCCTGGATAACTGTCTATGATATTGGAACGTAGGAACGTCTCGCTGTTAAATGACGATAAATTAATCAGTTAGTCTAATCACAATTCCCGCAATAGCATTTATTTGTCTCGAGGTTATGTTTTGAATCAAATGATGGCGAGCTCGTGCTTCTGATTTTTTAAGGCTATCAATTAGTTTAATTATCGAAACACCCACGACCGTACCATAATAACACTAGTCTTCGAATTGGCCTCCTGCTGTTCCGTATCTCCTTTCAACTGCGGAATGACGTAATCGTCTAGCACTTTATCAAAAAAATCTTCGTTTTAGGATGGCATACTTAAAAATGTTTTCTCCTCCGTAGTGTTCTGTGTCAATACAATTTGTAAGTTGATTGACTTTCTTCTCTATTGCTTTATAGACAGAATCTGTCTTCATGGCCAGTTTACTGCCGAAACTATTCATCATGGCGCTCCTGTAAGTACTTTTCATGTCCTCAAAAATAGTTTCCTTAGCTTCACTCTTACTGATGTCGGTATCTTCTTCCATAAGCTCATTCATTGCGGCTTCATACTCCGACTGACACTTATCAAACGCCTCCTCTACAATGTCTTCCCAAGGGTCAATATCTAAACTATTCTCTGAGGTTACAGACATATCGTCGTCGTCGTTATCAGAATCGTTTTCATAAACAGGTCTAAAAATGACCTCCTGTACTGAAATGTCTGACATCGTGTCTTCCTCCGAGTCTTCATCTGGATGTGCAGCCCTTTTATGCCGTAACATATCATCGCGTCTTTTAAAAACCTTTGAAATAGACATCACATTTAAAACATCGCGCTTGAATGCCAAACATCTAATCAGGAGGAGTTTCTAATGCATTCAGTTTAATAACTGTCCAATAGTAGTGATCTGTTCGGATTCCTTCGACTTCTCAAGGACTTCTGACCCTCTGTCTAGGTTTCTTGATACTTTTGTTACTAATATCGTCTAACTTCCCCTCTCGAACTTTTGCGCTTCAGTTTTTCATTTGCTGCAATTCTAGATCGATTAATGTCACTTCAGGTTCTAAATCGGGTCACGTGTGGACAAAAACTAAGTTAATCTGTCAAATTGAAGAATAACTCTGTGGACAATCTAGAAGTTACACTTTGAACCCAGACATTTTGAAAGTTAGTCTGAATGCTTTAGGTCACTTATGCTATATCGTACAAACAGTCTTAATTTCATTACTGTAGCTTCAAAAACGAAAAGTAGGTCAACATGTCAAGATAAGTGGACCTAGTAACCTACTTTTTGACACCATTTCACCAAATTCGGTCTTGACCTTGAGGCAAACATTTGAAATGTGAGTGTTCAAAAGAGATTTTTCTATGATTCGACCTGGTGTCCTAGTTTTTGATCCAGCGTCACCTAGGTTCGAACTTGACCTACAGATCATCATCACAAATTGTGACTTTCATGATGATTGGGTGCAAAATGTAACTTCTAAAGTGTTCACAAGGATTTTCTATGATTTGACCGGGTGACTTTTTTTACACCATGTGACCAATTACATCGAGCCAAACATGTTGATCATTTTTCATGATAAGTGTAGATAAAATATGGCCCCTAGACTGTTCAGAAGGTTTTTCTATAATTTGACAAGCTGACTAGTTTTTGATCCCACGTGACCCGGTTTCAAACGTGACCTAGAGATCAATGAGACACACATTCTAACCAATTTCCATGGTGATTGGACTTAAAATATGGCCCCTAGAGTGTTCGCAAGGTAAATATGGATAAATCACATACATGTATAATATAATATTTTGTTTTAGCTTTTTTATTTTTGAATTGTTAGTGAAGTGACTGAAATTTAGTGGGATGTCATGTTAATAGTGCGGGAAAAACATGAAAGTAAATGCAAACTGTATGAAATTTATAACTTAAACTTTTCAGTTCTGTTAAACGTTTCCTTAAAAACAATGGTTATAAAAGAAGAAGAAACTGTTTGATAACATTTTTAATTAAAACATCAACCTATAAACAATGCCACGGTTAAATAATTTATATTGAAAGACAAGTTAATCTGTCATTTATTTCGATAGTTTAATATATGAGTAAAGATATACGTCAAGAACAAAATGTCAGCAAGGTCGTTATGCTATATGTTATCTGTTGTTGTTTTTCTGACCAAATAAATTACTGTCAATATGAATTAACACTGATACGTAAAAAAACACCGCGAACTTGTCTAGTTTCTTTCAAGTGTATATGATTCGCTACCGCGCATGCGTAATTAAAATGTACATTAATAATCGCGGTTCTGGTACTTTTTTACCATTTACTAAGTAATTTTTCCTGTTTCATTATACCGCAACATAAGTGCAACATAATTTTGTTGTTATAATACACTTTTTCTCCATGTAGATATATTTTGCATGAACGTATATGCATATTCTCGCGGTGGACGGAGCGCAGATCTTAGTTTAATAAAAAAGAGGAAATAAAAGAAAACTTTGGACAGATATTTGAGTTTCATTATTTGCATTAACATCTCGAAACAACATGAACCTTATACTGAAACTGACTTCCATCTTTCTCTTGGTATCCATGGCAACAGTTCATTCTAGAGGTAAGTATTTTTTTACAATTTTATTCTCTTTTTTTCCCCCATTGAAATTTTTAACCAAATATATTTTAATCACTGTTTCAAAGAATTTTAAAAGACGAAAATATTTGAGACAGGATGTGATATATATATATACATGTATATATCAAGATTAGTAGGTACATGTCGCATTATGGTAAATGTAAATATTTCAAGTTTGTCAAAGAAAAAACTCTAGCTTTAAAAAAGTTTTCTTTAAATCTAAAACATCAAAATCTGTTCTTACCCATTTAACACTACTAGGATATTTACATTGTAAGACAGGGGGATTAGCCTTTATCCTGCGTGGTGGCGCAGATCAGGATCATTATAGGCTGATCATGATCTACACTGTTCATTAGTCAGGAAAGTATCTGTGAATAGTTATTTTGACAACAAATGGTACTGTCAAAATTGAAAGATTGACGAGTCTTGTTTTTGAAGTTCAGTGGGGTAAGTGTTAGTTGACATAAGATATAAAGACAAGTTATATAAATTTTATATTAGATCATAGGTTAAACTTGTTAATTACATTATGTTAAACAAGGCGGAGTAACATTACATGTTGTAAAATATGAACAAAAATATTCCCTGTCAAAAGATACTGCAAAAAAGGGGATTTCTGAATCTAAATTATATTTCTGACGCTTACTGACATTACTAAATGATTTTCTAAACGCTGAAGTAAAAAAAATTGTCGCTTTTTCGAGATAGCTTAATTTCTTTTTATGCACGTATTTAGCAATAGAGACAAATCGCTGTACGTTTTAGATTTAACAGTTATGATTTTAACAAGCAAAAAAATAATTTAATTTACTAGTAGGTACACTCCGGCCATATTTTTTAACATTTTAAATGCAAGATCCATTTGTGTTTAATGAAATACTCATCCTGTTGATAGATTTTATATTTGAATGTTGGCGAGCCAAACATTTTGTCAGTGCAGTCGCCAGAATGAGGCTACAGGCGACTTGCATATCAATAGGAATCCACTGGCTGACCATTGCAAGTGTTTGGGAGTTAAACACAGGAAAGTTTAACAATCAGATGTGACGCTTTCACTCATTGGCTTGAATTTGAATTCTAATTAATATTCTTATCTGGTTAGTGTAGTCCTAATCACAAACTTCGATTTGCATTAAATGAGAAAAGCAATCCTTCCATAGGAAATGACCTAATAATTCAATAGTCATGCACTAATTTCGTTTTTAGTTGCCAGGTTGTGTTTTCAGACAGGTGAAATAAATTGTAAAAAAGAAAAATCCATCATTCTGTTCGATCACACAAAATTGTACTTTTCTATGACATAAAAGGAGTATCGGAAAAGATTTCACTTTAAAAAACGTTGAAATCGATCTCAATATTATTTAAGCTGTAGTAAATGGATATATGGTAGCATAAAATCCTCAGGTATTTGACATAAGGTCTTTGATTGGACATGTGTTTATTTAATAGTTTTCAAGAACCCTGTGTTTAGATAGTGTTTAGATAGTTTTTAGATAGTGTTTCTCGTGTTTTTATTATGATAATGAGTTCTAATATATCGATGGATTCTAAGATCATGATGAAGATGCCTTTTTCACAGTCAACGACACATATGTTTTGTTATCACGGTTAGAGGTGAGTGTTGTCACAACATTGGGTCAGATTGCGACATCATTTATTAAAACTATGTCACACCTTCCACTGGGTGGTGCATATTTTCATATTGTGCTTATCGGATCAAGAGCATTGGAATAGTTAAATCATATATACATTCCTTGCCTGTGCTTGTCCTAAGTGCCTGAGCGAATGTCTTTCAGAAACAAACAAACAAAAGCCAACTTGTATATTTCGTAATCGCGTGAGAGCTTAGGCCAAAGATTGAAAATATTCACGGGAACAATTTCTCGTAAAATGCGAAATTGTATGTAAATGCTCATGTTTCACCTCTTGATAATAATTTGATAAAAGTAAAACAAGAAAAGTAACCACACCCAGCAAACCCAACCAAATCCACAAACTGAACAACGAATCCCCAACTAAGAGAAAATGGCAAAATATAAGTCAGTCGGTAGGGGCTTTAGGCCCCTATAACAGTTTGCAACATGCAACCTCACTCTTCTGAATTCCACATTGACACAACCCACGCCAAGCAAGGGAGCTTTCAATGACATTTTCCATGTCTTTGGTATGACGCAGTCAGTGATCAAACCTACGACCTCATTTACACAAAGCAGCTAATAAACTTATATCTGTTGATAAAGCTAGGTCAAATGCAGAAGAAGGTCAAAGTCATTCTTGCATAAAAATAGAATGTTTATTTGCTAGTGTTCCCAAACAGTTTAGCTATGTCTATATGGCATATCTGCATAAACAAATATTAGTAACCACCATTCAGTACTTTGAGGTAGATTAAATCTGTCGTTATCAGATATAACTTAAATTTTCATATACCAGATGTACAGGTATCATTATTTGTTGTATATATATATATGTGTGTGTGTGTGTGTTTGTATATACTTAAAGTATCCAACCAGTATGCAGTAATACATGTTACAGTAGTATACGGTATATAATGTCACAAAGATGGAGGCAAAAGGCTGCATTCAATAATCTGACTTTCCAAGTATCACATTCAAAACGAAAGAGAGGCTGCTCCCTGCTAGCCCTATGAACTTTTTTTGTTTGTGGTGGTTTTTGGGTGCCCCCCTCTCCTTTGGGGTTTGTTTGGTGGGGCCCGTTGCCCTATGAAAACAACAACTAAATTAAAACTTTTAAAGACTGTCACGAAATAAAGACTGCCCCGGGGTTAAGACGAGCAGAAATGAGCGTACAGCAGAAGCGCATGTGACTGGAGATCACCTGTCACTTTGTCCAGTTTTTAAGTTTTCCTTATTTGGCCTTTGTGCACAGAATTGACTGTATCATCGCGAACTTAAACATTGACTCTAAAGGTGTGTATGTGTTGGGAGGGAAGGGGGGCGGGGGTGCTCAGTAACTGATAGCAGTTGACGGGGATGTGCGTGACAAAGGAAGGAACGAACGTGAGGGTTTGGTCACCAACCCACCACAAATTACTTTTCTAGTTAAACCCCGCTTGTCATTGCTATCACGTTTTTCTTCGCTGAAACTGACTCACCAAAATTCCTATATCATTCTTTGTAAGAGAAAATATTCCCATCAATTTGTTTTAAATGCGTCACAAGCCCATATTTTGCCAATTTATTACTGTTATGAAATATGTAACTTACAGTACATGTACTGTTACAGTACTATCAAAACAAATAAACAAACAAATTCATTCATACCAGTCAGACCTCAACAATGCTTGTTTTTGTTCTATGTTTTCTTTCTTTAATTTAATTGATATTATAATGATAAAGTACTGTAATGTCCGTGCTATTTCCGTTAAAGTGACAAGTTTGCTCATCGTTTTTATTAGATGATAAACATGTTGTTTACATATCCTTATATATTATATATAATGAATCATTTTTTGATCAGAAGTTACGTTAACAACACAGATATCGATGTAGTTTAATAGCATCCTTGCGGTACAGGACTAAACGTGAAAAAGGTGTCACTATTATCAATAAATGATAAAGATTTATTCGTTTTCGCGTTAAGTCGCCATAAAAAAAAAACGATGGGGAGAATACCTTAAGGTAGCAACTGACCAATGCTGAAATTTTAATAATCGACATCTTCAATATTATTTATCTGTTTTTATTATGTTTAGAAACTATGTAAATCTATATATACATTTTTTATAATTTTATTTTCAGTCTCTAAACAAATAAAATAAAATGAAATTTGATACTCTTGATTACATAAGATATAGGTCAATAAATGAAACAAAATATGTTTTGAACATTGCTTACATCTAGGGGTAGAAATGAAATGGTTTTTTCCATTTTGTATACTATTCCCTGCTTAAGGGAAGAATGTCACATATTTCTTATATTATCTGTCTTTCATTTTGCTCTCATATATGCGGTATTAGAGGGTTATACCCACTGTTAATACAAAAATGTCATAGAATTAAAACAAATAAAGTTTTGCGAAATCTGTGGCACGCTTCCGCTATGCAGAGAACAATTTATGGGGAGGTAACATAAACGAATTTGGCATATGGTGTTACCCTTAGCTAGAAGCATTGTTAAAAGTGTAAGACTATAGTAATTTACATTAACTATGTAACTTATTTCTCTTTGTTTAATCTTTTAAAGACAGACAGTCCTTTTAAAATGGACAGGTTTACATACAATGTGATTCCAGAACATAACAAGAAAGTCAAAACCTTTAAATAGAGCAGAAACATTCTATGTCTCTAAGTACAGTTAATAAAAGTTCAACTACTTCTTAAAAACTATTCAGTTTTTAAGAATTAAATCAGCATTTTTGATAAAATGAGTCGTAAGTCCGATTCACAGTCCGGCCTAATGATGTCAAGGATCGATTTTGTATTCGTTATATATTTCCTCTGTTGCCATGGTTACTAGTACCTTTCTTTGAAAGCGTTAGCGTGCTTAGCGTTGGTTTTGGCTGCAATGGTTACAGAAGTGGATAGGTTGAGGTTTGTTGATGCAGGGCATCATGTTACAAGCAAATAGCCGGTTATTGTTGAAATAGTCTCCCATAAAAAACTCTGTCGTCAGTGTAGCCCAATTTGTTACAGTAAACTTTTTCAGATTACATTTTATTTAGGTCACACATGGATGCATATATGAAAACAAACTACAATAATTCCTTTCAAAAAGATGTAAAAATAAAGACTGAATATTATCTTCTTGCTTGCCCTTTCGGTTTGAAATTGTCAATATAACTCGTTCTACATAATAATAAGAAAACAAAGCAACGCCATGGTTTCTTCCGTAACATCAAAATACACGAGCGTTCAATCTTATCGAGCTTAGCACAGACATCCATTTTAGGGTCTTGAAAACTCGTCCATTTTCGAAGCCTTGGCATCCTTAGCCAGACACCAGTCAAGCACACATATTACCGGCGTCCACCGATGCAGAATGCATTAAACCTTGTTATGCCGGCAATAGGTGGCATTACAGGATTTTCAAATGATATTTTGATCAAACAAAAAAGTGGGGCGGCGAGCACCAAGCAAGCTAGTATATTCATACGATGTGACCGCTATCGGCCGATCGGTATAGATAAGTAATATATTTCGACTGAAATGTTACCTTTTTTTTTCTCTCCGCCAAATTCGATATAAAAATGTAATAAGAAATGAAATATTGGCTTAAATATCTTTTTTAGCTTAACAACAGATTGTTTTTCTCTTCCCTTTTTCTAATTTCGCTTCCTTGTTGTGAGCGACAAAAATAGACAGTTCATGATTTATTTTGCTCAGACAGAATTCACTTTAATTTATATTCGGAACGCTACCATTATAGGTTTTGCAGGTGGTAGCTTAACAAATGTTCTATCCTAGCTTGTATTTTACTGCTTTTTCCCTGTTTGTTTTCCATTTAAACCCCTGATTGATAGTACATATCACATACGGAGGTCAACAGCTCATGATCGATGTTCAAGTTATGAACGCACCAGTATACAGACGGACATGTTTTAGTCTTAAGCACGTTTGTTTTCGATGTTCTCTTGGCACAAAATTAGCAGGGGGTGAAGAATAAGAGCTGATATAAACGTTGAAGTCATTTCTTAGATATATTTAATAGTAGGTAAAGATTTACATTTTTTGAATATACAATAAATAGTTTGCGTAAGAGCTAGTACATACTAAGAAACAGATGTACCTTGGCCTTTTTTAAAACTCACAAATGTTAACTGTATCACTTGTTGTTCCTGTCCGTTCTGAACCTTTATGATGTTATGAAATTAATTGCAAATAATTGTAATAATTGATACATATTACCTGTTGGTATCACGTGCCATTAACTGACAGCAGTACAGGTGTAACGCTTTGTTAACTGTCAGTAACAAGCTACAGGTTTAATGAAGTCAACAGGTTTCTTGTTTTATAGGTAGTTACTGATTGCCCAGGGTGGAAAATGGCAGAAAGGAGCAACTTACTATATTATAATATATACCCGTCAAATTCAGTTAAGAATGTTTGTAACCAATACAGCGTTTCCTTATTAATACTAAAAGGATACAAAAAATTCAAGCGTGCTTTCCGCCAATCGACAAAAAAGAAAACGGAATGTTTTTTCTTCTATGCGGAAATACATTTAGGCAAATAGTCAACTTGTTAGTGACATACCAACCTAGTCTTAAAAGTGTAACTGGACACGGAAAATTAATTACAGCCATGTTTCACCATTGTAGTACTAAATTTTTCACGGGCCATTGCACCGCGGTGCACATGCTTCAGGCTAAACTACAACACAAAAACACGGACCTATATGCGTATATAGGTCCGTGGCAAAAATCAACGCCAATGTGACACGAAAACTTACGCGGCATGTTAAAGAATGTTTACAAATTTGGTATTAATTACATCTTAACATTTTGACAAGGAAGCGTGTAAATAAGAAAAGAAAGATATATTTCTCCACCTCTTCACAACGTGTGGTGATTACCGCATTAAATAAACAGTGTGGTCATGACTGGTCTTGTGACATCAGCAGTTTTTACATATGATGTTGATACAGCGTGACAATTCGGTGTTAAACACTTATTTAAGAGCTTGAAAGTGTGACTTTATGTCTCTCTCGTAACAGATTCGCATTGGTCAATGTCACGAATGCTTGATAGAAACTGGCTCCTAATTACTTGTCTATGATATGTTGTTTGTAAATGTGTTACTATCTCCCGAAAAGGAGATATAATTAAAGAAAAGAGTAAAGCAAAGCAAACAAAACAAAGCAAAGCATACAAAATTAAACAAAACAAAGCAAAACATACAAAATAAAACAAAACAAAACAAAGAAAAGAAAAGCAAAGCGAAGCGCAGTAAAAAAATAAAGTATATTATTTATATTTATTTCTTCCTAATCCGAAGAGTGGGTCAGATACAGAATTACATGTATATACAATATAATATATACAATATAATGTACATTTGTTTATGTGAGAGAAATATTTACAAAAGTCAAGGAACATAAGCATTAGAGATAACTGGCAAATTTTTCTCGAAATATTATAAGTCATTTTATAAAATACTTCAGGAGAGACAATATTCAGCTTTATTTCAACCGTTACCGTAAGGGCTACTGTCGCATTATCACAATATTAATTAGGAGGACAAAATGAGATCAGTTCTCTTCATTATTTATAATAATATCTTTATATTTTCAGTGCCGTTGCCACCAAACAGCTTCCAGCCGTTCAGGAGACAACAAATCATCCAACACCAGCCCATCATCCATCACCAGACAATTATACAACATCCACCAGTGTTAACCCGTCCGCCGGAACTTACAACCGCTCAAGTTCAGAAAGGCCAAACAAGTCAAAGTTCAAATAAGATAAATAATAGCTCTACCACAGCAACAGCAGCTACCACTACCACTGCTGAACCACCAGAAATGGATGATGACCTTTTCCCGCCACGACACAGGTCAAGGTCAAGACAAAATTTCAATAATTATGACTATTATTACCAATATAACAATTATGCTCCGACAACATACGGATACGATTTTTTCGGGTTAGGATTTGGCTTTAATGGTGTAGGAGTTGCTGGCGGCCTATCGAGGGAAGTAGAATATGATAGTGACAATCCGACGACACGTCCACCCCGACGAAAACAGCAACCTCGACCAACACAACCGCCAAAATCTACAGCCATAACAACAACGACAGCAACAACAACAGCAGCAACAACAACAACTCCGGCAACACCCGAACCTGACGATGATGTGGTTTCCAGTCCTGCGCCTGGAAATTCTGCTGCATTTAATTCAGATCCATATACAGGATATTGTTTTTGCTCTCCTTTGAGCCAATGCCCGACCGACTCAGTACCCCGTGGAGGACTTTGTCATAATTTCTTAACATATTTCATAAACGTCAGATTTATACGATGTTGCTACAGGCCAAGTGTAGCAAGAAGTTTACAGTTGTGAAACGTTGTCAATAGTGATCGAAAACGTCTTTCTTTGCTACACAACACAATCTAAAACATAATCCTTTTCCAATAGACTTGAAAAATGGATGTAACTTTTTAAGTGGTCTCCTTGTTTGGCCTCATATAATACAACTTGAAACGTGAGCAAACAAAGGTAGAATTGAATGCAGACAATACGACAGTGTAAGAAGTTAGTAAGAACCATTATTATTCAACTTTACAATATTACACACTGTATTAGATCAACTGCGCACATGATATGAAACAGGTAGAGCTAATACAAAGCATAACTGAGCCAATATGAGAAAAGCAGGGCCAATACGAGAAAACAGGGCCAATATGGAATTCAAGCATTCTGACTGGTTTTAAAGAGAGGGCCAATATGGAGAAGTCACTTCCGTTAGATTTTAAACGACGCCATTTTGTTTTGTTTCAGTTGATATGCAGACGTTTTTTAGACTCCTGCTGATATCTTATTTTACTAAGTTAAATACAAATAAAATTGTGATTGTTACAAGAACATTTATTTCTCACTTACCGGACAGAAAAGTCTCTATGTTTAGCAGTGATGGAAAATCTTATCTCACACATGGTCATTCCGCACGTCACATAAAAATCTAAGAATGACTGTAAAATTTTTATTTTTGAAATAAACACAGGGTTGTGGGTATTCATTTTCTTAGTTAGACCATTTTCTATCCATCTATAGCAGTTTTGAAGTGGAAAAAGTTGATTTTCATCCCCATCCTGTATTTACACTTATTTCTTCTTACTTGTGTGAAAATGCGATTAAAACGGTGAGAAAATAAATCTACCATGTCCATTTAGTTGTGGATAAGGAAATCCCACCCTTGGGTTGAGATACGTCAAAAAACTCGACAAAGCATCGTTTTTGGGTAGTATCTCAACTCTCGGGTGGGAATTCCATATCCATAACTCATGAACATGTTGGATTCACTTTATTCTTGTTTTTTTAGCCAATATTGTAAAGTTGAATAATAAAATTATCATTAATCAAGTGATTTCATATTGGTCTTGTTATTTGTCCTAGGGTGGTCGTATTGGCCCAAGGCCGTGGGCCATCGACCACCCTCGGACAAATAACAAGGCCAATATGAAATCACTTGATTAATAACATTATAATATTACTCATATTCACGTACCGTTTATAATGAAGCGGCACCCAACTGCCCTTTTAATATTTAAGGTATGTGAAAACTAATGCTTTCAAATGCATGTAGGTTATTGCAATAGTGCCCCATAATGTCGCCACATCTGTCATAAATGGGGGTTTCTTTGCTGTGGATAAAATTCTACAAAAACACTTATCTATTTATTTTCTTATTTTCTTTATGATTTGGGATACGCTGTTATGGTATATATTGTTTTGTCCTTCACAATTCATGTATATTTGTCTGCTTAAGGAAATTTTTACAATACATGTATAGGATATTACTTGTTTGTATCATTATTTATCATGCCTATGTGATGTACAGCTGCCTTTTTGTTTTCGAGTGTATTCAATAAATTGTCATTTAGGGCAAAATATTGTTTTCAATAATTCTGATCTTTGCAGTGCGGGTCCTGATAGTTGCTTCGAAATGGGTTAACTGCAGCGTAGGCCATTGGTGTTTTGTTGTTTCTAGAGGACGAGTAAGGTACCTCCACGACGGTTTCTGGTGATCGTCAACGAATTCAAAATTGTCCTTGACCCTATAGCAAGGGAACACTTGGCAATAAAACATAATTTTATAATCTAGACACAGGAAACATGTGTGTGGTATTATTTAAAAACTACATCCTTACATGACAGGAACTTCTATTTAACTTTATACATGTATAAAGCCTTTGATATTTGAACCTTTGTGCTGGGAGTTGTGTGCAACCCACTATCTTGTCATGAGGATCACTGCTATGAGTTATTTTGAAAATTTCTGTTCACTTCAACTGGAGGAGTAATGTCGACAAGGCGCAGTTACATTGTATGAAAACAAAACCCATACTAAAGCATGCAAAATATACAATAGATAAAATTTGGTATACATGTATATGATGACCGTTATGTTTTTAACGAGTCACAGATTTGTGATTAAATCTCATCAAATGCAGCCAGTGGGATATAAAATGTAACTGGTGAATTATATCTGCTCGTGAAGCCATTCGGAACATCACTTGGCCTTATCTATAATTTTTCAAATTTTCTGCAGAAAAGCACGACCTTTGTTCAAATGCACACAAAACTGAAAACCACTTGCATATGTCGACCTGACACGTGACTTCTATGTAAACAACAACAAACAAAACTAGTGACAAACTGCAAAACTACTTTTAAGAGGCAAAAAGTGTTTCAGCTACAAACGTATAAACATTGATGGTTGTTTATAACTATTTACATAGTTAAAACGTAATTTACCAGACGTTTAAAGGCACACGACGTTAGCTTGTCAACTTATATGCATCAGTATACAACATTTCAGAATCAACAAAAGTCAAAATGAGTACTTTTAAAGTCAGTCCATCACTGTCTACCAAGAGAGGATTTGACGTTCGTAATTTCAACTCTGTGAATAAAAACTAACTGTGCAACGACTGTATATATGAAATAAGCACAGAATGTGTCCATTTGAAACATTTTACATATTTCTTTATCATCGTATGTGTTCAGATACTTATTAAGATTGACAGTAACAAGTTGTAAGCTATAAAAGTCGAATAAAATGTATGTTATACGTCAAATCTCACTTGTCAACAAACTGGCCAAACGCGGATTGATATCGCGTGACGTAATTCTTCTGTTCCAGATAGCGTTCTTAGTACTATTTTAGGAAAACATTTGCCTGTAGTTACAGTCACAGTTGTTCTGACTGGTCAAACACTAGAATGTTATGTAACTTCTCATTATCAGAGTACATTGCCCTTGTAAATATAGCCTCTATTTCATTGGAAAAAAGTCGGCCGTACGGGAATAAAGTAGATCTAGATCTAGGCCTACTGCAAGCAAATAAGAAAAAACAAAGACATAAAAGCTGTAATTGGGCATTAAATTAAGTTTCTTCACAAGTAGTGTCATATTTACGGCAATACTAGATCAATCTCCGGAGTTCAACGTACATGTTACTTTTTACATACTCTAAATGTATGAGTCACGAGTGTCATACACTGCATTGGCTGAATTTGAATAACTTTTTTTTTTCTCAGTTTTTGGACAATTTCCTGCAAAAAGTTCTACTGTGGTAACAAAAACTGCATTAGGGCATCTATATAGGGGACAGAGAAGATAACGTAGTTTATTGACGTTACCGTGTTGAATTAAAATGCGAGATATCATAGCCAAATGTCCGTTGTTCTGTTCACTAAAGGGACGTATCTGTTCATCCAGCATCCCTTATTTACCACAACAAACCAAGGCTTCTGAAACTACACGCACACATCTATATATTTTATCTTGTAAGTCCTGGTAGCTCTACTTAATTCTGAATGGAGATATTTGTCATTGCCGATACACGAAGGGATTAGATTTGCAAAAGTTTTCTAATTTTAAACGTCATATCAATCACTACAGTATTTGACGTAACGTGACAGTGCACAAAGCACTGCCTAAAAATGACACCACTGACCAAATATATACTGTATGACATAAAATGCTGAAGTCAGAGACCCAAAGGCGCAGTTGTCTTCCCACGTCATCCAATTCATCAATATTACCACATCTATTACGTAAATGTGCCGAAAATGTATCTTTCTTTGGCATTAACCTACACAGGAATAACATTTACGGATCAACTGGTGACGAATATGCAATAAAGACCAAAACGAGGCTACATGCAGTCTGGCAATTTATTGACACACGTTTCAATGACAAAGTCAATACATCTTCTGTATGCAAAAAATAATAAATCAAAAACAGATAGATCTACTGTCAATAACTGGTGTCATTTTTCTCATCTAAAACTATACATGTATAACTAAAATAAGTTACAGGACAACACTTTAAAGCCAGATGATCATCTTGAATCTGATCGGATAGAAAATTGAACATACTACAGGAATAGTGATAGAACTGCATTCTAATTACCGAGAGATGTATAATTCATGTGCCAATATGTCTCTGACTTACTTTACTCTAAAACAAGGTTTTTTCAAGAAAACTGTTGTTTGAAAGCAAGTCTTTTCTTCCCAATATCGTTGGTAAAATCAGGATTAACAAGATCTTCGGAAAAATGTATGCGCTCCATTTATAACACATATTTTTAGTTTAAAAACAACTTTTAAGAAATTTTTGTATAAATACTGGTCATTTCTGCCGAAAAAGACATCTTTCTTGGTAACATACATGTAAGTGCCATGAGTTAAATTTACATCCAACATGATCATGTGCCTTTAACAAAAGAAGTTGATGTTTTCTCACCATGAAAACTGTGTTGAAATGACATGTAAACAAAAAGCAATTCTCTACAGCACCATCTTATTTTGAAGTCTATGCTATACAATATACACAAACATTCAACCATCAGAGACAATTTTCATTAACAAAAAAGCATGAAATATTTCACAATTAAAACATCTTCAGCAATCTTAAGCCAAAAGCAAACGGCAGTTTATACTTAAGAGATTTCATTAAGTTACTGGTGTCTACTAATGTAAACTCTATTCTTCATAGTTATTCTTATATTTACAGACATCAATTTTCCATGACATTTAGACACACAAATAAGGATTGTGTAGTTGGTTTCTATTTGTCTGTATATAAATTGTGGAAACAAACATTCTGTGAACCAGTCCCATCATTGGCAAAACACTAACATTTATGTTCACAAAATACTGCAGTATCTAAAGAATTTTGCTAAGGGAATATTTCATAGCTTTTTATGCCTACATGTACATTAGCCTTTCTATGCAAAATCAGGGATTTTATGTTTATTGCTATAATAGGATGAAGGTAAACAGGTGTTATCATTGTGAAAAAAGACAATTTCAAGAATTAACAAGAGGGCCATGATGGCCCTATATCGCTCACCTGACTACCAGTTGCTATAATAAAAGGGGTCACGATTCTAACATAATTCGTAGAGGTCCACTTCACAATGCTAAGTAACATTTCAATTATCTATTATCTGCCTGTTGGCCTTGTGTTTGTTTTTCAAAGTTTTCCCTATATAAGCCTATGTGAAATCAAGTGCCTTCTACCTCCTCCCGGGAAGGGTAATTTTGACCAGGGGGTCATAATTTGAACAATCTTGGTAAAGGTCCACTAGGCAATGCTACATGCTAAATATCTCAGCTCTAGGCCTTGTGGTTTCAGAGAAGAAGATTTTTAAAGTTTTTCCTATATTAGCTTCTGTAAAACTAAGTAACCCCCGTGTGGGGTCAATTTTGATCCAGGGGTCATAATTTGAACAATCTTGGTAGAGGTCCACTAGACAATGCCACATGCTAAATATCCAAGCTCTTCAGAGAAGAAGATTTTTAAAGTTTTTCCTATATAAGCCTATGTAAAACCAAGAGACCCCCGGGTGGGGTCAATTTTGACCCAGGGCTCTTTATTCGAACAACTTTGGTAGAGGTCTACTTGACAATGCCACATGCTAAATATCTAAGCTCTAGGCCTTGTGGTTTCAGAGAAGATTTTTAAAGTTTTTCCTATATTAGCCTATGTTAAACTAAGTGACCCCTGTGTGGGGTCAATTTTGATCCAGGGCTCATAATTTGAACAATCTTGGTAGAGGTCTTCTAGACAATACTACACGCCAAATATCTAAGCTCTAGGCGTTATGGTTTCAAAGAAGAAGATTTTTAAAGTTTTTCCTATACAAAGCCTATGCAAAACTAAGTGACCACCCGCACGGGTCATAATTTGAACAATCTTGGTAGAGGTCTACTAGACAATGCTACATGCCAAATATCTAAGCACTAGGCCTTGTGGTTTCAGAGAAGAAGGTTTTTAAAGTTTTTCCTATTTGTTGCCATAGCAACCAGAGTTCTGCATGGAATGGAATTCTTTGAACAACTTTGATAGAGCTTCATGCAAGGAACATCCCTGCAAAGTTTCATCAACATTGGCCAAGTGGTTTCAGAGGAGATGTTGTTTGAAGGAAATGGTGGACGGACGATGTACGACGGACCCCGGACGGAATGCGATCCTAATAGCTCACTCTGGCACTTCGTGCCAGGTGAGCTAACAAAAAATTACATTCTGAAAAGTGAAAAGATTTGAGCAAATAATTCCATACAAATACTATTAAAATTTCTTTCAATTAAAATCTTCAATTTCCTTTGGTACATGTATGTTGTAAATACATGAATGTGTTCATATAACAAAAGTTCTCTACAGAGTGTTTATATCTAACCTGGGTCATGATTATACAATGTAAGTTTGTCATGACCCAGATCTGACTGTTTACATACAAGTACATTTAATCAACTGGACTAGTTATATGATACCAAATTGAATGAAGTTTATTCAACATTTTTACATTGAAAATACAATTTAAATTATTTTATACTACAGCAACATTTTGTTATTTGCTCCATGTTATTTATAACATTGAAAACATGGAGCAGTAACCGAAAGCAGCTTGTTCACAGTTTCCGGTAAAAAAAATTACTTTCTACAACATGATATACTCAAACATAAAATGTACAAGTAATGGCTAGAATCAACAACACAAGTAAATATCTACATAACAAGTTGAGAAAATCTGTTGAAAATGGTGGTGATCTTGGTTTTACAGCACCACTACACAATGTTTATATTGGAATTGTTTGTAATGCTTCATATTTTGGTAGCGTATAGTTTCAAAAATACAGAATCCTTTTCAGGAGTTGTACTGGAAACGTTTTATTTGATGATTTGTTTTAAAATATATTAATTTCAGACAGTGCAAAAAATCTTGTTTTTACACCTATACCCTATACAATAGGCTGATTATCATAAAAAAACAAAGTTTGAACAGTATAAAATAGAAATTAAACTGTTGTACAAGATTCATACATTCATTTAAAATTATTCCAAAATGTTTTTCTTACAATCACCATGGTTACTTTGAAGGGTAAGATCACTTCAGCAATTTATAGCATCTTTATCAATTACCATACAGACATGCTGACAAATTGCTCCAGAATGCAGCATCCTCATGGTGTCTTTGTTACCTCATAGATAGGTACTGTGCACTGAGAAATGCTGCTCCTTTCAAGTAACATTTTCTAAAATAGGTATGTTACACTCCACCAAATGTGACACATTATAGCACAATATACCTTAAGCATCATTATGCAAGCATCAATCCTAGCTTCATCCCCGATGCATTTTTTTTCTAGATTTTATTCTTTGACATCAGAGAACAGCAATAAAAACACCTTTGCTGAACATCACTTTTTCCAATGTTCTTTATCACAAAATGAAATATAGGAACACTGTGTATCAGGATTTATAATAGCTTAAAAAGACCTATACTTTCACAAGTAAGTGCCATAGTGTATCAAATCGGGTAAAAAATAAAACATTATGTTAGTACATAATAATGATATTATGTTAATACCTTAAGGGAATAGTTGTTTCTCAGTGCACAATACCTATTTATCATGTTACTTACGACATCGTGTTCATTCTAACACACATAACAAGAGGATCACATATGTAATTTGTGCACCTGCGTGCAAACATTTATGTATATCTTCAAGATTACAAAATCATTACAAGACATGATCAAGTGAGACCTCTAATGAACAATCATGTTAGATATTCCAAGAGACACGAAAAACTCAAATTAGCAAAATGAACCATTTGATGGATGATTTCATTTCAAGATATAACATACAAAGGATATTGCATACTGTTTGATGTGACTAAAAATCTACAGCTTTGGTCTCAAGCCAGTCTTGTAAAAATGAACTGACTGCAACAACCTTAAATTTGGATCTTTAATGAATTTTGACCTAAGAAGGTGACCTTGATATTCAACTTAGTGACCTGGGTCTTGTGCATGTAAAGTAATATCATAATGATAAATACTTGTGTGCTGTTATTTGGAAATATCCATTTTAAGGTTTTGGAATTATAGCCAAAGAAATAATTATGTTTTGTTTCAAATAGTGACCTTTGACCACTTTCAATGACATTGACCTTGAAACTAGAGACATTGATCTTGCATGTGTTATGTGCCCCTTTCATGATTCTGAAAATATACATGCAGATAGTTGAAAATACACAACCAGGATTTGTAAATATAGCTCATTACTTAAACCCAATGCCCAACCCCTCCCTGGCCCAATCTTCAACTTCATTTGGTGGTGGGGGGGAATATTGTACTTAACATACAAAACTTTAACAAAATTCCATGGTATAATAGTTATTGAACTATCTAAATAGAAAATCAAAACATTTAGCAAAACCAGAAGAAATTGCAGTTCTGTGAAACATAATTAAAATTAAATATTGTAATGAAAATAACTTTTAAAAATAATTTCATTTTGACTATGTATTCAATAAAATTAATATATGTATTGAAATCAACCACTGATTACATAACAAAATATGACTAGCATATATGGAAATTTATGTTGAAATAAAGACCAGGAAATAGATTATGTAAAGGCAATCAGGGACAGTAACTCTGTCTAAATATCTATAAAAAAAATTTACCTTCAATTATTACAGGTGTTCTATATACGTATGACTCGGGTTTACATATTATCTGTTACCTTTCTTTACCATTGTATAACTGAAATTTGGTATAATGTTATCTTATTGTAATAAATATGCTGCTTATAATAAGATTTTGAGGATCTTAACAAATTTGCTGTACTCCAGCGATTTATTGTCTGTACAGAGAAACTCTAATACATGTATGTTACAATTATATAGTACACTTGCGTTATACAAAACAATTCTTGCAAGATGATGTACAGTACAGAATTACCCGTCAAAAGTGACTTGCATTAATTGACTGCATAACAACAAAACAACAATCACTACAAAATATTTAACTACAAAAATTGTACAAAAAGTACATGTACTGATAAAAGTACAGATTGAAGGCTTAATGCTGAACTACCGTATGCTCTTTTAAATCAAAGTGTAGTTATAAAACATTTGCACTAAGCATTCAATCTAACGTATGGATTCAACAGCAATGTAAATAAAATTCTAAATCATCATGGATGTGTTGTAATAAATTTTCATACAAAACTAGAAATGTGTTCATCGAAACACAGCTTGCAATTTTTACAATTTCTTCTGTTCAGTAGCTTTGACCTTGACCTTTGACTCAGTAACACCAAATGAAAACGTTGAGGAACCTACAGCTGCTGAGCAAAACTGTATCTTAACTAAAGGTCATTGGAGTCAATACTTTTCACCTAGTGACCCAATAATGGTAACAGGTCTTCTTTAACAATGATCAATATACTTTCCAAGTTTGAGGGACCCCTGCTGAAGCGTTTTTAAGTTACAAATGAAAGAATGAGACAATGTCGCTTGAAAAACCGATCCAAAAATGTCAGTGACACAAGTACCTTACTTTGTGACACAAATTTTACAAAGGAACACAAATAAGATTGCAAAAAATCCATTTTTTCTGGGATATTCCTATATTCTTTAACACAGTTTTTAACAATATGTACTTTTATGAACATTCAAACCAGTTTAAAAAGACCTCCTTTTAATAAAGACCACCCTGTTAACACCAGCATGGCAAAAACAGTGTATTATTCATTCATTATAGTATAAACACATGTGAATAAAGACCACCATATACTTTCTTCAGGTTTGTTGTCTATACTCCTTGGTTTGATTATACAGTATTTTTAAAAGTGATATGACCAGCTGACAAGTATTTACAATATGAAAAGGTGTTAAGTTTTTGGTTTTCAAAAGGTATAGCTCAAGCATTTAATAAAAAGTTGTTCTTTCTGCTTTACAAAACTAAGGACATCCTTATCAAGGTAACCTATGCACTTAGAAAACATACTACTCTGTGAAGGATTACCTCCCTTTCCTAGTAAACTTTCAGGCCATGATAGTCCTTATACTGCTTACCAGAATTCCACTGTTTATTTTTCTCTTAATACGTATTATGGAAATTGCCCCTACCAATGTTTTGGATGAATCAACAGGTCTTACACAATCCTGATAGGGGGCAAAATAAGGAAATTTCTACACCCCATCAATGTTTTCTTGGGAGAAAATTTCAGTTTACTATACAGAACTATATGGATATTAGCCATGCTGTCTGGCAGCCCTCTTTTTGACAAATCAACATCACTTGTACACTGTTCTAAATGTGTCACAAAAGCATTATACCTGTGAAATTAAGTGAAAATGAATACTTAATTAACATATAGGGAAAATTACCTCCCTCCCCACTACACCCTATCCCTCAGAGACCATGCATTTGGAGTCACCATAGCTCGATCAATCTTGGTCAAAATCTTCCAAGAAACAGTTGTGTGAAATCACTTTGAAATCCAGAAAATGGTATCTGTAAAGACTTTGCAAATTTCTTCTATAATTATAAGTCTTAGTAAGACATAGCTTTATCCTCACAGACAATTAACATTGACCTATATGCAGACGATTCTATTATGTATAAATCAGACAGCAGCATAGATAATATCGAAGCTAATCACCGAAAATTAAATGAAATTACTAGTGGGGGGAGTAAAATGGGGGGAACAGTGGTTTTTTCACGGGGGTAAATCAAAGTGTATGTTAGTCAAAAACAAAAAAAGCCCAAGAAGTTTGGATAGAAAATATTTCTTGAAAATGTAAGGTAAAGTTTTGGTGTTTTAGTGGGGAATATTTTGTCATGGAAATTTTTTGGGGGGTTTTTGTAATCAATTCCAAGGTTGCAGTAAAATTAAAGACTGTAAAAGAAACAATATCGAGATATGAAGATGATGTTTATAATGCATACATATTGCCAGTTTGCTACTGGCTTGTACGTTTGGGGTTCAATCGATGTTAACAATTCTAAAGATAAAAAGTGCATATCATATAGCAGTTTTCGTTCTTATTTTTTAAAAGTAAAAAGCAGGGTTGCTCTTACAGGATTTATATATCAGAATTAATAACATTTTCAAGTAATAGTACTTACAGACTCCGTTCTTCAGAACGAAATGAACTCATTCAATTGAAACCAAGTACAAATTATTTAAAAGATACATTTAGCTGCAGCAGCAATGAAGTGTGGAAAAAGATACTCACCGAAATAAGAAACTGTACAACAGTCATATCTTTTAAACAGAACTATAAGAAATTCCTATTCAGACTTCAAAATCCAAATTAAACTGATATTACTGTAATTTTGCTGCCGCATATATATAATGAATGCTGATGTTTAAAAACTTTTTAATATTGTGTTTAACTGTTTAACAGAAACATGTGTGACTGATTAGGAATTTTTCCACTGAATTAATGCATCCATCATTTAGTTAAAAGATGAGTGTTTGTTGGGTTCATTTATGTCATAAATGTTTTGTTTCATAATGCCATTTTTATTTCAGGATTGTTTCTTTTTTCTTTTCTTTTTTGAAGGCCACATTGAAAATAAGTTAATGTTTCGCATGTCTTAATGTGTTAACCTTCAGTAAATAAAGATATTATCATTATTATTATTATTACTGGGCAGTGCATTTTATACCCCTGGGTCATAATTTAAATGGTTAGTTTTTCCGAGTTCTGCAGTCTGCACTGAATGGAACACTTTGTACAGCTATGGTAGAGGACCATCCAAGGCACATCTATGTAAAGCTTATCAATTTTCTCAAATGGTTTCATAGCTGACGTTTGAAGAAAAATGGTAGACAGACGGTTTGTACATACTGGATGGTGAGTAGTCACAGAAGGAAATGTAGTAAATAGTAAAAAATGTAAATCATTCTAAAGTTTAGAATTTCAAACAGGAAAAAACACTTCAAAGTCCATTCAATGACTACTGTTCATTTAGGATATTGTAAAAGTGACATCACAGGTATGTGTACAAGACAGTTTACAACCATTGCATGAAAATGTAGATCATACAAGCAGGAAAAATACTTAATCCCTGCATTATCCAACTGAATCAACTCTTTTGCTGCATCACTATCACATTACCATCAATGAACTGTACAAAAGATATATAATACCTGTGAACGCAGAGAGAAAGAGATTGATATATAAGACCATTTCATCATTAAAATGTATATAATCATGCGAGCATATTTATAGCCACAATCCCAATATTTTACTCATAATTAACATACACAAACAGAGACATGTCGTATAAAATATCTAGGAAGCTTCCCTGGAACAAATACAGAAATGTTGTAAATCTTGAAGCATTACTATGAGACCATGCTGCATAAAGTTATTGACTAAATAGTTTCTGGTACCATATAGTAGGTTATATAAACAGTGTGGACTAGTATGTACATGTATTTTAAGATTATTTTAATATGCTTCGTGATTTTTTCACGAAGTAAAATTCATTGCATGAAGAAGTTGCCTTGTTAAGCAGAAAGTCTAATGTGGAAACTGTTTGCAGAGTATGGAAATTGGTTTTCACGAAGCATGGATCATTTGCAACATTTTTTTCACAATATCTACACATACACAATTGAAAAGATGACCAGAGTCAATAAAAAGTATTGCAAATGTAAGTTATCAGCACCACAAGAAACTGTTCAGGGATGTATTAACAACACTCTGTGAAAGTACACCTCAGTCCTGTATACAGTATTAATGCAGTACACAGAATATAAAATTGTATCATCACACAGACTTTGAAACTATTCATGTACACCAAAACAATAGGTACTTGTAACTATAGTATTTCTTGTGCCACTTTGTATGTATGCACAATATGCCACTATGTCCCCCTACGATGTGTAACTACTTAAGTAAACAGAACAATAGAGTGTTCCTGTACACAAAATGTGTATTGAAATTGTACACAGCATATACAAGTGTACCATCTGACTGTTTCCTGTACAAAGAATATGTAACTGTACAATGTAATACTTCTTCACGAAATGTTTTTATATATGGACTATAGAACGTTACCATAATAACCTGGAATGCATAAAAACATTCTATGTTCTCTAAAGTTGTCTATATCTGGAGAAAACATCTAATCCACTAGGATTTCTACTTACATTATGTATATACTCAACACAATCATTTACACCACTGTCCAACACACTGATACACATATCCATTGACTGAGGTAGATAAAAGTTATTGAGTCTGAGACGGCACTTACGAAGTGTTCATTAGAAAAAGTATTTACATCTTCACTTGGACTTTCATAACTTGTGTAATAAATGAAATTATCTTTTCTTGTCACTTATTCGTGCACAATTAGGTCAGGGAGAAATTGGTTCAACTTTGATATTGGACACACTGAAGTCTGGAGTTGGTTGTGGGTCTTTTTCGTCAACCCATGGAAAGTCTGACTCTCCTACGTGTCCTACAGTATTGTCAGTTGTATACCACTGACCTTGGAAACCATTCTGAGAGTTAACAACTGCATTTTGTCTTTTTATGGAGTGCTGCAAAGCAGCGTAGGAATTCTTTGTTGAAATCAAATAATGTTTTGGTGGGGTGGACAACATATCTCTCAAAACAGCAGACGACCCAGCTGGACTGAAAGCTACTGGTGGTGGGTTCTCTTTCTTCACGGAAGTACCTGCTGTTGCCATAGTAACAGTCTGTTCTACCGTATGATCATTTTTTTTGGTGCTTAGCATGTTTCTTAGAGTTGATGAAAGAAATAGTTTATCTTTGCTGGCATGGTTTTCATTAATGGAGTTAAGGGTACCAAATGGAATCTTGGACAGGTCCCCTCTGTTTGTTGCTGACATAGCAGTCGGCAACAACATTGTTGGTCTTGTATTCTTTGGTGTAGAGGTTGATAAAAGCTGTCTTATCAAATTTCGATTATCAGAAGGAGTCACAGATGTATTCATGGCTTGTTGTCTGTGTGGATTGGTGGGCTTCATTGCTGTTTTGGTTGGAATTTCATCAAACATTGTTTGTGTTGCAAAAGTAGACATACCCATGGTGTCGCATGATTTTGTCACACTTAATGAATATTTTAATCCTCCTGTGTCCATATGTATAGGTCCATTGCTGGAATCATTTTTGTTGACTTTATCAGAGTTTGGCTTTTTTCTTGATTTCTTAGTGTTAACTGGAGTTGCCTTTTTGGTAGCTGGTTTTCCATGTATCTCAAACAACTCTTTAGTTATAAGATCAACCTTTTCTGCAAGAACATCAGCATCTATAGCTGGGATAAATTCATTCAAATGCTTGTACAGAACTTCTTTTGTTAAATTCTCAAACTCTATTTCTTTACCAGGAGAGGGTTTACTGGAAATTTTACTTGGCCTTTTCACACTTTTACCTTTTGTTCCAACTTCACTTCTTTTAGCAATTGATTCAGTTTCACTAACTTGAACATGAGGTTCAGGAATTTCAAAATTCTGTGTAATGCCAGTGTAATTAATGTTAATACTGCTTTCAGTTTCATCATTTACATTTTCTATCTCGGCAGCAGATTCTGCAGGGTAAATATCTGCATCTGCAATATCATTTACAATTTCAATCAAACTTTCATTACTAAAGTTTTCAGGTACTTCTTCAGTACCTTCTTCTGGCTCTGCCTCACCATTTACAACAGGCATCATCTCGTCTTCAACATCACGTTCAACATTATCAACTTTCTCCTGATCAGTAGTAGTATCTACCATGTTTGTAACGTCTGTCTCTGCTGAATTTTTCGTCAACAACTTTGTAGAAATGGACAAGGGAGGTAATCTGCTTTTCTTAGTTATCTTCCTTTTCTTATTGACGCTTTCTGTATTTTCACTCTCTTCATTCAATATGCCCTCCACCTGCTGCATTGCCAATCTCTCCATCTGCCGCACGTGTGTCTTTTTGTGGAGTCGTAATCCTGAAGACGTGGCTGCACGGTACGGGCACAGGTCACACGAGAAAGGTTTCTCCCCAGTGTGCAGTCTCTCATGTTCCTGGAAATATATTTGTAAGTTATAATCTTTAATATCCTCAATCTTAGTGAAAGAAATTACCTGCAACTTCAAAGATAGTTTCTAAAGTAAACATAGAGCATGATTAAATAATCATTTGGACCAAATCAAATTTAATTTTGACAACCACTTTCTGAGAACACAAACTTTAAAGTTTCTACATAGAAGGTATCAAACACGGAATGTGGTATTCCAGACTGCCTCTCATGCTGCAGGTTGCAAGTTTGAGTCCCACTGGGGTCACAACCATACCTCCTCCTATGACACCAGTACTAGTTTTTCCTGGAAGCGGACTCGTGAGGGATAAGCTTCAAGCTTCCTTCACAATAGAGCTAAAATGAATTAGTATAAACTAAAAGCATTTTGACTGAAACTTGCAGGGCATAGTAGTACAAATGTAAACACTTCCAGCTCGTTTGATTCAAATACTCTAAACTAGGGATGGCAACGAGTACCTGGTTAACCGGTTACTCGATGGAACATCCAAGTACTCGGTTAGCAAAATGTTAATAGAGTACTCAAAAAGAAATTTGAAAATTGCAAAAATCACCTTATACATAAAGTCATAAATCATCGCTACCAGGTAATGTGTGAAAGTTCTATTGTGTTATCCGCTAAGAACATGCAATATACGAGTTGACAGTTTGACATGCATGTATTGCTATGATTCTATGCCACTTATGATCTTAACAAAACAGTATAGACGAAAGATTCATCAAAGATGATACATGTATTGGGTTGTAGTTTTCACAGTTTGTTTAAAATAAAATGTATGACAGCAACTACATTGTCTCGCCTTTGCGTTTGTTCCAGAAACTGTTCATGCGGACGAATAATTTTTAAAAGTCTTAATAACTTAATGCCGGTAGTTAAACTAAACACGTGTGCGAAGAAAAGATAATTATTACAACTAAGAAGTAAAAATGTAACGAATTTTTCCGAAATCGTATACATGTATTTAAACAACCGTTGGGCATATGGATTATACGATACCAACGATAAAAATCTAAAATACATACATTCAAACTATCTCATGAATGTGAACTAAAAAATTATGTCTAATTTGAAATATGCCTCCTTTGAAATCGTCTGCCTGGAAGTATTTCAAATGGTTCAAAACAAAGTCAAAGATAGTCCATTGAACTTTTATATATGGATCATGTGAATGATCGTTTTCCAAGTCCCGATCAGAAAAAGGTTCGAGTACTCGAATATCAAATTTAGCACTCGTTGCCATCCCTACTCTAAACCATGTCTTTATAGATAATACTCTGAATAGACAACAAGGCCAAAGCTTGATTCCTCTGTCTTCTATGGGGCACAATAATGTAGGTATACCCTGTACTCTACTGCTGATCTGTCTCATACTCTTTTTATATTTGGTGCAAAATGGCAGTGTCAATTTGCCTGTATGTATTTTTTTTTATTACTACAGTTAAATGTACGTGCCTTATATAATGATATATGTTTTTTCTAATAAAAGCTTTTATATCTTCATCAGACTAAAAATCATATATATATGCAGATACTCAGTCTCTAGAAGAAATTTCAATTTGGCTTATTTATAGGTCCATTTACACTGCAAGAAATTAGAGGCTTATTTTCCAGACCTGCAGATCTGGAAAATAAGGCTATCAAGATTTTAGGGTAATGGACCTATAGCAACTTCATTGTTTCTAGACATAGAAGACTACCATTAATTCACTGTAGTTCATACTCTTTCCCTGAATAAAATCACACTAAAATGAATTTCATAGGGTTTGTTTAAAATCCGGTGTATGTGTAAAATGACAAATTACAATTAATCTTCTTTTGATGACAAATCCCTTTCCACAAATTCCACATTTGAAATCTTTCACTCCTGTGTGACGTTTGAAATGTACTTGCAGGGTAGCCAGCTGTCGGAATGTTCTGAAATTACAAATGAGGTATCATTTTTTCAATCATTGTGTAGATTTTAAATTATACTTATTTAATTTCAATTGCGAAACAAGTTCTTACAGCTTATATTAATCGCTCTCGAGACTCTCTCCAAATGGGCACTGGTGTGGATTGAACCCTGTACCCACAGATCATGAGGCGAATGCGCTACCACTGCACCGCTGTAGATTTTACGGCTGCTGCATGACCAAACTCTGAAACACATTATACCGTTAGTCTGTCACTAGCTGAAGACCAATGGTTCTACTAGCAAACAGCCAAAATTGCTAAATTAGAAATGCTGGATTTCAGAATTGGTCATTTCAGTCTGATAGCCTTCACTTTTACTGCGACACATCTGTTTTCATTCTATCAAAAACTTTTCACTCAACCTTACCCATTTGCAAGCAAAGGTGGACACTGTGTACAACATTTTCAATTCAATTATCACTCCCGTAAATATGAATTGATATATTGTCCAAACTCAAAAGATGGTCAAGTTTCAACTTTCTGATAGCATGGTCACAATTGATTACTATCAATTCCTGGATGGTATTGTAATTCTGAACTACTTGATTCTGTAAGGAAGTGTGTCAACTGTAAAACTCTAATGATGAAAGCAGCAACATTTTAGAAGTCTACAGGCATGGTGCTGTTTACCACGCCGACTCAACATAAATTTGTATCTTGTACAGTAAGTACATGTATTTTCAGGGGCTTCCATGACCAAGTGATTTAGGACACTGAGAGTAGCAGGTTCCTAACCACTGTGGATTCAAATCCCGTAAGTGTCATCAAATCCTTACATATGACACAGCTACAATGTATCAAACTAGTAAACAGAAGGTTGATGGTTCAATTCAGATGCCCATCTTTCCTTTAATAGTGCCATCTAAGCACTTTGGCTAAAAGCTAAAACCTTAAAACTATCTAATTTATATGAACCTTTCACAAGCGTCAAAATAAGACTGTTCGACCACACCTGTCTGGAAGCATTTCCCTATCCTGCTTTTAAAATGCTCACTCAAGTACAAAAAAAACATGCAGGGTCCATTTTCTGCATCGTTTTTGGGTAGACTCATAAACTACAAAGCAGCAACATCTCACAACTACTTAAAGAATTGTTTGGAAACAGGATCAGTATATTACATGCTACATACACATTGTACTAAGTATAGCTTACTTTTCACAAATGGTACACTTGAAAGGTTTTTCACCCGTATGAAGCCTGAAGTGGGTTTTCA
Source organism: Saxidomus purpurata (assembly GCA_022818135.1). Lineage (NCBI taxonomy): Eukaryota > Metazoa > Mollusca > Bivalvia > Venerida > Veneridae > Saxidomus > Saxidomus purpurata. The sequence continues at coordinate 49,482,269 of JAFMSR010000004.1, forward strand.
GAGCGTGAAGTTGACTAAACGACGATGGACAGAGTTCACATTTGTAAGGTTTCACTGCCATATGGTTCCGAGCGTGAATCTTTAAGGAGTACTTCCTGTTGAAACGCATCCCACAGTCTGGACAGACAAAGTTCTTTTCTGTGGAATGAATGACCACATGTTCCTGCAAATAGCAAATCAGAAGTTACAATATGTTTTCACTATTGACAGTAACATGCCTGTGTACAAACTCTTCTTGATTTTGACGACTTTCATAAACAATTATCTAGGTGCTAGTATCACTCAAAGTGACTTTCCTGATTCTATCTCATTCTTTATTTTGATTGTTTATATTCTTGGCTGACCCTAGTTTTCTCCCAAGGTGGACTTGCCAAGACAGCAGTATGACTCCCCATTCTATCTCACTTGTCTACTTTAGTAATTGGCAAGAGACAACCCTGTTGTTAAACAAACAAAAAATATTGGCTGGAGTATTGCCATGTAATACGAAGTCCTAAACCAAATATGACAGGATGAGATTAACATAAGACTAAAGTTTCATGAAAATCCTTTAAAGGGTTTGAGAGATAACATTGACCTTTTTCATCATGATGATGTTAACATTTGATCCAAGTTTGAAGAAAATCCTCAAAGGGTTAAGGAGATACAGTCTGGTGACCTGTGACCCTGAAGTGTGACCTTGACCTTGAGCAGGCAAGATATGGACAACAACTGTGAGAGTTATTTCAAAATTAGTCTATGCCTGTAGAAGGTACAACCCTGGGTCACAAATTACCAGAACATAACCCTTAACATGCTTAATAGTAAGTTGATGGTTCAATTCAGATGCCCATCTTTCCTTTAATAGTGCCATCTCACAACTGTCTGGGAGCATTTCCCTAAGGCTTAAGTTAAGTGTGACCTTGGCCTTTAAGATAGTCCCTGGATGTTGTAGATGACACTCCCTTGTGGTATGTAAAACTGTGTGAAGTTATTTCCAGATCAGTTAATGCATCTTGAAGTAACAGCCCGGACATGAATTACTGGTATATAACCCTGTAACCTGTTTTGAGCCCGAAATGTGACATTGAAATTTAAGGTAGCTGTCCAGGTGTGGTGCATGACACGCCCTTGTGGACGGAACAGCGCATGCCTATAGACCCAAACCGTCTTTGATCGGTTGGGGACTCAAAATAACTATGAATGCCATAAGATATATAATTGCGAAAAAGTGTAGTATGGGACAAGATGTTGAAATGTTTTAGATAAATCAAAATGATTAATTAGGTATTACCTGTAACATGGACATTCTGCACATGCATGTATTGCATAAGATTATAAACAAAGTTGCAAGTATTTTAGTTTACTGTTTATCATAAGGAACAAACTAAACAGCAATAAAAGCAGTGCAATCGAAATAGACAGTGATAAAGAGAAACAATTACTACAGTCTTTTTCAATCGGTTGGTTTACAGCATATCACTGATTTTTTATGGTTTATAATACCTTCAAGTTATTCTTCCGGTTAAACCTTTTACCACACACATTACATGCGAAAGGTTTTTCTGGGTCATGTACAAGAAAATGTGAAGTTAGACGCTCTTTTGTGGGAAATATCTTTGAACAGTATTCACACTGGAACTGGAGTTTCGGCCCCTGAATTTCTGTATGCATGTCTCGTATGTGCTTCCTAAGGTTCCCTTTCATCTTGAAGCTTTTATCACACTGCTTACATTCGAATGGCCTACTGTCTGTATGAACATACATGTGGTCTCGCAAGCTACTGCTCTGTAATGGAATATTTTAAAATGATGTTTAACATTACCATGGTTACAGTTACTGATTGTTGCATTTCGATCAGTAAAACAGATATAAAACAGCAATAAAAAAAATCTATAGTATTTTCTTTTCAGATAAATCCGCCTCCACACAAAGTTCAAATTATCAGAAATACAGTAGTGTTTCCTATACAAATATGCAGTAGCCATGATATAATGAATTCATCTAGCAACTTGGCCCTTTCTTATTTTCGTAGTTACTTAAGACTGGTATGAACTCTTTTGGCAAATAAATATTGACATATTTCCATGACAGTGTTGCCATAAAACTTCTGGCTTATAACCACAAAATTCAGAATCCAATGCTCCACTTTCAAGCTACATTGGTATATTTGACTATTTTAAGTATTTCAATGGACTCAACATGTTTAACACTATCATGTATTCAAACTCATGCACTGCAGTTATTTAGGCTCCATATAAGATGCATTTAGTCCAAGCTTAACAGGAATATATACTAAAAACAATGGACTAAATGGTTTATAAAAACTGTTCAAATAGTGATAATATGAGCTGACTTACCCTATCAAAAGGCTTTTTGCAGACGTCACAGTAATATGGGTATTTCCCTTCATGCTTAATATTTTTATGCCGTGCTAACTGGTACGGGAACTGGAATGCATCGTCACATTTATCACACTCATGTCGTAAAACACTTGGATCGGGTTTCGGACGTGCATTAAACTTGTTATGTTTGTTAAGAACAATCACCTGCATATCAGTGTCAACTTCTGGTTTAATATTCTCTTGATCCACCTTCTTTGATACAGTACCGAGTTTACTATCATTATTTTCCTCAGTGTTATTGCTTCTGGAATGTGAACCTAATTCACCATTATCTTCTGTTTCCGTATCCACATCTAAATTATAATCCTCATTTTCCATGGATGTTCCATACATATCTTCCTCCTCAGTATTCTCACTTTTCACTTTTGATAGATCAAACTTTTCACTACCAACATTACCATTATTTAACTTGCTGGTATCTTCACTATCAGTTATCATGTCATTATCTTTCATCATATCACCATTACCTATCATGTCATTACTAACTGTATCACTATTAGTATTATCTACCACATTATCCCCAATCATCTTGTTATTACTTGGCATCTCATCCCTACTGTTATCATTAGCAATTTCATTAGAAACTTCCATATCACCATTACTAGCACTACTACTATTAAGATCTGCTTCAAGTTTTCTGTCAGTCAGTTGTTTACAAGCCGTGAAGTCATTACTATTTTCCTGATTTACTTGTGCGTTGTTTTCAGGAACCTCTCCATCTGTCCCAGGTTCTGTTAAGACATAGTGGTACTCCATAGTTATCTGTCGCTCAGTAACTGTGGTGTACAATGTTCTCACAGGGATGTCTGAATTACTATTGTCTTACTGTAGCTGCATTCTTCTCTGTAAAATACAAAAAGGTAACAAAAGATGTCAGAGCATTATTGAGTTATTATGAAGCAACATTTATTAAATACAAGGTCACTTTGACCTTGATTTTTAACCTACCCAAAGTCAATAAGGGTCATCTACTCTTCACAAGCTTTACTCCTAGAAATTTATGAATGGGGTTCATGACCAATGACCAATAGTGCTGTCCTGTCCATGACCAATGTCCCTATCATGTTTGAGACCCCTAGTCAAAGCCTTCTCAAGTTATTGAGCGGAAACCAAAGATTTACCAACCCATGGGGCACCCAGGGATCACCTATTCAGTAAGACCAATCATCCTCTGAGGTTTGAAGACTGTGGGTGATATAGATCTCAAGATATTGAGCAGAAATGTTTTTCCAAGTTTGGGTCACCAACTGACCCCACAACAGTAAGGATCATCTACATGTTGCAGGCAACCTTCTTCAGCAAGTTTGATGAAAGCTGAATGAAAATTGTTTCCTGCACATTGTTATCAAAGAAAAGCTAACAGAGGTCACTGTGACCTTGATCTTTGACCTCCCCCCACCCAAAAAGAAATAGGAATCAGTTACAGATTGCAGGCAACCTCTGAGCAAGTTTCATGAAAAGCAAATGAAAACTGTGACTTGTAGAGTGCATGTATTATCAAGTAAAAGTTTACAGACGGATGACAGACAAACCTCCATGGCATATTAAGCTCTTCAGTATAACTAATGACTCAAACACCAGCAAATGGGTATATGTGATGGTCTTAACACCCGAATGGACATTGTGTGACCACAGACCAAGCGACCCATTGCTGTGCCATTTTCCTCCATGTTTTAAAGCCATTTTCATGCAAGATCAGTTTCACAGGTTTTTCTGACTAAATCTGAAGAGTAAGTTTTTAGGTATTCTTGCCTATCTGTCAGCAGAATATATAATAATATATATAACTGTGTTGTTTACAGCTTCCAATCTTGTCACCAGGACTGTCTATTAGCAGTGTAAAGGTATGTGAAATGCTGTATGTAGAATTGGCAATTTCAACTTAGTAACAGTACATTCAGTGCATACTCTGCATATGAACACCTGCCTCTGGGTTCATATAGTTACAGTATATTCAAATACAAATGACCATCACTCTTGGTGTCAGAAAATTTGATGTTCAACACGCTTAATAGCTCCAGCCTCAATTTAGAATTGGTTAGCTACATGTTTCACATAAGTCCATATAGCAACACAACAAGCTTCAGATTCTGCAGCAATAAACTAATTGTAAACCTGTTCACATCAGGAAAGGAGCCTCACTGGTTGGTTTATTGATACATGACAACAATGTGAACATAGACGAGAAAGGAGAGGATAACAGTCTGCAGAATCTGATGCTAGTTGTGTGGCTATATCAGACAGTGTACTGGACAGGTTAAATTCTTGATGTGCATAAATTCCCCTAAAGTTAATTGAAACCCAAGTTATCACAATTCATGGTGACATGATTGGAATTTTTTTTTTAAATTTAGTGTCTTTAAAAAAGAAGTAATCTGATGCAATTATAATGACAGATTGTCACATTTGAAAGGTAAATCTTTAGAAGATGTCCTCATGTGCTAAATTGTGACTTTGTCCGGCCAACAGTCAATGACTCAATCATTTGATCAGTTATTTACAACTTGCTGATTTACAAAATATTCCACCCATACATTCTAATTTCTATGGTTGACACACATCAAGGTGAAGGAAAATATTAGAACTGTTTAACGTCTCGCTTATCAAGGATTAGTGACTGGCGCCATAAAATGTTGCATATTGTGTACTTTCTAGCGACATTCAAGGCACGGACCCATATACACATGGATTGGCAGCCTACATATTTTCCTACTTAACTCAACATTTTTTGCACTAACTTTGGTGAGATGCCTGCATCCAAGTGAAATATCCATGGTTATCCAAATCGCTTCATGGTTATCCAAATCGCTTCAAACTGTTGCCGGTCATACTGACATGAATCGAAGAAACAGTTTTAATTGTGCTTTTCTCAGTATTTTTTGCTCAGTAGTTTGTAATTTTCTTCATGTCAATTTTTGTCATAATCAAATCTGCATCAATTTTCATATTTATGTAACCTTTATCATGTTTATTGCTTTAATTTGTTGGAAATTTGTGAATATACGGTAATGTCTTCACCAACCAACAAAAACAAGATGCTATTCCGATATATCTTAACATAATAGACGCCTTATAAAGCTTAATTGTCAGATACATAAACTTGTATATCAAGAAGTATCTTAAAAAAGATACACGGATGTTGTATTGAATTGATTCAATATCACATTTACCCTTTTTTACTTAAGCAAAATGGGTAATTTGTTTCCCGGTATCGTTTGATCGATTTTTGGAAACTGCCAATCCATGTGTATATAGGTCCGTGGTCAAGGCAATCAATAACAAAAGCACATCAGATGAAAAAGACAGAAAAGGGGAACAGGACACTATAAGAATCTACAGGGTGCCGAACCCTTACATTCAGTGCTAGCCAGAGCACTGTACAATCACTGTACTATATTCTTATATTATTTAAGTGTTTTTAAGTATAACTTAAGTGTGGAGGTTATTGGTCAGAAAATTATTTTTGACACTGGTTTTGTAAAAGTCCCACACCTATTATGTGACCAAACAGTACCCATGTGGAAGGCTCCCCCACAGCCATGTGGTATTCTGGTATTTGTGAAATAGAGATCACTGGATACTGCTTACTATCAACATTGCTTCACCTTTTACTCTAAGAAATACATTTAAACGTTTAAAGAATCTGAATAAAGGCTGACCTAGTTAACAATGATCAACACGGTGGCGTGGGTTGCATCTCACGTGAAAATATGTTCGTCCACGTAGAACTCCAATAAATCTCATTTGCAAACGTATTTACTAGAACTATTTCACACACTGTTACATTCATTCATATAAAACAATATATCTTTTAAGTATGCGTAAAGCATTCTCCAAAAAACATCGAAATACAAAGTAATGACCACTTATTTATTACAAATGGCGGAGTTTGATAAAAGGGAAGTAATTCTTACTTGAGACCATTATGCTTACTTGACGGAGACATATTTCCGAATGCGGTCCTATCAGATGCACAGTACTAGTAAATCATATTTCTTCTATTTCAATTTCTATTGCCCAACAATTGTTATTTTTTATGTACATTGTTCCGATAGTATGTAAACAATGAATTAGGGACAGGTTTATTCCCCGGAAAAAATGGAAAACCCGGAAAAAAATTAAGTAAAACCCGGAAAACAAAAAGCATGCTATAAAAGCTACATTTTTTGTCCGACTGAACTGAAACAGATATCATTGTAAAGGTGACGCTCTGACGTTTCCAAATATATATAAAACTTTAACCCAAATTGAACAAATACCTTGGCAAAGTACGGTGTTTTTAGCTATTTTTGTCGCAATTTTTCAAAAATGTAAAACCCGGAAAACAAAAAACATGTTCCAAAGACAACATTTTTCATCCGACTGATATAAAACTAGTATCATTGTAAAGCAGACGTTCTAACGTTTCCAAATTTATATGATGCATTAACCTAAAGTAAGTAGTTATAACACAACTACCTCTGCAAGTTAAGGAAATTTTGCTTATTTTTTTGTTTAAAATTTTCAAGGAATATAATATACGGAAATTAAAAAAACATGTTGCAAAGACAACATTTTTCATCCGACCAACATAAAACCGGTATCTTTGTGTAGGATACGTTTTATTGTTTCCAAATATATATAACACTTGAATCCAAAGAACGTAGTTATCACACAAATACTTCAGCAAGTTATGGTAATTTGCTTATCTTTTGTGTCAAACTTTATATTTATACACTGTGTCACAAAACCTTATGAATGACATTCCATAGTAATAATACGCACGCTTTTCATGCTTTTCATTTTTGATGGTAAATTCTCCTAACCTTACAACAATATCATGTACCGGTCAATGAAATATCTATTCCACTGACCCCGCTAACAATGTTTTTCATTATTTCAAGTAATTGTATCTATATGATCTACAAAATACGACCGTAACTTCAACAACAAAAGCAAATATTATTTACGGTCGATATACTTGTAGATAGGAAGACAGACAGGCGAACAGACAGGCATGCGAACAGACAATCTGACATAATCTTTATTTCACACAACTATTTACATACAATAATATAGGGATTTTCCATAAACATGATAAATTAAGTACTATAATAGTAAATGTTTGAGATGTTCGGGGGATTTTCCATTAAGGTTTCCTTTTTTGTAAGCACCTAATAATGGTGTAAAATGGTGAACTTAAAAAAATAAATTAAATACTTGAAAAGTGCTAATCGGCGTAAAAATTATGTTCTGCTTAGCAATCATTCTAATTGAATATACAACTTTCAACTTTTTTTCTTACTCTCAAGAACAATAAAAAAAAATTAGGTAAAAATATCAAATACATACAGCGTTATTGAGGACACAAGACAATACTGCAACGGTTGCATAATCACATCATACCAATCATTACGTGTTAATATTGGATATTAATCCTATAAAGTATACAGTTGTATATTGGCGCGTATCCTTTGGCAGGTGTCATGCGATTAATACACAAACTATTATACTTTATGAAAACTGATGGGGAAAAAAACAACATATAACAGGTATACTTCTCTTTATGCATGAGAACTTCTTAGATTGTTGCAAATAAACTATAATAATTTCCTCGGCACTAACAAAACATCTTATTTAGTGATTAAAATAAATGTGTTACACTGCACATATGGGACAATTGTACAAATTCTTATGTCAATCACAGTGAACATATTTTAGTTTCAATATCACAGAACTTAATTTCTGTTATAACTTTTCAATATAAATATTAACCTGCATCATACTATGATTTCATTATTTAATATGATATATAGATACCAGAATATATATAGATAATATAAGCTCTTTTAACATAAAAAATAAACACTTACCGAAAAGAACGGAGCAACTTCAAAAATCACTTATTCTGACAACAACTGAGTAGTTCTATATCCAGGATATGAAAACACGGAATAAGATCCCTTACACAGATATTCCGACAAGTACTTTGTCTGACTATGTCCTATTACAAATGCCATACTTTAATACTCAATAACACACGAAACACAAAATGCACAGAATCACTTTAAGCCACAGGAAATCACAACTCTTTATTTAACAAGTAAACAGTTAATTATGAACTTATAGAAATTATATCCAGGAATATTATCACTTACAGCTTCAAATAATCATGTAATATGATTTGCAACTATAATAATGATGTACACATATCTGAATCATTTTATACATAACCTAGACTTTTGCTCATTTCTGATTACAATCACACTTACATGATTGTTTCTTCTAGGTTTTCACAAGTTTTCACATCTTTTTTTTTTCGCTTAAACATTGCTATTTCAACACAATGACTTTCAAACAGAGCGGTATAGTCTTCTAATTAGCAATTAAGAAAATCCACAACATTAATATCGTTTCATTAAAGCCGCTCATATATCACACCTAACACGTGTTAAATGATTTTGGACACATGACAATTTTGCTTTTAATCAGAGAACCGATCATATTTGTTTGATCTTTACATAAAAATACACAACGACTATATTGTTATTATTTACAATAACAGATTATAATGTCAATTTTGTTAATTATAGAAAAATGTTTTATTTCATGAAGTTTTAAAAATGAAATCTACATTCAATATTTCTTATATTGTAAATCTTGACAACTTGAAGCAATACTAGCTAATATTAGCTATATATGCAGAAGCATTTGTGTGATAACTACGTACTTTGGATTCAAGTTTCATATATATTTGGAAACGATAAAACGTATTTTTCACAAAAATACCAGTTTTATGTCGTATGAAAATTGTTGTCTTTGCAACATGTTTCTTAAATTCCGTAAAGTATTTTCCTTGGTAATCCTTAAAAGTTGAAGCAAAAATTGCTAACATTAGCTAAATTTGTAGCTCTAGGCGTTTGTGTAATAACTACTTAATTTGGATTTAAGTTTCATATAAATGTGGAAACCATAGAATGTATACTTCACAAAGATACCGGTTTTATGATGGTCGGATGAAAAATGTTGTCTTTGCAACATGTTTTTTAATTTCCGTAAATTATATTCCTTGAAAATTTTAAACAAAAACATAAGCAAAATTTCCTTAACTTGCAGAGGTAGTTGTGTTATAACTACTTACTTAAGGTTAATGCATCATATAAATTTGGAAACGTTAGAACGTCTGCTTTACAATGATACTAGTTTTATATCAGTCGGATGAAAAATGTTGTCTTTCGAACATGTTTTTTGTTTTCCGGGTTTTACATTTTTTGAAAAATTGCGACAAAAATAGCTAAAAACACCGTACTTTGCCAAGGTATTTGTGTAATAACTGTTCAATTTGGGTTAAAGTTTTATATATATTTGGAAACGTCAGAGCGTCACCTTTACAATGATATCTGTTTCAGTTCAGTCGGACAAAAAATGTAGCTTTTATAGCATGCTTTTTGTTTTCCGGGTTTTACTTAATTTTTTTCCGGGTTTTCCATTTTTTCCGGGGAATAAACTTGTCCATGAATTAGTTTTAAAATGTACAGCTGCACAAAGATCAGAGGCTCATAGCTTTATTAAAAATCATATTGCCTGATGATAATAATCCTAAAATCTATCTATCCATCCATCCATCCATCCATCCATCCAGCCACCCACGCACCCATCCATCCATCCATCCATCCATCCATCCATCCATCCATCCATCCATCCATCCATCCATCCATCCATCCATCCATCCATCCATCCATCCATCCATCCATCCATCCATTCTTCCATCCATCCATCCATCCATCCATCCATCCATCCATCCATCCATCCATCCATCCATCCATCCATCCATCCATCCATCCATCCATCCATCCATCCATCCATCCATCCATCCATCCATCTGAATACTGCCAACCCCTCTCGCGAGTGTTATAGACAGAGCTAAAGTGCACGTCGGAAATGTTAGTATATAGTGAAATAGTAAAGATCCTGCCACGCAGTGAGTTTTGTCAGGATAAAGTCAGACTTAGAAGATAGTTTCCAGTCGAAGCTTAAAATGTTAGCATAATTCAGAACTGAATCTTACCAGGGTCCGCATATTACAGTACTATACGGACCCTGAATCTTATTGAGAAGAAAATTAAGTTATCGTTTAATAATTACATTGAATATACTTTGGGTATCAACAACCCTGATGAAACTGACAGCATCACATTTTATTGCAACAAAGAAATTTGATAATTTTATCAAAATTCTAAACAGGATTATCAAGGATTATCTCCACTACAATACGGCCAATCACGGGACTTTCAAATCTGGAAATCTTGACAAAGCAAATACATGCATACTGAACAGGCATTTCCAGTCCGTTTTCACCCCCTTATCTTGTAACCTTATCCCAATCTTGTCTCTCTGTTTTAAATAATTTAGGTACAGATTTAACATTAGACCCTGCTACAGGCACGCCTATGAAATTCCCTGTCATGCCAGACATCACCATTGACTTCATTTGGGCTACTTAAGTTACTGTCAAACCTGAAACCTGACAAAGCTGTAGAACCAGAAAACACTAAACCACTTGTGCTTCAGGAACTCGGGATACAGATTGCTTATATTATACAAATCTTTAATTTCAGGTACTTTACCCAAAGTACATTGTCGAATACCCACGTCCCCCTCTTTACGCTATGCTTCATCAGTGGTCGTCGGAACCCCCGTTAAATATTCCGTTGCCACTCCTGTATTTACCGGCCACCGACGAAGCATAGCGTAAAGAGGGGAACGTGGGTATTCGACGATGTATAGATGTAAATACAGGAGTGGCAACGGAATATTTAACGGGGGTTCCGACGATACCCAAAGTATGGATATAGCAAATGTTGCTCCACATTTCAAGAAAGGAGACAGGGGAAATCCAGCAAATTTCTGTCCTATTTCTCTTACTCGTATCCGTTATGTAAAGTCCTAGATCACAATATCGTATACCTGTCACACATACTTAATCCTGATTGGCCGATAGCGCTCACATGCCGGGTCTGCAAAAGTATGTGTAGACCTGGAAAATGATGTGTAGATCTGCACGGATTTCAAGACGTCATCAATATTAATACCATTCCCGAAACTCTTAAGCTGTAAGTCTCAGATTCGTTTATTTTCAGAAGAGACTGCCGCTTATCCTTTAGTTAATAGCCCCAAAGACTCCCAAATACTTCAAGAAGACATGGAGAAGCTTGAAAAATAGGAAAAAGAAGTGGGAGATGGAGTTCAATCCCAGCAAATGCACTGTTTTAAATATGACTATAAATGAAAAAAAAACAACGTTTTTTTTTGACTATGTACTTCATAGTCATACTCAGTCCAACTGTCCAAGACGCAAAATATTTAGGTATAGACATCTCAGATGACCTCCCTTGGAACAAACATATAATTCGAATATCTTACGATGCTTACAAAACTCTTTGTTCTCTTCGCAGGAGCATCGTCACTAAAAATGAGAAGATCAAGCAGCTTGCATATAAAACTCTTCCTAGACCACAACTGGAATATTCATGGTCCGTCTGGTGCCCGCACACACAATATATCATTGATAAAATTGAGAAATTTCAACGCAAGGCTGTCCGCTGGGTAAAAGTAATAATTCATATCATGACAGTGTAACCTGTATATATGAGAAACGAACTTGGGTTGCATACCTTAGAAGACAGACCGACTGACGCACGACTAATAATGTTTCACAAAATCATTCACTGTCTGGTTGAAAGTCTGATGCCGTTATACATTGAGCGGCCTGCGAGGGTGACCCGCCACGTACATCCCTTATCCTACAGGCATATTCACACCTCTTCGTTTTCCCCTGGTACGATGACGGTATGGAATAGCCTCCCTTCCCTAAATGTTATGCAGCCTGATCTTATCCGTTTCAACTTTCAAGCACGCCATGCACTCCTAACACAATCCATAAACAGCTGAAACAGTGTTTTTAACCTTTTAACTCTCACTTGATGGCGTGCTGTTGTCTTTTAATACTACTCTCACCTTTGATGTCTTTCAACAGCTGCAATTAATTCCCGCCGACAGGGGGGTAGGCAGGATCGATAGATATATAGATGGCTAAGTAGCCTAGGTGGCCGGCACTATATTTTATCAGTAAGAAGTTAGGCTGGACAGTTTCATTGATATCAGATTAATTTCGAGTCACGTATGTGGAAGTTTGTGCAAAAATAGTATAAATATATCATAATATATAATTACATGTATACTTTGTTAAAGTTTCATAAAACGTCGATTTTACCATTTGAATCACGTGGCATTCCAGTTTATAGCGTCGTGCAATTATTTCATCTCTCAGTAAAAAATATATTTTTAGTTCACAGTAACCATTTTCTCCCGGATTTCTCCACTTCAAAGTTTGAAAAGCAAAATACAATATGACAATGTAGCTGAAATAGCAAAAGAAATCAGCCTATGACACGGACCTATATACACATTTGTATATAGGGGTCCGTGATAATGACAATACAGATCCGGCTACCTAGACTAAAAGTCTCCATAGCCACTTCCTTTAAAAAAAGCGGAAGTGGCTGTCCAGTTTGCGCAGCAGTTAGCGCAATCGCTTCTTAACAATGCAACTGGTTCGATCCCTATCACGAAACAATAACCTTATCTTAAGTTAAGGTATACTTTATGATTATGTTACGGTGTCACTACGGTTACACTATCCTGCTATCTGGAAGCATCTCTCAACGTTTTCGGTATAATCTCTTAATTAACCGGAATCTAAAATAACCCGTGTCTCGATTCATTAGTTGAAGAGGCAGGAGCTAAGAAATTTACTTTATTTGGACATTTCATAAAAATCAAATATAAAATCGCATTATTTATTTAAAGGGGTTGAAAAAATGATAATTGACTGCAAAGTTCGTTTTAAAACACTAGAAGCATTCGCCATGGTTCTCTATTAGTACATGTACTAATGTTGTATTTTATTGGTATCTCATGGCTAGCCTTTTGAATTCTATAAACTGAACAATGATTATGGAAATCTGGATCTTCATCTTGATAAAATGCCCGTTTACACTATCTAAGAACTTTGACAATGTTTTAACAACTTTGCCCAAGATACATAATGATTCCTATGGTAGACTCGCCAACTGCAGCTGAAATAGCTCTCTTGGGCGACTGCCATATGACCTATATTCTGTTGAATGTACATCAAAGTGACTGTGCATGGGTTCCCCCGGAAGCCTCTGCAGCCAACACCAACTTGAAAGGGCCTTAATTATAAATAGGGGAGAGTATGTGTAATTGGACGGATAGCCCAGCTGGTAGAGCATTCGCCCTGTAAGCTTCAAGGATCCAGGTTCGAGTCCGGTCAGGCTTAACCCTAAGACCCTTCTAGTCTTTCTCATCGCAATTGTCAACGATCGCTTGATACTTGATATTTCCATCACGAAACTCTCGTCGGTCCTTTCTTCTCATGATGCTGTGATTTCTACCAAATTGATTTGTTTGACAGCACTCATCAGGTCTCCAACTGGTCACCGTGATCTCCTTTGGAAACCAGAGCCGCCGTTCCAGTGTCTAGTCAATGGAGATAGTCAAAACGTATTCCATTGGTTTGCCGAGCACCACTAAATACCCCCGTCCGGTTTTAACAAAGAAGAGAAATACTCGGCTTTTGGTAATTGTCTTCTGAACGGGTCTTGCTTGCTAGCTCCATGGGAGCGGACAGGGCTTTTTCTTGGCACTGGCTATATCTATTGTCTGCTAATACTATTGCATGAACTCAGTACGTCCTCTAGCTTCGCCGGTCTTCCGCAGAGTTTGGAGTCTTGACTTGCTGATGGGTTCACGTAAGGCCCAAACATCTCACATAGGGATATCTAATAGTTTGTGTCCGGGCTGTCTACTACCACACTCATGTTTTTAAAAAATAACTTTCCAACTTATTCACAACACCCAGATGGCAACTCGCAAGGTCAAGAATACACTTAGGTCTTAAAGCCTCCTACATATGGCAACAATATTGCAGTACATGTATTTCATGTCCGAACTGTAACTCCGACATGCGTGGGCCAGTTTTCAAATAACTGCACACAGAAATGTGTCATATACCACATCCAGGTGACTACCTTTAAGGTCAAGGTGTTATTTAGGTCTTTAGATTTTATTTGATTTGAAGCAAATTTTATAAAGGTCCGTCCATAAGAGCAATTACATTAGCTTGTATTTGTGGACGAGACCTATTTAGGTTTTTAATATCTTACATAAGGCCATATAGCAATATTTCGTGTCCGTACTTCTGCATGCATGGAACAGTTTTCAAATAAGTTCACACAGTTGCTGCCTATTATACTAGGCTGTGTCTTCACTACACACAGGTGGTTACCGCCAAGGTCGAGGTCGCATCAGGGGCCAAAGCTCTCCTCAACCCTTTGACGGATTTGCTGGAACCTTGGATGGAATGTTTATCTCATGGAGGCGATATCTATAACTCATGTCCCAGCCAAACCAACTCAAGGCCAAGGTCATACTTACAGGTCAAAGGTCATGAGGCTATATTTTCTAAATCCATTGAAGGATTTTCATGAAACTTGCGTCAGGTGTTCATTTAATTTAGTTCTTTCTATACTGTTTCATTAATTTTCTGTACATAACCCTTGTAACAATAAAACCGCACACCTTTGTTGTTGATACATGTATTGCTATAATATCCAAATTACACAGTACATTATAACCTTTTCCCATCCAGTAGGAGACTGTATTGCATGGTAACACATTATTTATTCTCTTGTTTCAGTTAGTATCTGGTAAATAACAATCGAAAGGAAATTCTTATTTTTGTGCACTCACGCCGTAATCCCACAGTTACCGAGATGTAGTGACATACAGTACTTTGTTTGTAGATCTATTGCTAGTAATTGAACGGTAAAGATTATAAGGGATGTGATCATAGTCATCACACCCAAAGGTTACCATTTTATTCAAGGTATCAGTTACCAAATACAACCGTATTGAGTCTTTAATTGAAAACTCTGCATAATCTACAACAGACTTCTTCCATTCTTTCATTGACTTCAGTGCATTTATAATGTACTAGTCATTGTGAATTAAAAATCGTTTGGGTCCTTTTACAAGAGAAACGCCCCCCCCCACCTCGCTATTAAAAAAACCCAAGCTACTAAAAGCAAACGTTAAAAGCAGCAAACATTGTCTCTGTGCTTGAGTGAGTGGTTAAAGTCGCTGACTTAATATCACTGTAACCTCTCATAGACTGACGGTTATGGGTATGAGCCCTGCTACCGACTATGTGATTAAGTTTGCAGTTTCTCACGGATGATGGGAGTCTAGTACTGGTTCTTCCCAGGAAAACTGTCTGAAAATATGGCCGAAATACGATTTGAACGACCGTTAAACTCATACAACAATACATGATTGGAGTCATACTGGGATCTCAGTGGCAAGTTCTCCAGGGGAGAAATCCCATGGCCGGCTGGGACTATAAAACAACAACAATACAATAACATCTAGAATGAAGTTTATTACGCATAGTTATTCATTATTCATGAACTGGGGTTTCAGTAGCAATAGTTTCATTTTACGATCATTTTCGCTTGACATCGGAATTATGATTAACCTTCATTTTAAAAGTAAACATTTACCTAATTAAAACGAAAATCCATAAATATCGTATTCAAAACTTCGTCACTAATTCAAGAAGGAAATTTCTAACTAGAACTTACAATTAAACAGATTAAAGTCAATCTCAAATTAATATCTCTACCGATACTAGTTACGTCTGAAAACAACACTAATAAATGTACCCCAAACGTGAAGATTTCGGCGTTCATATTTATAGTAAGCCTTGCGTGCATATACATGTATACAGAAACTTTTAATATTATGTACTTCATTTTACAATTGCATACAATTCGTATAGCACTTGTAGATTTTCTGTTGCCAAGCTGAGTCATATCTAACATTACTGAAAAGTTTTAAGTAAGCTATTGTTTAAACCAATGGACTGGGATCAGATTTACGGGTTTAACGTCTTTTTAAGTCGTTCGTTTATAGTGTATAGTCGTCACAAGTGATTTACGTTGTAAGGTGCCAGTCGTATAAATGTTGAAGACAATTCAAGTTACCATTGTGCCTCTAAAGCTGTACATGTTTTATTATATCTTGTAGATCTAGCAGGCAAACAAATATAATACATGTGCAAACTTTTTGAGATTCTTCAGGCCTACGCGTTACACCAGGCTATCAGCTTTGGTTATACAAACCGGATAGCATTTATATAAGCATTCCACAAATCAATTTGTCAAGCTAATTCAGTATAGGTATCATAAGCAATCAAATCTAATTTTTCAAGCTCATTCAGCATATCATAAGCACTAAAATCAGTTTGTCAAGCTCATTTAGTATAGGTATCATAAGCAATCAAATCTAATTTGTCAAGCTCGTTCAGCATATCATAAGCACTAAAATCAATTTGTCAAGCTCATTTAGTATAGGTATCATAAGCAATCAATTCTAATTTGTCAAGCTCATTCAGCATATCATAAGCATTCAAAACTAATTTGTCAAACTCATTCAGCATATCATAAGCACTAAAATCAATTTGTCAAGCTCATTCAGTATAGGTATCGTAAGCAATCAAATCTAATTTTTCAAGCTCATTCAGCATATGATAAGCACTAAAATAAATTTGTCAAGCTCATTCAGCATATCATAAGCACTAAAATCAATTTGTCAAGCTCATTTAGTACAGGTATCATATGCATTCAAAACTAATTTGTCAAACTCATTCAGCATATCCATCCCCAACTATTTTAACCATCGTGTATTGGAAAACCGATGTGCGTTTTTACAAAGAGTAAAGAAGGATATTATTAAATAACTCGTCATAACTTTCTTTCTGTTTAACATAAAAAATTGTCATTATCACAAATGTTAGTTTAATTTGTCTGCCATTTCATGAATATTTTTTTGTCAATGTAAAGTATTAAATCAATGGTCCTTTTTACGTTTAAAAACTATCACATTCCGTTTTTACGGGCATTGAATTATAGTGGAAACGCGAAACAATGCCAGTTTATGTGCGAATATTGCATTTTAATTCAAATTTTCACCTTTTTGCGAATATAACAAAACAAATGTCACTATGACGATGTCTCGATATTTCATTTTACTTTTTAGATCTATCAAAATAATTATGTTTAATGAATGTCTTTGCAGTCCTTTTTAAGTTTAACTCAACTAACCTGTTAAGTTTAAATAAGAAATTACCGCTTCGGCAGTACTCGGCATTTTACGTAAGGCACATTCTTTTAACGCCGATACTAACAGTTGGTCACTGGTATGTTTTTAAATCAACGTTAATAACTATTTTTCACGAATATTACCAAGGGCATGTTTATAAAACTAATTAACTGATTCGTATCCCAAATAAAATTTCATAAAACATATGAATAAAAAATTTAATTGCATTGTCGTTGAACCATAAATATTGAACTGATGCAAAAGTGTTATAATAGTTATGAATTCAAACAAAACCTAGTGACCGGATCGCACCTGGGGTTAGCGGGGTAGTGGTGGTGTCATCAGGTCATAGGTGATATTACTTGTTCAATGTATATTGTCAATTTATATTACAAATTGACGATTCATATAATCTTCACACTTGAATGGGGTTAAAGTGGATCAGTTTTATGACCCTTAATCGTTTTACCTATCTATTATCGGGTAAAGTAATTTCCTGTCGTTGCTTATGATAAGCACTAAAATCAATTTGTCAAGCTCATTTAGTACAGGTATCATAAGCATTCAAAACTTATTTGTCAAGCTCATTCAGCATATCATAAGCACTAAAATCAATTTGTCAATGTCATTCATTATCTCCTAAACACTTCAAACTTTATTTCTAAAGTTCATTCTCAGGAAACTTTGGTCCTTTCCTCTCGCCCTGGTTTCAAATGTTCTTTCACTAAATCATCGTACAATGTATTTAACAGACAAAACCACCATAAATGTGATGGTTGGTATATACAACAAACGTCCTGCAATGACGTCACTTCCGCAAGTTCTTGCGTATTCGTCGGAATAACATATTTCGGAAGTTGTTGGGTCTATTGGAATATTGAGTGCTCTCTGAGTTTTACCTGTAAATACATAATAAGTCTGTGTGCAATAATAATTTTAAAATTCAAAGTATTTCAAACATAGAGCTATATACTACATGTTCTGTAAATTGATCTAAATTCGCGAGCATAGGATTTGTAGGCTGATAAAACATGCTATTAAGTGGGCTTTAATATGGTAATGTCATGCATTTTTTCGCCGAGATCTTAAGCCAAGAACCACCAGTGATTTCTACGAAAATTAGTCCAGTGAAAAAAATGGTTTCGCGGAAAAGTACGCCCTACATGGCATAGATAGTTATGCCTATTCCACAATCATGTGAATTTTTAAAAAACGTGAAAATTGGAAATTTTAAAATCTACTTCTTTAAATGCATGGTCCTTGGATTAATTAGTATTTAGACATATGCATGTTTTGTAGACACCAGGTGGAAATGAATACCGAAATGTTGTTTATCAATTATTTAAACAATATGCCTGAATTTAACCAAGAAACAACCAAGAACGTACATATACTTGTACATATACAATGTACTTGCTGAAAAAAATTTAAGTTGAGTATGTCTTAAAACAAAAGCTAAAAACTAAGCAAAACTGAACACATTTAAGGTAAAAAATTCTCACTCGCTATTGAAAAATAGACTGCTTCACTGAGACTTCCATTTCCGGCGCGACTGTATCCCAGTATCCTGAGAACATAGACTGTGTTCTGTTGTAATCCCTCAATGACAGCTTCATTCTCTTTGAATACTAAAGTGTCCGTTGCTGTTCGCACGTCCTCTTGAATTTTCCATACCCGCAACTGTATAAAGGCAAACGACAGAGTAATCACTTGAAATGTTATGCCGGTAAACTCCGACTTTTTTTAAAGAACACCACCTTTAAATCTTCATGGACACGAACGTTTGTCAATAGAATACTAGTGTTTCGTATGTCCGTCCATGAGGTGTTCGTGGATTTCTTAATGATTTAGAACTTTGTTCGGAAATGAGAAGACACAAAGACACGAAAATGACACATAGACACGGCAATTCGTCGGCCCTTCGTGTCTTGTATGTATGTGTATTCGGGGCAAAGATCACAAAAATAAGTCACCACAGTAGGTCGACTTTTCAAACAAATTAATAACAGAAATCAAGGGTCATTTTAAGTGTCTATACATACCTTTGTAAAAATAATTTTATGGTCGCAAAACATTTTGGAAAACATTGCTTGCCAATCATCATGTTTTATGACATACTAATATATGTTGTATCCTTTAAAAATGTGACACTTCTTTTTCTTTGATATTGAATCTTCAGGTATCGTAATTAATGTGTAAATTTGCTTTAACGTCAAGATATCATTTCCTTCCATAACATGTTACAAATCCCTTTAACAGAAGTAGGCATCGGTGAAATAAAAATGAAACGTAATATGGCATCATACTCCATGCCGATTAATCACTCTACGTTTACTTACAATATATCCCTCTAACGACTCCTCCCCCGGGTATGTACTGACACCCCTCCATTTGACTAATGCACTATGTGAACCACTCTGATAGACCGAAACATGGGTGGGGTGATCGCGCAATGCTGAAAATGAATGTTAAGCTCTAAGTGCGACAATATAATGTTCGCTGGATTATTAAGAAAGTTTAGACAGAGCGTGAAGTACGTTCTATAAATTACTTTACTAGGAAAATCGCCCAATTATAAAATAGTATAATTATTAAATATGTTTTAAAAGGCTGAATGAAAAGTATTAGTAACAGTTACACTCCAGGAAGTGTTTGAGAAGCTCTCTGCTAATGAACTGAATGCAAAGCGCACTGTCTTTCCTTGAAGCTTGGTGGTAAATACTCTTAAGACCATTCCTTTTTTAGCTCACCTGAGCGCAAAGTGCTCAAGGTGAGCTATTGTGATCGCCTGGTGTCCATTGTCTGTCTGTCGTCTGTATGTCCACACTTAACCTTGTGTATGCAATAGAGGTTGCATTTTTTTCACAGAATCCCCATGAAACTTGGTCAGTATGATTGCCTTGATAAAACAGATCGAGTTTGAATATGGGTCATCTGGGGTCAAAAACTAGGAGATCCGGTCAAATCATAGAAAAACCTTGTGTATGCAATAAAGGTTGCATTTTTTATTGGATCTTCATGAAACTTAATCATAATGACTGCCTTGATGAACTCTAGATCGAGATCGAATATGGGAAAGAGGTGTCTCACAGTCTGTGCCCTCTCCGTGTGCTCAACAATTGTGCCCTGTAATTTTAAAATCCTTCATTGGGTCTTCATGAAACTTAATCATAATGACTGCCTTGATCAAATCTAGATCGAGATCGAATATGGGTCATCTGAGGTAAGAACAAGAGCTGTCCCTCACAAGTGACAAATGTCCCCGAAAGAGGTGTCTCACAGTCTGTGCCCTCTCCATGTGCTCAACAATTGTGCCCTGTAATTTTAAAATCCTTTTTTGGATCTTCATGAAACTTAATCATAATGACTGCCTTGATGAAATCTAGATCGAGATCGAATATGGAAAAGAGGTGTCTCACAGTCTGTGCCCTCTCCATGTGCTCAACAATTGTGCCATGTAATTTTGAAATCCTTCAATGCATGACAGAGTTAACATGCATACAGTATTCCATTACTTTTATACTCTAAGTATGACCTTGACCTTTGAGGTAGGGACGTGGGTCTTGCACGCGACACGTCGGCTTGATGTGCTGAACATTTGTGCCAAGTTATTTCAAAATCAATCAATGAATGACAAAGTTATAGTCCGGACACGAATGTGTGCATATATACAGGATTCTCTAAATGGTTGATGTGCTGAACATTTGTGCCAAGTTATTTCAAAAGCCTTCAATGCATGACAAAGTTAGAGCCCGGACACGAAAAAATGTAAGGGCGGACGCACAGACGGACAGACAGACGGACGGTGCAATTTTAATATGCCACCCTTCGGGGGCATAAAAACTAGGTAACAGGGTCAAATAATAGAAAAACCTTGTGTATGCAATAGAGGCTGCATTTTTTTCATTTGGTCTTCATGAAACTTGGTCAGAATGACAACCTGGATAAAATCTAGGTCGAGTTCGAATATGGGTTATCTGGGGTCAAAATCTAGGTAAAGGGGTCAGATCATAGGAAAACCCTGTGTACGAAATATAGGTTGTATTTTGTTGGATCTTCATGAAACTTGGACAGTGTGATTGTATTAACAGAATTTAAGTCGAGTTTGAATATACGTCTGAGGTCAAAACTTAGTTATCTGGTTAAACTCTTGTGTATGCCATAGTTTAGTTTTAGTTTCTACTTATTCATTTTAGCTCAATTGTGAAGAAAGCTTGTTTACTTTATCAAGTCACTATCGAGACCGCTTCCTGCAAATAAATGGTGTGATATGAGGAGGCACGGTCGTTATTCCAGTGGGGCTCGAACCCGCAACCTCCGGGATGAGCGGCAGACACCTTAACCTCTACATAACCATATAGGTCACATTTACAACGAAGTCATCATGGAAATTGGTCAGAATGTTTGTATGGATCACTTGGGATCAAAACTAGATCACCAGGTCAATTCAGAGGAAAACATTATCGGTACTCTAGAAGTCACATTTTTAGCCAATCATCATGTAAATTGGTAATCAGGTTTGTCTAGTCAAGGTCAAACAGATTGTTTGTGTTTATGATACATGTATATAATTTAGGATTGAAGTTTGGTCATATATGGTCATAAGTAGGTCTCAGGTGAGCGATATAGGGCCACCTTGGCCCACTTGTTTAATAAAAACACAGATACAGATGAGAGATGGCGAAATTCCAACCGTCTAATTACCTAACGTTTCATGGATTTACAACGTACGAGTAGGCGTTACTTGAGGTCAATTCTTTTTTGTAGCAAATACTTACACACACAAACAATAAACTTACTCTGCAATTTGTTTCATTATTTCAATACACGTATATATGAATGATATTTTAAAATTCTCACGATTTCTTGCTGTCTCAGACCGACGCCATTCTCCTTTTGGTCCAAATCCAGCCCCATTAAAGACCTGAACACGTGCAAAATATTCCATGGAGGGTATCAGTCCAATTAATTGCGCATTGTCTGTTTGTCCATAGACATCTTTCGACATTATTTCGTTTACGACTGGGTCAGGTTCAGCAGTAAACGGGTCTTCGTCGTAAAGGTTGGCATAATAATATATCTGCAAATATATTTATGACAGAAAAAGGATGAAATCACATCGATCCTATGACAAACCTGTCTAGTGCTATCTACCTCATTGTTCTTCATATCAGCACAAGTAGACAAAATCCCTGTTTCGTTAACCAAGGTTTTCAATATATATATATATATATATATATATATATATATATATATATTCTGGAGAATAGTTTGGCAATAGTTGGTGGCGGGAGACCTGGCGGACGACTTCTACTGTACTACTTCAGCAACAAGTAGTTTATAAAATCAGACATTGTCAGATATAAGCTGATATGGAAAGAAATGGTTTTGGATGCGTTTTGATATTTTATGTTTTGAATACTAGAACCTATTGGCTTGTAATTCATTCACATATAATAAAAATATCAGAACAAATAGTAAACATAAAAAAGTGAAAATCAACAGAGTAAAAACTGGTTGACGGCTGCAGTCTTTGTCTAGGCGCTATTTCATGGTGTGGCCAAGACTGCTATCTTCTTTTTCTTAGTTTGCTTGCTTTATGTTTTGTATTATTAATATTTGAAGCGGTGTATTATCAATTATTAACTCATGTCTGCTTTTTGTGTTCGTTTTCATATTTACAATAGCTTTTTGTCTTGATACTGCAATATTTATTATGTATTCAATGTTTCATCCAAAGTCTTTCATATCTGTAACTCTGTAAAAGCAAACAACCGAATAATCACTTGATATGTTACGCCTATGGAACAGCTTTGATGCAAAAATTACATTGAGCTTTCTGACATCCCATCTTGCATTGTTACGTGTGTATTTGTCCATCTGATATTACATGTTTCTTTTTGATATGTTCTATGCTTAAAACTGGAGAAATGATTACACCTTTCTGAGAGATGAATTGTTGTATTCTACATTATTTCATATATCAGTGTTCTGTATTTGCTATTAAACTGAACTTATATTTAAAGATGATTGAGTAAACGGTCGAAATTAAGTTGAACAACCTGACTGCATTGTTTGGCTGTCATTCATACCCTCATCATAACATTCTATAAATGATACTGGATCGAAATGTATTTCTTAATAACTGCGTTTGCCATACTTGAAATGTATGATTTTAACGTCTTTTAACATATTAGCCAACTGCTAATATAGACCAATATAGCTACGTCATACTCACATAGGCATGATATATCTAAGCTAAACAGCGCATGCCAGTTGGACGAACAATGCATGTCATCACGCACTGTTGAAATGTGCACTCGCATTATTACACCAGGTGGCGCGTTGGCATAATCATCGACAATTTTCGGCACCTACGTCATAATCAGTTTTTTAAGGAGAATTATGTCTTGGGGAGATAAATTGTTTTTGTCATGTCTGTCTGTCTGTCTGTCCGGCAAATTAGTGTCCGCTCTATATCTCCTAAACCCCTCTAAGGATTTTCATGAAACTTGGGTCAGATGTTCACCTCAACTAGACGATGTGCAGAACCCATGAACCAAGCACGCCTGCTCAAGGTCACAGCTCGCGGTCAAATGTTTGAGCCTTGTATTTCGTGTCCGCTCCGTATCTCCTAAACCCCTCGAAGGATTTTCATTAAACTTGGGTCAGATGTTCACATCATCTACGCGATGTGCAGAACCCATGAACTAACTGCGCCGGCTCAAGGTCAAGGTCACAGTTAGAGATCAAAGGTCATATGATTATATTTCGATATCTCTTGAACCCCTTGTGAGGATTTAAGAATAAATCAACTCAAATTTTCACCATACTGACACGTTGGCAAGGCGCATGAAAACCACATTGGTTCAAGGTCAAGGTCACTGTTACTAAAAATGGAAAAATGGTTTCTGCTTAATAACTCCAGTTAGGAGTGACCAGTTGCAATGAAACTTAGTGTGTATGTAGCTTACATGATAATGAAGCTTGGGGTTGAATCGGAGGTAAAGGTCAAGGTCACTGCTACAAAAAATAAATTTGTTTAAAAATATGTTGGCTATTAAAGTGTTTAAGCCAAATATATTTTTAAAGTGAAGGTCACTGTTACTAAAAAACATGTTTTTATTTTTTTTGTGTTTAAAGTGTTTAAGCAAGATCAAGGTCACTCTTACTAAAATATATTAATAAAAAATTGTTTTGTTTTTAAAGTGTTTTAGCAAAAATAAAAAAATAAGGTCAGGGTCACTGTTACTAAAATTATGTGTTATTTTACCATGTTTCAGCATTATTATTGACAAACTGCCATGGGGGACAACTATTTTGTGACAAAAACAACCATCTAGGGTAAAGGCTACCAGAACGGGTCATAGAAATCGAACTTTGTTTATATACGAAGACCTCCTCGCCTCTAAACGGTGTAAATGACGTTTTCAAACGACTTTTCTTGTAAATGCCTGACAAATGGCGAGTTCAATACAAAGGGTCACAATTTACACTAATTTAATGTCATTAAACTAATATCAGTCGCAGTTTCGAACTAGATGGCTGTTTTTGTCACAAAAACATATGTCTCCCACTTGGCACCATTTTTCTATTTTTAGTAACAATGACCTTGATCTTGAACCAAGGTGGTTGTTACATGCGCTCTGTACATTGTGTCAGTATGGTAAAGATTTGTGTTTAGTTATTTTTAAATCCTACAAGGGGTTCAAGAGATATTAAGTGGACACTGAATATAGTCATATGACCTTTGATCTCTAACTGTGACCTTGACCTTGAGCAGGCGCATTTTGTTAACGGGCACTGCACATCGTGTAGTTGAGGTGAACATCTGACCCAAGTTTCATGAAAATCCTTTGAAGGGTTTAGGAGATATGGAGCGGACACTATTTTGCCGGACAGACAAACAAACAGACAGACAGACATGGCAAAAACAATAAATCTCCCCAAGACATAATTCTCCTTAAAGTACGGATTATAACGTAGGTGCCGAAAATTGTCGATGATTATGCCAACGCGCCACCTGGTGTAATAATGCGAGTGCACATTTCAACAGTGCGTGATGACATGCATTGTTCGTCCAACTGGCATGCGCTGTTTAGCTTAGATATATCATGCCTATGTGAGTATAACGTAGCTATATTGGTCTATATTAGCAGTTGGCTAATATGTTAAAAGACGTTAAAATCATACATTTCAAGTATGACAAACGCAGTTATTAAGAAATACATTTCGATCCAGTATCATTTATAGAGTGTTATGATGAGGGTATGAATGACAGCCAAACAATGCAGTCAGGTTGTTCAACTTTATTTTGACCGTTCACTCAATCATCTTTAAATATAAGTTCAGTTTAATAGCAAATACAGAACACTGATATATGAAATAATGTAGAATACAACAATTCATCTCTCAGAAAGGTGTAATCATTTCTCCAGTTTTAAGCATAGATCAAAAAGAAACATGTAATATCAGATGGACAAATACACACGTAACAATGCAAGATGGGATGTCAGAAGGCTCAATGTAATTTTTGCACCAAAGCTGTTCCATATATGCCGTTACCTCTTTTTTATAGACAACACATTTAAATCTCCATGGGCACAAAAACTTGCGAATGAAATACACGTATTTCGTATGTCCGTGCATGAGGTGTTCATTGTTGTCTTAAAGGTTTCGACAGACGCCTTTATGAAGCCCAATTTCTTCAGGCATATGTGCATCTTTGTGTTCGCTTGAAACCGCTTTGCACTTTTTATTGCAGTTTGAGGCAAGCATTCTCAACTCAGTAGATTTAACATAAAGTAAGTTTTCTTCTGTAATGTAGTCTTTTTAGAGCTTTTTTTAGGCTGTTTAGTCTCTTGCCGACTAACATAAAACTTATTACATTGTTTCACTGTTTTAGTTCGCATCTGGGATATAATATTGAACGCTATTAAAGGTACGGACTCATATGTTCCAAGATTTCTTCGTGTCCTGTTTTCGTAAAATATTCTTTATTACAATGCTTTCTTACCTAGGTGGAATATTTTCTTTTACTCAGAGCTCATAAGTCCTGTCAATTAATCATTGTATTATCTAAATACAGGAATATATTGTGTAAGCACACGACAGCATGAGGAGGAATAATCCCATCTAATCATTTATAACATTGGAAAAAACAATCTTGAAAAAAAATACATGGGAAGGACATTAAATTATCTGGGGTCAGGACAATAGAATGCAATATACCCGGTATCCAGCGACGCGTCCTTTTATATACTCCCTGTTGTCTGGGACGGGATCCCAGTAAACTATTATACTTGTGGCATTATAAGACATCAAATCTTGCGACATAGGTACGGTGTTAGGCACTGAAAGAGATAAACACTTATTTTACCTTTTATTAATTCAGACCATAATTTTATGTATAAATTCCATTCCTGACAAAAAGTATTTTCAACATCGATGTAAGCTGAATATATATCTTGGATTTTGCATACTGCTTTAATGTAAATGCTTTATGTCATTAGGTAAAAAAGATTAGCCTTTCTTTAAGAAATAGCTTAGAAATTTTGGAATAAAAGTTATAAGAAATATATTGCAAGAAGAACATATCAACCTTTGATAAAAGTAGAGTGATTTATTCCTTTGAGCAACATAACTGTACAAAGTATACATGAACGTCCAGCTGATCTGTGAGAAAGCAACAAAGTCAAATGTTTCTGTGACATATTATATATATTTTAGGATACTCACTCCCTTCGGCTGAGTAGATGACCTGTACCGTTGAGTTTGGACCATGTCCGTTGTCATTGTACGCGCCGACTTTGACCCTATATTGCAGGTAGTAGTTGTCAGTTCCTACAGTAACAACATAACGCCCTTCTTTCAGAGCCATGCTATCACTTCCTATTTCCTATAACAAAGCAATTACATATAAAATTTGGAGCGAACACAACTGTGGACATAATTATCTTAAGGATAAGTCTTGTCATTTTTTTTCTAGGCACCGGAATATTGTGATAAATCCACAGAACAATTTCATGCACTGGATGACCGTGGCAAAGTCCTTGCAAAAGAAGCTATCTAGAACGCTGAAATCATAGTTTGAACTAAAACACGATTACTAGTACGATGTATTGTATTTTACCATTCTTCTATAACCTTAATTACATTTTTTTATTTTTCAGTTCAAGCAGAGTTAACTCACCAATTTCCAGTCTCTCGTGTCATCAAGTTTCTTCCAGTATATATGGTATCTAAGGTTAGGACCACAGTGTTCTGACCGGTCAAGAATCTGCAAACAGGTGTCGTACAATAACGCATATAGTAAACTATTCTATTCAGATTGGGTGTAGTAACTAAACGCATGTAGTCAATAATTATCTTCAGAAGTGATGCAAAACGCATATTGTTAACTATAAAATTCAGATGTGGTGCAATAACGAATGTAGTAAATGCATATGTTCTGATGTACATGTAGCGCAATAACGCATATCGTATATGATTATGTTCAGATGCGGTGTATTAACGCATATAGTAAGTAATTTCGTTCAAAGTCGTGACGTAAACATCGGAACTAATATTAGTACGCGTGACTCATTTTAACGTTCCGTTCAAAACTTCACAAAACTTTAAATGAACAAGAATTAAACATGGTTTACTTGGATCACGAAATATATGTACTTACAGCCCATGTAATTGTCAGGGTTCCTACTTTACCACCACCACCCGTAACGTTTCTAGGAGCTATAATCGGGGCAGTTTGTCCTATTTTCACATACACTGTTCAAAGAAATACAAACGGGTAATAATAAACGGGTTCATTTTTCATATAGCATGTTGTTATTGTTTCTGTGTATTTATCCATATTACTGAAGAGAAAATTGCTTGATGATGGTAGTTTTTTTACATGCTTTTTATTATAGTGGGAGAAAACCTACTGACTATATTAACTGATCACACACTACCAGAGGTCTGTTTGTGACTGCGTTCGTATTGCAGTCAAAACGACCAAGAGTCTAATGTGTATGCAGTCAGACGAAAGGACTGGTGTCTCTCAGGATCTTCAACAGTGAAAGGTACCAGTAACAGAAGATTTTGGTCCTTTCTCTCCAACATTGTTCAGATTTGTCATGGACGGTGTATATAAAGTGCGAATAATATGAAATGAGAAATCGTAGCTAAAACTACATTTTTTGTATCAGCTAAACTGAACTTAACTAACGAAATAAATTAAAACATAATTTGCCAACCATAAAACTGAATGCTTACTTGACGGTTTACTGGCCTCCTGACCTCTACCGAATTGGTTGATAGCTCGAACCCTGAATCTGTAACTTGTGTTTGGTATAAGTTGCTTGACTGTCACAGCCCGCTGGTCTGTGCGTTTAGCTAAATCGGTAGCTTCTATGATCGCGAGATATTCGGGTACGTCTGCAAAAAGAATATTAAAATACTGAAAAGTTGAAACACTATGTATCGGCAATGTTCGTTTAAAAATGATACACATTAATTTTATCATGGCAGGTGTATATAAAGAGGGAGCTTTCGGTATTTGATCTTTATCAACGTGCATATTTATATGTGCAGACCCATTTTCTTAAAACCTGACCTAAGCAATTGTTTTGAAAAACAGGAGAAAAAGAGATCTGAAAAAAAAGAATTACTATGATAAATCTTGGCCAGGGTTCGGGACCGGTCATCATTTTAGTACATCATATTTTCTATTAAATTCTGTAAAAGTAACACTAGCTAGCATACATATTACGATACCGTCAGGTTTAAGCAGTTGTTAATGTTTTATCTATACCTGACGCAACTACTGTCCACACATTCGGATGATAATCTGTTTCCGCCTCAATATCATAACTCGTTATTGGACCGCCATGGTGTATTTCCGTCGTGACAGACCATGTCAACCTCACAGATCGTGCTGTGACAGAGTCGTTGTCTGGATAAACTCCCGCCGGCGCCCCTGGAGGTCCTTTGTAAGAATAACAAATGTTTTACAGGTCAATGCTCTTGGCGGTTTAATCATTTGTTGAAAAAAAAAATTTTGACAGTGACTATTAGTGAGGAAAAAAACAGTAAGGGTGTAGTTTTTTATACATATTGTTGCTCGTGATGATCGAAATGATCATACAACTCATATCTTGTATTTTATTGAACAGCACTCATATGTCCTCTTTGTGTAATACTTGAAATAAAAACGATACAGTTAAACTTACAGTTAGTATCCCGACACAATCAGTCTCTATGACAATAAAACATGGCTCGGTTTCAATAGAAGGCCGCGTTATAAAAAAAGTTATTTTTGAAAGTTTCTTATACCTTGAACTTCTAATCTCGCCGATCTCTGGACAGATTGGAGCGTTGTTACGGCAACACACTCGTATATACCCGAGTTCTTGTACTGAGCATTGGTGATATACAGGCCGTCTAAACCGTTACGTTGACCCTTTAGATAAGGAGACACCAGTAAGTACAATTGAATAAAATGAAATTAAAATCGTCGAAATATTGATACAAACAGTAAATATATTGATATCGCATATAGGTAACATAGGGAAAAAGCGCGTAATGGACGTTTGCCCCAACGACCAATGTGTAGACAAATTGATTTGATAGGTCTTTCACTATACTTTAAGAAAATCATACTGTAGAAAATTCCCCCGGTGGGGGGAGTGGGGTTACTGCAGCCCAAAGTCTAAAAGTTCCGCTATTAAGACCACCCAATAATAAGACCGCCCTTAAAATTAAGATCAGACATTTCAGATTCAAATTTTCAATATCATAGTAAAAAGGTCTCGCTAATTAGAACGATTCATTATAAGACCATTTTTACTGGCCCGAAGAGTGCTCTCAATACAGGAACTTAACTGTACTTACCTTCAAGTTAACGATAACTCCGTTTGAAAGTTAATTCATGAACAGAAGCAGCACATAAATTATTACATTTTGAACAAAATGAATACTCATATAAAACTAAATGTAAAAAAATATAGATCGTGTATAGCAGTCAACCATCTACTTACGTTGACATACTCCGGCGAGAGCCTATAATCTATTTCGTTGCCGTTGAATTTCCATACATAAGTTAGGTCGTAATTTCGCCCAAACGATGCCTGACAAAACATGAACGCTGTCTTGTTAACTTGAACAATGCTTGGAGTCGGTACTTGTATTATGACAATTCCCTCTGTAAATACAAGACATTGTTTCGATTTTTGTCTGGTGAGTATGATTATAACGATATATGATTAAACCCATCGTCGGAACCCACGGTTAATTCCTGCCGCTTCTCTACGTCACATATTCAATTGGGTAATGAATAGCCTGGGTTACCGAGGATTAAACCATACTATAAATTAGTGTTTTTGCGTACCACAAAAAATAACAACCTTAAGTGCCTTAAGACTCTATAATTTTCAGTTGTATATAACTCACTCCGTCGTCCTCGACATTGTGGATTCTTATTTCTAAGTGTTTTTTTTTCAAATTTATAATACACACACTACTCCTTCAATTCGCCGGCTGATTCTATGCCAGTATTGCAAGATAATGATTGGATGTTTTCTAGTAAAAGGGTTCAGTAATGCGTTTAAAGTAGATTTTAGTGTAACTACTAAATAGAATACCAACCCATTACATTAAGTTCAGTAGTGTTAGCGGCATCTCCGAGGGAGTTCGTGCCTTTGCACGTATAGAAGCCTTTGTCACTGTACTGTATATCCGTCAGTACGAGTGAAAAAGCCAAGTCCATACCAATACGACCATTCATATCTCCTTTCGCAAGACTCAAACTTGCACCATTTTTCAACCAATCGACCTGCGTAAAACATTAAATAAGAAAAGTTGGCAAAGATAGAACAGTGCAAATCGCGAGTCGATTCAATTAACTGCTGCCAGGAGATTGGCCTGAAAAAGGCTATTCGAATACTTTCAGTTTTGTGACCAGTGTGAACAGTTACGTAACATTTATACTTGTTGTATGGGAAAAAGCACTTACATTTGGTATTGGTGCACCTTCTATTCCGCACGGGATACTTATATTACCACCCAGTGCTGCAAGCACGGATCCAGGCATTGGATTCCGTCGAAAGTTTGGAGCAAACGCTGGAATAAATTTTAAGTTAAAAGTTATTTTTTTCGACTGACATTTTTAAATTTCTTGAACCTCACCTCATTATATCACATGCTTAAAGTAATTACGTCACATTTTATGTCACTAATATAAATGTACCTTTATGTGCAGAACTATAAAGAACAATATATAATTTTTGTTTGAGTTACCGCCCCCTTGTATGTTTTTAAACGACACTTAAATGTTTACACTTTCATATTTGTTACTAAATATGCACAAGGTCAGTTTCAGGTCCACACATTATTAAGATGAAATTACTAATGAGAAATACCCTTGAAATAATATAATCAGCTCGACTTGGACACAAGTTCTTAAACTTTGATTATTGTTTCCGAAACACATGGTTTGAATGGTTGAATGCCTAACGACATTTAGACAACTTAAACATGTTAATTTTAGTGTGCTGGGCAGTAAGATTCTCTGTTACTTTCATTCCATTATAACTTTTCAGTAAAGTCTATCATACTTATGTGTTACAGTTTGCCTTACTTTTCGATCCATTTCATTGAAAAAGCAAGACTTTTTTCCCATACTGACTCAATATGAAAATAATTATTTCAAAGTAGGATTTAAGCTTCGTCCTAAATCTCTATATATTTGGACATGTTGATTATGCGGGCCTCTTTTATATTTCAATGCATAAATTGTCAAAAGGTTGGTCAAACTGTTAGCCGGTTATACGTCCACATTAAAGTAGTAAACAAACTTATTGCTGCGGTTCGCTGACGCTCACATGCAAAAATGTGCTTACTCATGTAATGTATAGACCAATGACCTATACATAAACGATACAGAACATATAAGAAAATAAACGTGTTAATACGTACACAGGACCTTAAGCTGTCCTGTACTGAAAGTAGTTCCATGCTGATTCGTTGCTGCGCATTGATACATTCCTTCATCCCGTTCCACGGTCACTTGAATAATCTTCAATACACTTCCAAGTACTTCAATGTGACCAGGTTTATTTTCAAGGAGAACGCCATTTTTATACCAACTATAGGTTGCAGACGGCCTGGCTACCGCCTTACAATTCCATGTAATGGTCATCCCTGGATCAGCAAACATATTGCCGATCGGGAAGGGGAAGTATGGCTTCGCTAAAAGTAACACAAAGAAAAGTAATTTCTTCTACTAAATAGGATGTGATACCTACGCAATTGGCCAGATTCAATAATTGTTTCATTTATCTCACAGTTTTGTTGTTAAAGCAAAGTACAAGTCTCATTATAAGACAATCCTCAACAATGCAGACAATGTACAAGAGGTGGGTGTAATGTTTACTTACTTTCCACTGATAATATGATGACCTTTGAAGCTGAAGCACCGGTGTTTCTAACGCACGTGCAAATGTAGTTACCGTCTGCTTCAAGAGGGGCATTTTCAATTGTCAGAACCCGATTTCTTGCTGAGAGTTTCGTGCCAGGAACAAATGGTCTACCATCCTCTCTTCTCCACGAGTAATACAGCGGATGTCTACAAATAACAACAATACGGATATAAATAAATCAGATTATTTCTATTCAGTTTTTCCAGTGCAATAGAGGAATATTAACAGAAATAAACTGAGATATTAACGCTGTAAAGAATTTTCTATTGCATCAGAGTACATGTACAGTAAAACACAGCATGTTAGTATTTGGCCAAAATTTCAGTAAGACACAGAATGTTAGTATTTGACCAAAAGGTCAGTTAGACACAAATTGTAAGTATTTGGCCAAAAGTATAGGAAGACACAGAATGTAAGTATTTGGCTAAAATGTCAGTTAGACACAGAATGTTAGTTGCTTTATATCATTGATAGTAAACTGGCAGTATTATAATCTTACGTTCCGTATGCTACACATTCCATTCTAATGGTGTTTCCCCTCAATGTAGGGCTCGGGAACAAGTGCGTATACAAAATTGGACCATAGTTGTTATCAGAGGCTGTAATGTAAAATAACCGAGAATCATTTTCACAATTGTGACAAAAGTTATTTGTAAACATTCATTTTCAATGCAAAACTTACATATACTCTATTTTCTAGATGTGCTGTGCCCATTTGACAAGGAGAGTATTTCAATGAAAAATGTACGTTTTCGTCTTAAATATGGGACACGGGTTGGTTCTAGTTTAAATTATGGAAAGTAGACAAACATATTACTATATAGATGCCAGGATTAGAATCGTTGTCGTATGACAACATAAAAGTAATACCATTTTAAAGATATATTACACGCTAACTACATGTAGTATGAATTCATGTGTTTAACCACTCAAGACACAATGTGTTCTGTGAATTTTATGCAAAAATGTACAACGCAAAACTGTTTTGTACGAACAACGAATACTCGTTTATACAAATGCAAATTGGCATTAGCTTTTGCTGTGGATTTGAAAGAAATCAACAAAATGTAAACAACATTTGCCTGGTAGTTTTACTTACTTGTGTCCTGTAAAAGGAGCATTAGGATTCCTTTATTGCTTCTAACCAGGGTGTTTCCTTTCCCTAGCTTAGCATCATCTGTGCCTACCAGTGTTATCAGACAGAAGTAACGTTTGGTAGCGTCCGTGGGTTGTACCTCTGAGACATACAGGACCCCTGACCAGGACACAAACATGTTGTTGTTTCCAGGCCATACAAAGATGTTGGTTGCCTGATTCTTAAACCATGCAAAAGTTACTCCTGTAAAACACAAGGGTGATTGAAAGCATTAAACTTATCGGTAGCCGTATCAAATAAAACAAAATTGTTCTGTTCTGTTCTGTTCTGTTCTGTATACAGTAAACTCTGTATATCACAACTCCGGATATAGCGAAATTCTAGATATGAGGAACTATATTTTCCTTCTTTGTTTTATTGTAAAAGTGTTATAATGGATATGACATGTTCCGGATATAAGAAACAAATGTAAATTGTCCTAAGAAGTTGGTTATAAACGGAGTCAACTGTAATATGAAAACGATATTTGAAGATACAATCATTTATAAAGAAGTTAAGAAGTCATCAGTATATAATAATTAGAAAGTATTTATAAAGTAAAGAATGTTAACGACAAGAAACGACTGTAATATTTTTAAAGATAAAATTATGACACTTACATTTCAGTTTAATCAGTTTTTAAATCAGTTAGATAGTTTTCCAGGAAACTTTAAAACTGGGTCATTGTGTTCCAATACCATAAATATAAATTACTTGCTATAATTCGATATACATGTATGAAGCATTGATGCCCCTCTGTCTGTACTTGCAAGGCTGCTAAATAACTGTGTTTATAAACTTAAACAAGATCACAGGCTTGAAACTCTCCCAGGTGTTCAGTTTGAAAAAAATATTGCGATTGAACAGAGGTTACAAAAGAGTTTATAGAGGTAACCAATGAGTTTGTAGAGGTAACCAAAGAGTTTGTAGAGGTCACCAAAGAGTTTGTAGAGGTAACCAAGGAGTTTGTAGAGGTTACTGAGGAGTTTGCAGAGGTAACCAAAAAGTTTGTAGGGTTAACAGAAATAACCAAAAAGTTTGTAGAGGTAACATAAATAACCAAAGAGTTTGTAGAGGTAACAGAGGAAACCAATGAGTTTGTAGAGGTAACAGAGGTTTCAAAAGAGTTTGTAGAGGTAACCAATGAGTTTGTAGAGGTAACTAAAGAGTCTATAGAGGTTACTGAGGAGTTTGTAGAGGTAACCAAAGAGTTTGTAGAGGTAACAGAGGTAACCATTGGGTTTGTAGAGGTAACCAAAAAGTTTGTAGAGGTAACAGAGGTAACCAATGAGTTTGCAGAAGTATTCAATGAGTTTGCAGAGGTTACTATAGAGTTTGTAGAGAAAACCAAAGCCGATGATTAATATTCAGTATTCAATATAGTTTCCTTTTGCTTGCAGAAAGATAAACAGACCGTAATGGAAAAGTAACAAAAGATTAACTAGAAAATGAATACAAAAGACAAGCAAGGTCATTACTTGGTGAATATGACGGCGTCTCACAGTCCATTTTCGTCCCTTTGAATGTTTCTGCATACAGTGGTTCTGGTTCAACGTTTGATATATGTCCCAAATCTGAAATAAAGAGTGTTGAACTTCATTTTGCTACATGTTACAATAAAGTCTGGGCCTATTTATCACTATTTCTAATAAGCTCATCTTTTTTTAATTCTTATTCAAACCCCATTAGATCTCTAACATAAGGATTACAAAAACACCAAAGATAACACAAGAAAGGAGCCAATCAGAAGCATCATCTCTATGACTGTAAAAGTTAACGTCATACTGTCCATCTAAACAGACCTCTTGCAGTGATACAGCTTCTTCTTTACATATAGGATCACAATATATGATAAAGCTAACTACATTCTACTTTATACATGAACTAGACACTTACACCCAAATATAATCTTTGCCTGATTACTGAGCACGGAACCAATATCATTCTCGGCTTTACAGTGGTATGTGTCCAAGTCTTTTATACCCTCTGCACCTTCTATTGTGAATTTGCCGCCAGTTATTGTATACCGATTGTCGAAAGCAGACGTTACTTCAGTTTTGTTAACGAAGTCAGAGCCTCTGTACCATTTATAGAGAGGATATGGATTTGCTGTAGCTGTACATTCAAGGTCAACAACTTCGACCCCTTCAAATACCTGTAAATAAATATAGTTCCACTGCACATAGTAACAATGATTTAGTTCGAATTTTAGTTAACAGCTACAGTTAACTCCATGTATAATGAATCCCTTGAGACCATTTAAATGTGCTCCTTAAATCCGGACAGTCGGACTATTGTTTTATCTTTACAGCGTTTTCATATGAAATAAAGAACAACAAAAAATCGGCCGAGAAAATATGTTCCTTATATGCCGAATTTCGTTATATCTGGAGTCGTATATACGGAGTTAACTGTAAATTGAACATTTATATATACATTATTTATTTGATATAATAAATTATACTAACGTTTTTGCGCTGAACTGAATCGTGCATTAAGGTAACATTATTATCATTATTTGTACATGTACATCCAACATTTGTTTCATTATCATGCATCTTTTTTATTGTCCACTTACTATGATATTTTCTGGCTGCACAAAAATAGTTGGTCCTTTCTTTATATTTTGTACGTCTGCATCGTCGAGGCCATAGTCTAAAAAATAAATGAACAAAAACAAAATTGATTAAAACACAAAACCTGAAAAACAAAAACTGTCCGCAATTACTTGTATACGCAAAACTAAACTTTTGACAGCAACTAAAAGATTTACAAATGTTTTGTTTGATTTGACCTAGTGACCTGTTTTAAACTCCAGGTAACCCAGATTCGAACTTGAATTAGAAATTATAAAAGAAAATACACGATGATTGGGTTGTAAATGTGGCCTCTATGGCATACACAAGGTTTTTCTATGATTTGACCTAGAAACCTTGTTTTTTGTCTCAGATCACTTATATTCAAGTTCGACCTAGATCTTACCAAGACAATCATTCTGACCACGTTTCTTGAAGGTCGATTGAAAAATGAAAACTCTATTGCATACACGAAGTTTTTTTCTATAAGTTGACCCGGTGACCTAGTTTTTATCCAAAATGGCCAATATTAAACAGACATGGGGTAATGGAATAATGTAATTGTAATTGACTGTAATTAATTACAAAATTCGCTGTAATTAAATGCAATTTGTAATTGAAGAATTTTTTAATTATATGTAATTTTAATTTGATTAATTACATCATAAAAAAACATGTAATTTCAATTACTTTTCAATTACTTTGATCAAATTTTAAATATAAATACCAGTAAATTAAAGTGCATAATTAGAAACAATACACACTGGTGGAAACACAACATTTGAAATTGTACACAAAGGAAGTAAATAAATAAATAAAAAGCCGTTATGCTTAGTGAAGAAATTTGAAATTTAATACATGAATAACCGCATTTCATAACCCAGAATCACACAGAACAGAACAAATTCTTCATTATCATAACTGAAATTGTACATAGTGTTGTTTTGTTATCAACATGTCATAGAGTGCCAGGTGGATTAACTGAATCTGATTAATCCCTGTCCCCTGGTCACAGGTACAACTGACTAAGACAATAGAGGTGACATCTGCTATTATAATCATATAAAAAGTAAATGAGTTTTTGATAAGTATTTTTAACAGCTGTCTCTCAAATTGAAGCTTCACTATTTTTCCAGATAGTTAGTAGGTAGAAGATAAAGAAATGGCATTCATAAAATATTCTGAAACATTTTGAAGTTCCCGAAAATGTTGGTTCTCGAAACTTTATTTATCAATGCATTGTTACTGCACACATCATGACGGTTGGTGGAGGCAACTTGCATAGATCAAGGGTACATAACAGTCTATTTTAAATAAAAGTCCTTGCAAATTTACCACAAAGAGTAAAACTATTCATAATTTGCAAATTGTATGAGAGATAGTCCTCTAACATTTCACCAACATGACTCTTGTACCTCAGCGCTTACAACACCACCTAGCCGTGGTCCTTTGCATCATTTCTAACCTGTTTGTGTCAGCTTGGAAATATGGACTCAAAACATGGTAAACATACTTTAACTGGGGTCTGACAAGTGTCTTATAGGCAAGTCTTTTGGTAGCTTTGGGGGCCACAGTCAAATTCCTTTTTTAACTGAGCCAAGTGTGTGAGATTGTTAAAAAAAACACGCTGTAATGTTATGTAAACTTTGAAAGATGAATGAAAAAAACTCAAATAATTTGTTATTTAATTAATTACATTTGTCATGTAATTGTAATTCAATTAATTACATTATAAAATCTTTGTTATGGTGATTGTAATTTAATTGAAGACTTTCTTAATGTAATTGTAATTTAATTTATTACATTTCAATGTAATTAACCCTATGTCTGATACTGAATTAGAAAACCATTCGTGAAACACTGAATACGCAAGAGTATGTTTTTTTTTTATCTTTTTCATGCGTTTTTATACAATTAAAATGTGCCTTACAGCAAAATATTCCAATATTAAACTTTGTGATTTCATTGGCCGTTAAAGGGTTACTAACGTGTTTCATATGGTAGCGCAGACAAAGATAAAAAACGTGTTTCAAACTATAGATTAATACCACACTTAAAATAGCACTTTTAGTCAAAATGGATGAAAGACTATATAGATATTTGTAGATATTATCTATAACTAAAAAAAATGCGTGTTTGCTGAAGCAGTAAACGCCTTAAGACATGCAGAACATTAACTGATTTTAAATATGGCCTTCAAAAAAGGCATTATGAAACAAAACACAAGCAAACACGACAAACAGTCATCGTATTACTATTATATTAAAATGTGACCGAATTTATAGGGTAGATTTAAAATCCTGTTTCAGATAAACAGTTAAACACAATAGAAAAGTGTTTCATTATATATCAGCATACATTATGTCACAACCATAATAAAAAAGTTTGAATGTATTTAGAACAAATATCATTTTGCTAGACATAAATGATTCCTTTATATGCATGCACACAATTAATTTATACTTACTAAAGTCTCTGTTCATAATATCGAGGCCCTGGGCCTGAGATCTGGGGATTTCACAGACATAATTGGCCAGTACACTCGCAGAAATGTTTGTCCATCTGTACTCTATCTCTGTATATGAAGTATTAATTTAATGATAGCAATATAATGATTGTATGCTTATATATGAACATTGTTACTCAAGGATTAAAATACAGCGTACAGTTATCTAGGATATTTAGGAAAAATAAAGAATATCGGGCTAGGTTTTAGGAGCAAAAAATCTACGAAAGAAAAACGAAATTAAGTGATGAATAAATATGTCCTTAGTTAAATTTTAGAAATAGACAAAGTATAATATTGAAAGGTAAAAACCTTACTCTTCTTGCAGATGATTTGTTATAGTTTGTTATTGCAAGTAAAATTTTTGAATTAATGTAAGAGCTATCATTAAAATAATGAACACTACGCAGGCGTACGATCTTTTTACATCTAAAGCTATTAAAGGTTACCGGTGTATACATATGCAATCCTATAAATTTTCTCCTCCACAGGCGGCGCTTTGTCGTTTAACCAGAAAGTTGGACGACCATCATTGTAGCTGCGATCGCCTTCCCAGTACAGCCGACCGAGGAAATATTGACCGGATGTGT
This sequence comes from Saxidomus purpurata, assembly GCA_022818135.1. Lineage (NCBI taxonomy): Eukaryota > Metazoa > Mollusca > Bivalvia > Venerida > Veneridae > Saxidomus > Saxidomus purpurata. Next base: position 49,522,140 of record JAFMSR010000004.1, read on the forward strand.
AAAAGTAGGCGTTTCTACAAAAGACGTGTAAAGGTACGTATAAGTGTAGGCTTGTTCTGCTATAAGAACGTGTGAATTACATTTGTCTAATATAGGGCGTGTAAAAGTACATGTGTCTACTGTAAGAACGTGTAAAAGTATGCATGTTTACATATATCAGAATGATCATGATTGCATAGTATGCACATTTTGTTGACGGTCGGTTTGGAAGTTTCACGCACAGTCCGTATAAATTTGTAGGTTCATCCTTATAAACGTGTTAGTACCAGTGGCGCGATATACTTCACCCGTCCCCCGTCCCCCGTCCCCCGTCCCCCTTACATACATCTTTTTCTTATTTTTTTTTTTGTTTTGTTTTTTTTTTTTTTTTTTTTTTTTTTTGGTTTTGTTGTGTGGGGGGTGGGGGTTGTTTGGGGGGGGGGGGGGGGGGGGGGGGGGGGGGGGGGGGGGGGGGGGGGGGGGGGGGGGGGGGTGGGTGTTTTGTGTGTTTTTTGTGTGTGGGTGTGTGGGGGGTGTTGTTGGTGGGGGGGGGGGTGTGTGGGTTGTGTTTGTTTTTTTTTGTTTGTTTTTTTTTTTGTTTTTTTTTTTTTTTTTTTTTTTTTTTTTTTTTTTTTTTTTTTTTTTTTTTTTTTTTTTTTTTTTTTTTTTTTTTTTTTTTTTTTTTTTTTTTTTTTTTTTTTTTTTTTTTTTTTTTTTTTTTTTTTTTTTTTTTTTTTTTTTTTTTTTTTTTTTTTTTTTTTTTTTTTTTTTTTTTTTTTTTTTTTTTTTTTTTTTTTTTTTTTTTTTTTTTTTTTTTTTTTTTTTTTTTTTTTTTTTTTTTTTTTTTTTTTTTTTTTTTTTTTTTTTTTTTTTGTTTTTTTTTTTTTTTTTTTTTTTTTTTTTTTTTTTTTTTTTTTTTTTTTTTTTTTTTTTTTTTTTTTTTTTTTTTTTTTTTTTTTTTTTTTTTTTTTTTTTTTTTTTTTTTTTTTTTTTTTTTTTTTTTTTTTTTTTTTTTTTTTTTTTTTTTTTTTTTTTTTTTTTTTTTTTTTTTTTTTTTTTTTTTTTTTTTTTTTTTTTTTTTTTTTTTTTTTTTTTTTTTTTTTTTTTTTTTTTTTTTTTTTTTTTTTTTTTTTTTTTTTTTTTTTTTTTTTTTTTTTTTTTTTTTTTTTTTTTTTTTTTTTTTTTTTTTTTTTTTTTTTTTTTTTTTTTTTTTTTTTTTTTTTTTTTTTTTTTTTTTTTTTTTTTTTTTTTTTTTTTTTTTTTTTTTTTTTTTTTTTTTTTTTTTTTTTTTTTTTTTTTTTTTTTTTTTTTTTTTTTTTTTTTTTTTTTTTTTTTTTTTTTTTTTTTTTTTTTTTTTTTTTTTTTTTTTTTTTTTTTTTTTTTTTTTTTTTTTTTTTTTTTTTTTTTTTTTTTTTTTTTTTTTTTTTTTTTTTTTTTTTTTTTTTTTTTTTTTTTTTTTTTTTTTTTTTTTTTTTTTTTTTTTTTTTTTTTTTTTTTTTTTTTTTTTTTTTTTTTTTTTTTTTTTTTTTTTTTTTTTTTTTTTTTTTTTTTTTTTTTTTTTTTTTTTTTTTTTTTTTTTTTTTTTTTTTTTTTTTTTTTTTTTTTTTTTTTTTTTTTTTTTTTTTTTTTTTTTTTTTTTTTTTTTTTTTTTTTTTTTTTTTTTTTTTTTTTTTTTTTTTTTTTTTTTTTTTTTTTTTTTTTTTTTTTTTTTTTTTTTTTTTTTTTTTTTTTTTTTTTTTTTTTTTTTTTTTTTTTTTTTTTTTTTTTTTTTTTTTTTTTTTTTTTTTTTTTTTTTTTTTTTTTTTTTTTTTTTTTTTTTTTTTTTTTTTTTTTTTTTTTTTTTTTTTTTTTTTTTTTTTTTTGTTTGTTTTTTTTTTTTTTTTTTTTTTTTTTTTTTTTTTTTTTTTTTTTTTTTTTTTTTTTTTTTTTTTTTTTTTTTTTTTTTTTTTTTTTTTTTTTTTTTTTTTTTTTTTTTTTTTTTTTTTTTTTTTTTTTTTTTTTTTTTTTTTTTTTTTTTTTTTTTTTTTTTTTTTTTTTTTTTTTTTTTTTTTTTTTTTTTTTTTTTTTTTTTTTTTTTTTTTTTTTTTTTTTTTTTTTTTTTTTTTTTTTTTTTTTTTTTTTTTTTTTTTTTTTTTTTTTTTTTTTTTTTTTTTTTTTTTTTTTTTTTTTTTTTTTTTTTTTTTTTTTTTTTTTTTTTTTTTTTTTTTTTTTTTTTTTTTTTTTTTTTTTTTTTTTTTTTTTTTTTTTTTTTTTTTTTTTTTTTTTTTTTTTTTTTTTTTTTTTTTTTTTTTTTTTTTTTTTTTTTTTTTTTTTTTTTTTTTTTTTTTTTTTTTTTTTTTTTTTTTTTTTTTATTTTTTTTTTTTTTTTTTTTTTTTTTTTTTTTTTTTTTTTTTTTTTTTTTTTTTTTTTTTTTTTTTTTTTTTTTTTTTTTTTTTTTTTTTTTTTTTTTTTTTTTTTTTTTTTTTTTTTTTTTTTTTTTTTTTTTTTTTTTTTTTTTTTTTTTTTTTTTTTTTTTTTTTTTTTTTTTTTTTTTTTTTTTTTTTTTTTTTTATTTTTTTTTTTTTTTTTTTTTTTTTTTTTTTTTTTTTTTTTTTTTTTTTTTTTTTTTTTTTTTTTTTTTTTTTTTTTTTTTTTTTTTTTTTTTTTTTTTTTTTTTTTTTTTTTTTTTTTTTTTTTTTTTTTTTTTTTTTTTTTTTTTTTTTTTTTTTTTTTTTTTTTTTTTTTTTTTTTTTTTTTTTTTTTTTTTTTTTTTTTTTTTTTTTTTTTTTTTTTTTTTTTTTTTTTTTTTTTTTTTTTTTTTTTTTTTTTTTTTTTTTTTTTTTTTTTTTTTTTTTTTTTTTTTTTTTTTTTTTTTTTTTTTTTTTTTTTTTTTTTTTTTTTTTTTTTTTTTTTTTTTTTTTTTTTTTTTTTTTTTTTTTTTTTTTTTTTTTTTTTTTTTTTTTTTTTTTTTTTTTTTTTTTTTTTTTTTTTTTTTTTTTTTTTTTTTTTTTTTTTTTTTTTTTTTTTTTTTTTTTTTTTTTTTTTTTTTTTTTTTTTTTTTTTTTTTTTTTTTTTTTTTTTTTTTTTTTTTTTTTTTTTTTTTTTTTTTTTTTTTTTTTTTTTTTTTTTTTTTTTTTTTTTTTTTTTTTTTTTTTTTTTTTTTTTTTTTTTTTTTTTTTTTTTTTTTTTTTTTTTTTTTTTTTTTTTTTTTTTTTTTTTTTTTTTTTTTTTTTTTTTTTTTTTTTTTTTTTTTTTTTTTTTTTTTTTTTTTTTTTTTTTTTTTTTTTTTTTTTTTTTTTTTTTTTTTTTTTTTTTTTTTTTTTTTTTTTTTTTTTTTTTTTTTTTTTTTTTTTTTTTTTTTTTTTTTTTTTTTTTTTTTTTTTTTTTTTTTTTTTTTTTTTTTTTTTTTTTTTTTTTTTTTTTTTTTTTTTTTTTTTTTTTTTTTTTTTTTTTTTTTTTTTTTTTTTTTTTTTTTTTTTTTTTTTTTTTTTTTTTTTTTTTTTTTTTTTTTTTTTTTTTTTTTTTTTTTTTTTTTTTTTTTTTTTTTTTTTTTTTTTTTTTTTTTTTTTTTTTTTTTTTTTTTTTTTTTTTTTTTTTTTTTTTTTTTTTTTTTTTTTTTTTTTTTTTTTTTTTTTTTTTTTTTAGGAAGAACAGAAGGACTTTTGTCTGTGCACATCACAGCATAAAACACATGATCAGCATAAAGGAGCAAAATAGTATAGTTCGACAACAATAGTGAAACAAAAACAACAACAACAGAGAAAATCGCCATAATATATGCTGTCAGTCATATAATACCAGTAAATTCACATTATGTGTGTATTGTGTGTTGAAATATGTTGTTGTCCACTGCATATTTAAAGCATATAGCAAAACGTTTTCACTTAAGTCATAGTCACTTGGTTTCAAATCAATCTACAGCAGGTTTGCTTTCCTACACATTTTCACGTACATACTAAAACACACTTACAAATTTGTTTAACCGGACTGTTAAGTGTAGCATTCACACATACATGTATGTATTTAAGTCATAGACTCATGCTTTTAGTATGCAATTGAACACATGTTGGAAAAAAACCACAAAGAGATTTGAAACCGAATGCCTATGGATTAAATACCTTGACAGTTTGTTGGCCATCATAAACTCGGAGACAAATTTATGTTCATTGTAGGAATCGACGCTGAGGAGTCTAGCCCCTGATCCCTGAAATATAGATATAATATAGAAACAGCCCGTAGACGTCTATATGATAAATGCAATACATGAACAGAACAGTCATGACGCCTGGAATTTAAATGTAGTACAGGAACAGAAATATCGTACACGCCTGGAATATAAATGCAAAGCAGAACTGTAGACGTAAAAAAATTAAATGCAATATATGAACGGTACAATTGTATACGCCTGGAATATAAATGCAATACAGGGAATGCACAATTGTAGACGCTTAAACTTAAATGCAATATAGCAAAGGAACAACCACAGACGCATGGAATATAAATGTAATGCAAGAATAGTAGACATACGGAAAAGAAATATGATACAGGACGAATTGTAGACGCTTCGATAAGAAGGGAACACTCGTTCTATCTCCTCCAAAGGAAATACACTCTTAAAACTAAAATATCACTTTTAACTGGTATTGTAGTTAATAAAATCTTACATTAATTCTATCGAAACATGAAATTTTAGCTTCAACATTTATGCAGAATTAAAACAATTTAAAATGCTATAATTGTTGTACATGTACTCCAAGTCTTAGTTGTTAAAAATCTAATTTGAAAAATATTTGAATGATATTACCGTTGAAAACGACAATCACAATTACAAGTTATCATTGATTTATACTCATAGAAAATGAAATGTTGCCGAAAGTATATTAAAAGTATATAGTAAGTAAGAATGCTTTTTTCCTAATGATGTCATTAGGACGTCTGTTTAGTCAAGGGGCTGGTAGGGTTTTATTGCAACGGAAAGCGCCAAAAAACTAATACTGGTTCCTGGTAGTTAATTTTATGGAGATTCTGAAAAGTGATTTCTTAAGGGTCGTAGCCTGACCAATGATGTCTAAAAATAGCTTTGAACAATGCTACCATGGCAGCAGCTGTTGTACTTGAAAACAAGGGGGTCATGTGAATTAAATGTATATAAAACAAGTTTTAATCACTGTTAACATGTAAGACGTACTTATTTATCGCAATAAATAATTAAGTTCTATCTTACTTATTGATATTTGCGAATTGGTCAAGGCCCCTCTCTGACCCAGAGGTCAAAGGTCAAGAGAACCCAAATTTCAGTGTAATTTTCACAATTTCCACGACATTTTTCCTTTTAATTACGTTAAAAAAGATTAAAATTGTACCAAAATGCTCCTTGTTAATATATCTTTATATTTTCGTTATAGTCCGACAGTATCATAACAATCGGATATCACGCTGTCCTAGCAACCATAGATAAAGAAAGACATTCTAATTTTTTCACAATCATTTAAAAAAGTGTAATCTAAGCGACAATGTACAAATGGCAGCATTTTTCAAAGCTATTTTTGGACAACATTGGTCAGGCTACGACCCTTAAGAAATCACTTTTCAGAATCCCCATAAAATTTCCTACCAGAAACCAGTTTTAGTTTATTGGCGCTTTCCGTTGCAATAAAACCATACCAGCCCCTTGACTAGTTGTAAATGACGTCATTTCCTGACGCTTTGTTTTGTATTTCATTTCTAAGCTTGTCATAAAGATGGTCAACATGTAAATTGTAAAAGTGCAGACAAATTTCTTGAAAAAGGCAGTATTGCCGAAAATTTGAAGTAAAGAGTTGTTTTAAACAGAAAAGCAGTTTTGTTTTAATTATGGTTTAAGCATGTTTCCAGACCACTATTCAATGTGGTTGTTTTGTAGAGCAATACAATGCATAACTTTACAGTGAACATTTAAATCTCTTACAATATAAATCCTTTCATTTATATTACTAAAACATATCTAAATATATACAGGTATATTAAAAGAAATGACAATTATAGCTATATTGAAGAAAGTTAAGATATCAAAACAAAGATAAAATCTCGTTAGTATTTGTACACTGTATTCGATTTACATTTTGTACTTGTAATGGTATGAAATGGGCGCAACAAGATATTTGTTTTCATTGAGATTCAGAGACTAATTCAGTAGTATAAAAGACCGGTAATAGACAGATAAATAGATACGGGTCGTACCGATTATACCTCGAACGAGGTTGGTGGACCTAATAGGCACAATTACAAAGATAAATAGATATATTTTATTTCAACCCGGAAGGTCTGGTCTGAGACCCATGTGGTATGTATAAGTGCATATAAACAAATATGGCATAACAGTCCATACTATTGTTTGAATTACTATATGGAAACAATTCAAAGAGTCACAGTGCTATAATAATAATGATGTATATTACATTTTATCTATGTGTTGAAAAGGTATTAAAAGTCCAAAAGTATATGTTGAAACATGTTAATTAGTGGATGTTTCGGCCTTCGTGATATATTCTTACGCATAAGACCTCCAAACTCGGGTTATTTCTACGATAAACAAAACATGGATACATATTATTTCTTAAATAATAGATGTGTAAAAGGCTAAATAATACAGGAGTGAAATATGTTAACCTTTTTTATTCTAAATAGTTCCAACTATTAGACCTCTAGAGAAATCGAAACATCGAAATAGTTTTAAGAATGAATGTGAGCGAATTTGTGTGCTTATTTATTTCCAACTTATGCCTTGTTTTGCTATGAAAGATCTTTCAAGTTCTCTCTTTATTTTTTATTTATCGATTGTGACGACCAATACACATACCCAACATGCAGCGTCTGCCTCCTCGAACACCCGGTCTTCTTCTACAAACTTGTAGCATGTGCTCTCGTGCAATACCCAGCCAGTGGGGCAGCCTGAAAGTAAAAAATGCCTAGTCTAAATTGTAGCTCAGCTTATTATTTGGCGATTGTAGTGGTCAAGTGTGTTCAGACGACAGGATATACTTAACCATATATCCTATACTGAACCATCAACTGTGCATTGTTGGTATCAATTTCAGTTCAAAGTCAATTTGATGAGACTACCGCTTGAATCGGGTGCAAAAGTCACCAAGCATCTAATCATTATAAGGCCATATCGAAGCATCATGATTAAAAAAAAGAAACAATTGTTTACACATTTTCCAAACTACATGATGGATTTTCAAATACAATGCATACTGTAGTTTAGCCCAAACGTTCATCACATTTGATTGCAGGACTCGAGGGACAATAAGATAACAAAATATTTGGGGAAGCAAACGTATATATGCGCATGCGCAGTTTGAATTGAGAGTCGGGGCAGAGCAGAGTGCTCACTTTATTTACAGTGAGTTATCGTTTGGGGAATGACACATTTATGAAGACTCTGAATAAAAGTTGTAATTATACACGCGTATTTTTTAACACATCGCATAATCTGACTGTTCCATAACACAGGTTAGATTGTGTGTATATTGTCGTTTTCTTACATTCTATTAACCCTTTCACTTCTGTATGCAAATGATCTGTCTGTACAACCGGAAGTGCAGATCATGATGAGCACATCCGTATAGTCTAAACATTGTGCCAGGAGAACTAAAATTTAAATATTTCATAAATTTAGATATTATATTTCTATACTTCTACTTTTTGGCAGATTTCACTAAACCTCGGTGACGTGCATTATTTCTAATTTTACAAACAGCGGGAGTCGTTAGAATAGCACAGCATGACGATAGTATTTATATAAACCGTGGGCCGCCAAACATACAGAGCTGGGTTAGTCAACCCCGGCATTTGTTTCACACTGAAATACAAAAACAGCAGTCAATGAAAATATATCAATATAGAGTATCTGAACGCTACGCTTCGTTAGTAAAATTTTAAAAATCGTGTCCATTTTCAAGTCCAAAGTTCAATGTAATTCAAAATGTTTGAAATTCTAGTGTATTGATAGTAGATTCTTTTTGTATTTGTTTATTAATAATTTCTTGTAAAATATCAAATAGTTAACTCATTTTGCAAATACATGTATGTCATTGTACTTAAACATAATTGCTTAAACGGCAAATGATGTTCAAGTTTTGAAAAGGGATTTTATAAACAAATTACACACTTAAAGAACGCCATAAGTAACTCCTGATGATACCTTTCAGTTTTGAATCTGTTTATTGTTATTGCCGTCTGTACATACATAGATTTGTTTGTTATTACGTTCAAATGTCAGTTGGTGATGTAGCTATCAAGTTTACTGTATGGTGTTATTATGGTAGTTTCTTGTGATCATATGTTCTTTTGTTGTGTTGTCAAGCCGGTTTCTTACGCACAAAGTTCTTGATATATATAGTTCTGTTATGTAAATACTTCATTGGATAAGTTGACAATGTGTGAACCACGATGGGGGAAGTTGGCCGGTTTTAGTTTTTTTAGGGTGGTCACAAAGTTATCAGCAAACAAAGACATGTCTATAAATCAATACGGTTTGACAGTTCTACAAAACTGCTTACAATACGAGTTTACTTTCTTTGAAAAGATCTGAATAGTGCTCTGAATGTGTTATGAACTCCGCTAAGTAATGATCCTGTACCCAAATTATTAATGTTAAGAATATTCTCTTAAAAATGAGGCTCAGTGTATTGGGAAAGGTTTCAGTATAGAAATTAATTAAAAACTTTTAAAACCTTGTTCTCTGAATCCACTGTTAAGTTTATCTCTTATTTAGCACAAATGTTCTTCTTATGCCACTGTCGTGCAGCGCCACTCTACAAAAGCAGTAACATTTACGATGATCGCTTACTTTAAAATGACGCCCTACTGGAAGTCTTCCCTCTGTAATTAATAAAAATCTGTAACCCCCCCCCTCAATACCATATCGGTACACATATGCATTATGCATGTTTGTCTAAATAGTTGTGAGATATATTAGTATTGGGTCCCCGGGAATAGTGCTAAGTAGAAACAATAAATATCTCCTACGAATTCAAACTTCTTGCATGCGGATAAATGAGGCACCATTACCACCTACTTTGTTCTAGATACAATTATGTTCTTTATGCTATGCTATGCTATGCTATGCTATGCTATGCTATGCTATGCTATGCTATGCCTATGCTATGCTATGCTATGCTATGCTATGCTATGCTATGCTATGCTATGCTATGCTATGCTATGCTATGCTATGCTATGCTATGCTATGCTATGCTATGCTATGCTATGCTATGCTATGCTATGCTATGCTATGCTATGCTATGCTATGCTGTGACAAAAACAACAATTTATTTACAAATACTGAAGAGATTTTACATTAAGTACATTACTCATCAGTATTTTCAATATATCTCAAATAAGACAGCATTATTGCGAACACCTATTTTTGTTATAATTTTGTAATTCCTGCTATATTTTTTAAAAATTTATAAACAGCCTCATACCAATTAGGCCGCATGCTTGTTAGGCACACTACAGTTAGGCACACTACAGTTAGTCTTACAGTACAGACATAGAATACGTCTCTGCTTATAGGTAGTTGCCTGTTAAAAGAAACATTATAGTTAAATGTTACTATTTGGGATACCTGCTAAAATGAACATACTATCTCTACATAAATTTAGAATATCTAATAGAAGTGTAATAATACATTTTCGGCATCAGATGGGTTATGATCTACTTTGCACCAATCAAATGTTACAGATGGAAGCGCGGTGAATGAAATGAATTAGTTTAATTGGAGGTTTTCTTTTCGGGTCAGTATTTGATTTGTTCTGTTATAAATGCAAACATTTCTGAACTCTCTAACCGTTCCATTCTGTGGTTTTGTTTGGGTCCTTCTTACAGATCTACAAAATTATTTTGTTGAAATACATAGAGGATATTTGTTTGTTTCAGTGAAATATCGATTTTATTTCACAAGTGAACACCAAACATTAATATTTTCACGAGTGGCGTAGCCACGAGTGAAAATGTCATTTGTTTGGTGTTCACGAGTGAAATAAAATCAATATTTCACTGAAACAAACAAATTTTCTTTTTATTTTATGTTTTTTGGCAAAATATTCAGTAAAATTTGGAATTATAGCATTTCTTATTCCCCATGGAGAACCCCAGAATGATTACTACCATCATTACTGAAAACGCAACAAAAGTAGTTCAAAATATTTTGATTATTTCAGATAAAAGTATTTAAGAAGTCATATCTATCTTTATCATACAACGAAAAGGAAACATCAGTTCATTACATAAAGCCCTCAATTGATTTTTTTTATGAAATAAGTCTGCACTTCGTCACACCATGAATTGTGGAGTAATACTCAATCAGTTGTTCATTCATAAAAAAATGCTCGGTCCAGGGCTGACCTAAGTGCAAAATTTGTCACAATTTCATGCATTTGTGAATAATGAGTGACTGTAGAGGTAGTTTTCCACTTTTTATAGGTGACTTATAGGTTTCAGACCGTGATCAAGTATTAAGACAATACTGTGAAAATTGGATGGTGGTGAAAAAAAATTAAAATCAACTTTTTCTCAAATTTTGATTCAAAATTGCTATGGGTGGATAGAAAATGATCTAACTAAGAAAATGAATACCAACAACCCTATGTTTATATCAAAAATAAAAAAAATTACAGCCATTTTTCGATTTTATTTAATGTTCTATCACCGATAAATGAGGGGAAATATGTATCTCATTAGTTAGAAATTGGATAAAGCTAAGTATTTTAGCGTAATTAATCACTCACTGTCAATCATGTGTATGATACTTTTGTATGGAGGACGAGCTAGGGATTCTGGGTGTAAAATTACGGGACTTTTGTTTAGAATGTGGTTAAAAAGTAGTTCGGCAAAAACAGTGAAAATAAAAATGATATTTTCACTGCTTTGAAACAGTGAAATACCAATTTTATTTCACCGATATATTTCAGTATTTCACTGAACAGCATATAATAAAAACAGTTCATTTAGTATCCTTACACTATCCAATTAGATCTTATTTAGTTTCTTTTGCTGCGCCACTGTCACATTATCCTACATTAACTGTACTAGTTTAAGATACATAAATTCAAACCTTTCCTTATTTGCAGAAATGAATATTACTGCCCGTTTTGATAATTGCCTACTCATACAAAGTCATCCCATAAAAAAGCATACTTATTTTCTTCTTGCACATCATTTACGGTATTGACACGACCGACAAAATTCACCACCCATTATTTTCGCCCGAAAGCATGTTGCGACCTTTTTAAAAATTATACACGCATCGGAGATTTTCTAACGATTTAATATTTGTAGACGGTCGTGACTGCTATTCGTGACCTTGGAAGACCTTCATTTGGGTCAAAATAACTTTGTTTGTATTTGAATGGACGTTTAGCCCACTGATCATCAATTGATTTCAATATAAATAAAAGCTTCACGGAAAAAAGGAAGATACTTTATTTATTTATGTTTTTTTATTTGCTTCGGTAGGGTTGGCACGTGAGGGAGGTATTAATGTCGTGAGAACGTGCCACGACAATCGCCCGATCAAGTTTTCTGTTTTGCCTGTTTTCGCTCAAGCTATCTTTTTTTAGTTTGTGAGAACCTGCTGCCAGGCACTGAAGTCCACAATGTTGCGTATTGGCTCTTGTTAAGAGACAACTGATTCAAGAAAATGCAAATGAATCATATTTAAAACAACTGCTTATTTCTCTTTACATCTTCTGACTGACTATTTTGGCTCACATTAACTTCTCTTCAAGATTGTTTCTACGGGTTTGTTTTCGCGATATCTTAAGACAATAAACGGAAACAGGCCAAAGGTGCGTTCAGTTATTTAAAAGCACGTTACAGTTTTACGTCAGTCGACATTTAGTTTGACTTTTTCAACAAATATTTCAATTATATAGAAAACAAAAGTTCAGAATCTTGACTAGCTCAGCGACGAAATCGTTTTGACAAACGTTAGTGTAGAAGAAAAATGAGCTTCGATAGCTTACTGGTTTGAGAGTTCTCCTCTGGTACGGTATTGGTCCATGGTCCGAATCCGCGCCAGAGCAAAAGGGATATCTTTTTGTAAAGACACTAATCACACATGTACCTCAGTCCACCGAGCTATTAACGGAAATCAGCGATGAGTTTTTATTTCATACAAACAAAGAACTATATGAATTAAAAGAACCTGGAAAACATAATAGCGGTGGCTTATCAGCAAATGACTGATACTACGGTAAAATAACAACTCTGCAGTGCACTTCACCTTCTTTGCTCTCTTTTACCAACAAAATTAGTGAAATTTCGTAATTCAACCACCGCAAGTAACCGTACTTTAGAATCGGAAATGTATTTACTTATGGGCGAGTGCAGTGCCAGAAAAGCGAAGTTCAGTAAATTGCTTTTTTTTTTAATTTTCCGGTATATCGTTGACACGGGAAGCTTTTGCAAACATACGTTCTAAAGTGAGCAAATCAGTGCCATGCATTTTAATTTCAAAATTTTCGATATTAGGCCCAAACATTAGAAGTACTTATAATGTAGATATAACCTTTTGTCTCCTTATTACATTTTACCTTTGACCGTGATGTATATTTGCAATCTGTTCACGGGGTCAGTATGAAATGATGTATATTTGCAATGTGTTCAAGAGGTCAATATGAAATGATGTATATTTCCAATGTGTTCACGGGTTAATTTGTCTCTATGACCTTGATGTCTTCCAGTCTTAAAACAATTAGTAAGACAAATATGTACACATGAAAACTGTGTGGTTAAAACTTCTAGAAATGCCAAATAATAGGTTCCTTAAAAATGTCATTTATTCTTATATAAAGATGACATAAATGGTCATATAAACTGGGTTTCATCTTTGATGCAATGTCTCCAAATACATGGTTTTGTCATGCCTGGAATAACCAGTCTATTTACTTATAGCAAGTGTTGTTTTTTTGAAAATATTAAAAGATGTTTTTATTGATTTGCATTCAGCAATAAATTCAAACAGAGAGCTTTCTTATTACATACCTAAACAAGAATTTACATACAAAAAGTATCTAGATATGTTAGATCTTATGAAATTTAGAGTTGGTTCACATGGACTAGAAATTGAGGCAGGTGACACTGGAATATTTCCAGGCAAAACAGGATGTGTAAGGCATGTAATAAAGATGCGATTGGAGACGAATACCAGTTTTGTTATTGTATGAATCCAGCATTGTATTTACATAGAAATATTTCATAGGCCCATCTCAAAATAAGTTTTGTATTTTAATGTCCACAAAAAATGAAGAATTAGTAAAATCAATTGCAAAATTTCGTTTTTATACTTTCGATGAAAGAAAAAAACCCAAGTTAACACCACTTAGATGTAAATAATACGAAATATTCATATGGCAAAAAAGTATGTGATACTAGCTGTAGCTTGTATTAATATGCGTTTTCCAACATATTTTAGGGCTAAACTTTATGCTTTGACTGATAATCATTTGATCTGGCATTTATTTAAACATACTATACTTTTGTTTTATATATTCAAATGTATGTAGATATTTTTCGTGGACCGGAGGCTTTATAGCGAATTAACTTTTGCCATTGTCATGTACATATATTGTATGATATATATATGAAACAAAGATCTACACAAAAAAACTCAAGCAAAACAAGCAGTGTATCGTAAAAAGGAAAGCGGTATTTTAAGGTATGAAATATACTCTATTTCATAAATCTACAAGTTATATACAATCAAATGATAGGCATCAAATTTTGTCCCGTGCAGTTAAATTAAGTATAGGTGAACAATTACTATCCAAGCAGTTTTTTACAAACACACACCATAAGCATAATTGCTCGATTAAGCCCATCTTCTTTTTCTGTTGAAGTTCATCAATTTATATAAATAAATTACACAAAGTATCCATAGGTACCGCTGCATGGCAGTGCTCATTTCGGAATATGACTATCTTTATGCAGAACATTAACGTTTAAGAGAGCCAGTGATTTAAAAAAATATAACTTGCGAGCCAACCGATTCAATAAATAAAACGCTGTTTAAATCACTGGTTAACATGAGATTCGATATCTTTGTACGTGACCCAAGTTAATCTTGTAATGGCGTATTTCACCAGGGGCTTACATTAATGGTTAATAGTCCATTGACATTTGAATCTGAGACTACAAGAACTGAACAGAACAGAACATACATTTGATTTTTTAGATTTGAACCAATAAGGTTCATAATCCATAATTTATTACAACATACAGCCAAAAAGAAACAAAGTACTAATTAACCTCGGAGTAAATACAATTTGATTATTTGAGTATAGTTTATATTGTACTAAATTGCGAAAACAGTGTAAAGCTTTACCATCATTTGTCGGGCTGGAAACCAACGGCCGTAAGGCCAACTTAAAAAGAACTCAATACAAAAACGACGACCCTTGAAATAGAATAAAAATATGGAGAAAATGTTCGTGTAAATTTGTTTCGCAAACGAAAATTCAAAATCTATTTAGAAAGACGTTTGCTTCTATTTCAGTGTATTTTTATAAATAGTTAATTTTTGACATTTCATGGATATAAGAGCAAAACTAATATTGAAATATTTAATGAGCCTCTAGGTCAAATATTCAATTTTTTTACGCTTTCATAGTAACATTTACATACACATTAATTTTGATTTTCAGTCACCTTTCGGTTTTATAAATGCTTTTAACTTGATTGTTTTTATCATTTGTCCGCTACTTCCAAATTCTAACATAAGATAATTTACTTATATCATTTTTAACTTAAAAGTCACATTTGCATACCTATTGAGAAAAACTGTCCTTTAATTCCATGAATAATCCCAATTAAAAGAAACGCCAAAAAATGTAACTCCAACATAGTTATATCGTCATTTTGAAAAAAGTTTAAATCAGTAACGTATACGAAGCCACGACAAAAAAGTATTAATAACGAAGTGGGTTTTTACAATCAACCCTCTTTTCGCTACGGCTGCAATCATGCATGAAAGTCATTTTTTGTAAAATTCCAACTGGATTTAATGGTAAAATTATTGTTACTTCCGTGATTGATATTACAAAAAGCGACGGTAAAGATAATTATATAGGCCTATATTGTCTTTCAGAAAATATCAGTTGAAAATTGTTTATATAGCGTAAGGTTATAACCTAATGTTTTTGCAGCTTTCTAAAGATATGACGGTACCAAGTGCTACAAAAACAACGTGTCTAAAATCAGCTAAGCATCCAATTAAGTTGTAACATATATCACATTATTGTTAAAAACGTCTCATATATAATTATATCTGTCAAACCCTGCTATACTATTTTAATTAAAAGAAAGAAAAAATACTATACTGTATATCAGGACTTCAATGTTACCAATATTTTACCGTTTGCATTGCCTTCAGTGATCAGTTTGAATTTACCTAAGAGAGTCGTATATATGTTTTATATGCATTGGTCTCATAAACTGCAATATGGTAGTAATCATATACCCTGGTGAGATTACGTTTATGGAAGCGCTGCTTATCAGTTCATCGTTGATCAAGGGTGTTAGCCGATTTTAAGGCAATTTTTACATGCACCGTAGAGCTGTGTTTCCTCCTTTCAATTACTTACTCTTGCTACATTCTATGGCATTTTTAGGTAAACTTTAGCAATGGTAACCTGACTTTTTTACTGTGAAAATAGTCTTAATGCATCAAGTGCTGTGATACTTAATACAACTTATCTCAGTATTGAGTAATTGGCATGGAACTCGGTTTAACTATGTAATAAGCTAATATAATATACTTCTGTGGGTACAAGATACATTATATGTTATTTGGTTTTTGAAGTGGTATATAGGGATATATATTGCCCACCTAGACTTATATTACTCGAGCCGTCAGGCGAGTGTAATATTATGTCGAGGCGGATAATATATCCCTATATACCACGTCAAAAACAAATAACAATTCTAATACCCTTCCCTTTCTTAAATTTTGAAAGATTCCGTTTTGTCTTTATTTATTTAACGGTTGAACGAAAGCATATCTTCAAATCCCATTATGATACCTCAATGTCACTTCGTGACGTCACAAATCAGTACAGACTTTGACGTACTGTACGCGAACACTCTCACGTTTAGCATGGGGTACAGTAACGGGATATGTCAAGTGTATATTACCGGCTTGTTTATCTATTCATTAAAAAAAATTATCTAAAAAATATATACATGTATCTTTAAATTACCACTTGCAGTGTTTACATTACCAAAACCGATTTATTTTATACCACGTAAATGACGCAGTAGTTAACATGACCTGTATTTCGAAACAATAGAAGTTGTTTCCAGGCATACTGTCGGTGTGTTCTCATTGTTAGTGTGAAGCGACACTGAACGGTCAAGAAAACTGATATCGCATCGTCTAACCAAAACAAAAATACTTTAATAAAATTATTTTAAGTTTCAAGGTTATAGGCACAATCCATAAACCTCTCTCGAAAATTGAAATAGATAATCTAAACCGGTGGTAACATTTCAAAAATGAAAAGAAATATTATTGATACTTTTCCTTCATGGTTGCTCTCACTTTATGATACTGCATCAACTGATAAATAGATTGAAGTGTGTAGGCCTTATCTCATGTGATATCTTGCTTTATGTATTTTCGTATTTTAGTCTGAAATAAATTCAATAAAGAAATAAATAATGTGTTTTTGAATGTTGGTCTTTCTGCGCAAACAGATATTTTGAGCAACCTTGAAGGCTGGTTGTATGAGAACATCATGACAAAGTACTCCATGGGAGAGGTTAAGATGTCTGCCGCTCATCCCGGATGTTGAGTGTTCGAGCCCAATTGGGGTCACGACCGTACCTCCTCATATAACACCAGTACTGGTTTTCTAGGAAGCGGACTCGAGAGTGACTCGATAAGTTACAGACTTTCTTCACAATCGAACTAAAATAAATAAGTGTAAACTAAATACTTTTGGAATATTTGTGTATTTTTGTACAGGTTAATGTTGAATTATGCCCCTTATACCTTGTTTATGTAAACATGATAATAGTAGTAATATCGAATTTTACCTATATATCATTTGTTTTAATACCGGCAAATGTTATGTTCGACCTTTACGTATCTATAATGTGATAAAGTAGTTGTAACCTATAGATTGCATGAACTTAGATATTATAGGAATGGGCGACACTCAAAATCCCCTCCGTCAAAATCCCCGTAGGCTAAAAATGGCATAGGAGTCTTAATCCCTTCGATAGATTTTTCATTTTTGACGAGAAAGAAGTGTGAATAAATGTGTAATTTCAATAATTTTAATTCTTTTCAGTCATTTGCTACAGTAAAGTAAAACTAGAGACAAATAAATCATTTAGTAATTTAAATCTTTTAATTTTTTTTTCATTCAATATATGCTTTACAACTTATAAAATCTATTGAGGGGATTATGAATACCTTGGAAAATCTATAGAAGGGAATATGACTGCTATGTCATTTTTGGACCAAAGGGGTTTTGACTGAGGGAAGTTTTAAGTACACTCTATAGGAATATCAAAGAAACCGCCTGTTAGGCTCAACTACTCTCGAATTAAAAGAGTATACATGGTCCGATAATAATATTAAAAGTCGCTCTAATGACGATAAGTTAATGCAATTTTATAAGACTGCAATATGTGTATGTTGAGTGGTAATTATGATAGAGAGCTGTGAAATAGTATATTGCTATCTTATTATGCAAGAGAAACTGCAGCTTTTCACAAAGTTTCTCATATATATTTTATTTGCCTCCGAGTATTACTATTCTAAGAAGAGCAAAGAAAACTGTTCCAACGCAGAAATGTGTGAAATCTAGAAGACAGCTTCATGGGGAAGTTAACAAAACAATATTTCTATTGGTATAAAAAGCAATGTAATTTGCTTTCAGACCTAAATTACCGTAATCCATAAACATTTTGGGAAAATATTGGTATTATAGCTGATCGCAATATTAAAATCAAAATGCAAGCTGTACAAATAATTTAATAAGATGTATCAAGCATTTGATACTGTACGGAAGACTGGTGTAAAATGGCCCTGGTCGAAATAAATAACGAACCTATAGACTGTTTATGACCAATTTTTGTGCAGACCAGTACTGTCAAATGCATTTGTCATTTACCCATAGATTTGCACTAGCTTCGTGTAGGTGCGATGTAGCACCCATAAAGCTTGAAACTGGTCGTTGTGCTGATTGTGATGCAATGTGGTAGAATCAGCAATGCACGTCATCTCTCTCTCTCTCTTACAAAATTTTAATTGTTGAGAACCTGAATACACAAGAAGCTTTCTACTCGATCCTAGTTTCTATTATAAATGTGACATATTGTGCATGCAATGTATTGAATAAAATATTGATTAAACCAAACAAGAATAACTTATAATTTGTTATTAACACATTCATATTTGATAAGATCCCTAGCAAATCCCGCTTCAATATATTAAGACAAGCACTAACATATTTCAATGTCATTGTTTTTCAATGTCATTACTAATATATTCTACAAAGTAATAAAACTATGATTTATGGTAGGATTTATGTTTTGTTCAAATTATAATATAGCTTCCACTATAACATTATGATATATGATATACTAACTTATTCGACTTGTTTTTTATATTTCATTAATTATAAGAAATGATAAAAAAAATGTCTGCTAATCGGTGGGGATACCTGCTTGTTTATGCCATTTGTTTTACCAAAGCGCATTATAGTGCACCTTCATGAGCACTAATTTATTTTAGCGAGATTTTAGGCATGTATAATGATATAGATGTTATTACTAACATACTAATTTATAGATTAAATATAAATATGTTGAATAACAAATATACAGAACAGAACATATCGTTTATTACATTAAGGATTTAAACAAGTTCATTATCCATAGATACATCGGAATATCAAGATCATGTCAAGGCAATATAGATATGAAGCACATAAAAAAGACATAATGTTTATTAACCATGCAATATGAGGGTGACAATTACATAATATTATCACCATAGTTATTTATTATCAGTGAATAAATCAACTGTCTAATTCATATGTAGACACTCTGTCGCTTATATATTACTTTGCCTCAATAACTTATCTCCGTTTATAAGAGCACATTTTATAAACATGGATAAATTTGACGTGGTATTAAAATCACTAGATTTTTTAAAAGTTCAATATACTAATATAAGGCGACGAATAAAATATTCCGACAGATAACGTTTCCTAATGATCTTATTTTTCGCACATACCAGTATGAAGTAAAATTCATCTTCCACCTCACCTTTTGAACAAATTTGGCACTGCCTGTTCACTCTTTCAATTCTACTATTGCTGTATCTTCCAGTCTCATTGCAGATGCAATGCGTAGAAGTTCTCAATCTCGTAATTAGTAGCCTTTGTGATATAGGCAAAAGGTTTAAATAACCTTCCTACCCAAACATTTCGTTGCTCCTATCAATGTCACTTTTCCATTCCTGGAGAAAACAATCTATCACTCTCTGTTTAAAACATTGAATAGAATATGCTCTCTTGGTTTTCCCATAAGTACCGAAATCCATATACACCAAGAAATGTTTTGACCCTGTATGCCCAATTCTTTTTTCCAAGAAGACCATCATTGAAAAGTTCTAGATATACATACTTCACAATACAATTATCTGAATATAACACCTTTATCCAATGTTTCAGTATTTTGACACAAAAAGGGAACTTAGCAAAATGAATTTAATGAATGTAACATGAAGTAAAACACATTACATGAAGAGATCAATTACCAGTACATTCAAGTGCATCACAGGTTAGATAACGGCCTACTAGTCCCCATATATAGAAACATTACTGGCTGACAATTTCACATTAAGAAGTCTTTTACAAAACATAAACTGTACACTTTCAATATATTTTGATTTGGTGTGTCCCCGAACCTCAGCTGCACGACATGATATTGAACATACGAATAAATCAAACAACTAACATTTAACTTTAAGTGTAAAGTCGTAATATTTTTATGTTATAATTTAATTCATTCATAGCTTTAACCGCCTTACAAAACAAAGCAGTTGTTGGTTACAAATAATACTACGGTTAGAACAAAAAACAGTTTTCCAAATACCGGTAATTGAAAGACTCCCGATGTACTCCCATTTCTCATTTAAAAGTAAAGGACCTCTTTGCCTTAACACCATTTATTTTTTGTGAGATTGTCTAAATGTCAGCCCCACCGTCACAATAGCTTAAGGTTTCCGTCTAAATAAAACTGCAATTCTCAGCAGCGTAAAACATTAACATAACAAGTGTAAGATCACCTATTTTTAGCTCACCTGGCTTCGCCAGGGTGAGCTTTTCTAATTGATGATTGTCCGTCGTCCGTCAACATTTTGATTCAAATGACATCTCCTCTGAAACCACAAGGCCAATGATGATAAAACTATGCAAAGATGTTCCTTGCATAAAGCTCTACCAAAATTGTTCAAAGAATTTCATTCCATGCAGAACTCTGGTTGCTATGGCAACAAATAGGAACAAAAAAAAATCTTCTCTGAAACCACAAGGCCTAAGGCTTAGATATTTGGCATGTAGCAGTGTCTAGTGGATCTCTACCACGATTGTACAAATTATGACCCCCGGGTCAAAATTGACCCCGCGCGGGTGGTCACTTAGTTTTGCATAGGCTTTTTATAGGAAAAACTTGAAAATCTTCTTCTCTGAAAACACAAGACCTAGAGCTTAGATATTTGGCATGTAGCATTGGCTAGTGGACCTCTACCAAGAGTATTTAAATTATGACCCCCGGATCAAAATTGACCCCGCACGGGTGGTCACTTAGTTTTACATAGGCTTATATAGGAAAAACTTTAAAAATCTTCTTTTCTGAAACCACATGGCCTAGAGCTTAGATATTTAGCATGTAACATTGCCTAGTAGACCTCTTCAAAGTTTGTTGAAATAATGCCCCTGGGGTCAAAATTGACCTTGCTCGGGGGTGTCACATGTTTTACAAAGACATTTATAGGAAAACCTATTTGGTATATAACATTGTCTAGTGATCTTCCACCAGGCAAGTGGTCTTGTACCAAGTTGAGCGATATAGGGCCATCTTGGCCCTCTTGTTATACCACTGTTGGGACTCGAACACAAATATACCTCTATAAGAGCAAATAAAAATGGACCACTGAAGCAGAGAACATATTTCACCTTGCTTCAGGCCGATTGCTACTTCAAGAAAATGAGAAAAAGTGTTTCAGTGTCGTACCTGACTTTTTACATGGTCGTACATTGATCTTACTGCAAGTGACATTTTTCCTGCAATACCCAGATTGAACATTTTGTACCAAAGAGTGTTTCTGTTTATACTAAGATTTATTATTTTAGCCATAATGTCGAAGCCTAAAATTTCAAGTACATGAAACTGAAAATAAAAAGAAATGTGGAATAAAAACAGATAGGCTTGATTACAATTCAAATACTGATGTGGGGTTTTAATGATCAAAAAGTTTTTGCTAGAAATTTAAGAGGCCTCGTAAAGGTTATTATACACATTGCCTTTAAGCTGTATTGGACACGTTAAGAAGGTATGCACAAAAGCAAATGTAGTTCATATTTCGGGTATAAGCCTATTATTCTAAATTGAATAACGGAGAAAGAGATTTATTCCTTTGTCAACCATTTTACCGTTAGTTTAAGTTGTCAACGTAAAAGTTTTCAAGTTTAAGTCTAACTTGCTGAACAAATGACTTGAAATAGCCCAATAAGAATGTTTGGAACACTAGCAAGTTAGGGATATGAGTTTCGGCACCTACAATTCGCTTTATCGGCCAGTATTATCGACAATCAATCAATTGATTGCTACATATATAGTAACATATGCAATAAGGTCCAGAATCGCTCTACTGGACTGACTGGACTAGACTCTTCTAAAATGTTTTGTGAAACTCTTTTGGAACGTTATCAAGGAAAGCTAACAGGGTTCACTGTGACATAGACCTTGACCCCCTGTCACCCCCTCCAAAAAAGAAGGGACCACCAAGGGTTGGGTTGTTTAATAACCAACATCATAATGAAGAAACCTCTCTTTGTTTTAGAAATTTCGATTTAAAATCACATCTCCGATACGAAAAACAATATAGCTTTAGGCGTTTACGTTTAGCTTACATGTTAATCGCATACAAGTATAATAATTACAAGGGAAGTAATTTAATATATATTTAGTAAGTTTTCGTTCATTATTACTCGCACAAAGCCGAAAATTGTCGAATTTCGTAAAGGAATGATATTTGGAGAATCTGTTACATTCTGCAGTTATATGTTTCATCGTTACGATAAGCCACATATTTGAAATCTGTCTACCTTAGCGTATATAACTTGCATGGGGATATCTAAATGTGTAGCGCACTAAATCGCTCAAATGTATTATTTGAAGCAATCCCTTGTTCCCAGCATTTGTCATATTGAAATTCAATATTATTTGGAACAATTTGCGTCCATCTTACCTTTACGAGGAATACAGCAGGCTGGACGTATTCACCTAGAAGGTTGAACATATTGTATTTAACAAGGATTCTACAGATATCAGGTATGAACCCAATTTTTTGTCCCTTTCGGCATGTACAAATGAAATAAATCGTCTTGCAAGACACTAGGTACATTGTACTAATACGTTATGCGCGAAAACACGACAATACGCGGAGTTACGATGGCGATGCGCAATGTACGAAGTAACGATCGGGATACGCGAAGTCACGATGGCGATGCGCAATGATACGAAGACGATGCGCGAAGTTGCGATGGTAAAAAGTCTCGCTTATCGCACATTGTAACTTCGTTCATTCGCCCGCGTGACTTCGCGTATCGCCCTCTACTCCGTGATTGTGGGTATCGCAATCGTGCCTACGCGCATCGCATATCGACATCTTGACTTCGTGCATCTCGTATCACCTTTCAGTCAAGCAAGAAATTGACGATGGCAGTGCGTGAAGACACGATGGCAACGCGAAGTGACGTGGGCGATGCGCGAAGTGAAGATGGTTATACGTGAAGTGACAATTGCGAAGTGTCAATGGCACTAGCGAAGTCAAGATGGCGAAGTGCAACACGCGAAGTTAGGATGACGATACGCGAAGTGAGGATAACGATATGCAATGTTTCTCAATTGTTACTTCGCGCATCGTCATTGTGACATCGCGTATTAACAACGTACTCCGCTTTATCGCCTATAAATTATTTCAGAGAAGGCGATGACCCTAACGGATCACCGTACAAATAATATTTAGTGTTTGCCCTACATTTTCCTCCAATGAAAACGCGTAAAAATTTAAATTTCTGTCGGTCTATTTGCCATAAACATCTTACGGAGAATTCTATGTCACCACTATCCGAGATAGAGCCAGGCTCTATGGACCTGTTTTGCGCATGCGCAAACAGACCAGCCTCATTAATATTCATTACGCCATAGGAAACAAAAACAAACAACACAAAATAACATAACGATACCTTCTTTATAATCCTTATCTTTTTTTTAACTTTAGACATTTAAACAAGAAAGTAAACAAATGTTAGGCACTGTTCCCACAAAATTTAATTCCTCCGACTTGCATTAAAAAAGAAATACGCCGATTTATTGACAGCTGTTTATATATCGATTTGCGGAAATCAGCAAAAACAACATCGTCCTCCTTAAAAAAGTTAATGTCACTGACCCCACACTCCGTTTTCAGATATCTTTGAATGGCACTTGTAATTTGTACTAAAGTGTTAGGAGGATACAACTGTCCATCTTTTCTTTTTATTTCTACAATGAAACGTTGCAGCCAATAATTTAATATTGAGTAATCCTTGATAGTTCCAACATCCAAAGGAATGGGAAATCCAGGCTCGAGCGCAGTTTCGAAATTTGCGTTTCTGTTCTCTGCCCATTCTCTCCAAAGAGATACAGCCCAGTTGTTGGATTGTCTCGTTTTCTTCGGTATTGCATTCTTTTGTCGCTCTTTCAATTCTATAGATGAAACCAGGATTTGCAAATCGACCACACGTTTCTGAAAAAAATAAAACATAAAAATTCAGCCAAAGGGTTGCAATACAGCAAAGATGGCTGTTGTGTAAAGGTCATAATTTAATTAGATAAGACAGTTTTGCATCGATTGCTACAATTAAATTTATTTTCAGGATAGCTAGATCTACATGATACATGTAAATTATGTCACAGCGACAGTGGCATGCATTTACCTGTCTTTACATCTGGCATCAATTGCTGGGTTGATATACCCAGAAGCTGAGTTGATGTACATGGCTCTTGTTCGAAATAACCTGGAAAATCGTCAGACAAAAAATCAACCAAGTCCAAGTCCAAGTCAAAACTCGCATCCATTGCACCTACATGTGTAAAAACTGAGAGAAAAAAGTGAAGCGTGGTTAATTTCGCGCCAGTAAAGTGTGTTTGTAACAAACGTGCAGTGACTGCAGTGTGTACTACCAAATATGGTGTGGTAGTTTTTAGGCATGCGCCAACACGAACACGGGAGGCGTGGTTTAGATATAAGCACATGTAAACAAGCTGCACATAGTACAAAATGTAGGGCAAACACTAAGTCAGTTAGAGGCTAAAATAGAGAAATTTATACAACATAGAAACCCAGTCGGTCGCTAGCGCTACCCTCCTTTTGGTTTCTATATTGCATAAATTTCTCTATTTAGCCTCTAACTATTACATAAATGCACGAGCTATATTTACGAGGACATTTAATAGTACGTCATAATTAAATTAAGGAAAAATTTCTCGTCATTTATGACGTCATGATTGCTCTCGTGTCAAAATATTGCAGATTGTACAATGATTTTTTTCCTTCTTTGGTTAACTGACAAACGGAACGAGTCATGTTTAAAGTAACATTTTACAATAGCGCTGATTTTGCAGCGTAGTGGGCGTAAAATGTCTCCCCGGCTTTAATATTCTTTTAAATCTTTTGAAACGAATTCCAAAATGGTCGTTTCACTTCTATTGCTCTTGAGAAGGTTATTCGTTTAAGTTTATTTGTTTAATCGAATTGGTAATTACTTAAAATGTTAAACTGTGAATATTATTCAGTCGGATTGCTTTGTGCATCTTGTAGACAATGGACACAATAGTGCTATTATTGGTTTAAGACATCAATTAACCAACTTTGCGACTCGTGAACTCTGTTAGAATTGAGTATGAAACAAATTATCCTGCAAATCATTGTGTACTTTCGTTAATACAAAAATTCATATCAATACGTGTAAAGCGAGTTTGACTGTAGATCTACATGTATTTAACACTGCTATGAGAAAATAGAGCAAAACAAAACAAGTTCATTGCATGGAAGAAATGTTTAATCATAATAATGCTTTCTATTACAATGAAATAATGTTATTTTATGGTAAGCGTTTTAAAATGCATCTTAGTATATTACTTACTAAAATAATACAGTCGAATTTACAGAATGAATAAGTTTATTCCCAATGACTGATTACTGTAACACAGATTAGACTATATTGTAGTCAGACATGTTCATGTGGATAATGTTTCAACTGTTAAATATACAAACTTCTTATGTAAGTTTGATCAATTTCATCAGGCCTGACACTCCCTCAAAAACCAAAAGCCTACACGGGTTTTTCAAGTAATGGAGAGTGATAGGATATCTAATCCCGTCAGTCTCAGTCAGAAGTGTACGTAAGACATTACCACGTCGGTCAATCTGGATAACATTGTTGGAGTCACAACCACAGGCAAATATATTACCTCGGTCATCTACAGTGATACCAAACGCACATTCTACAACAGTATCAGTGAATACTGTGATGTTATCAAACTGGTTCCCCTTCTTGTCTACACTTAAAACCCCTTTCTCACTATCAGTAACGTACAGCCGTAAGTTGTCAACAGTAACAGTTATACTTTGGGGAAATGAGATTATATCTTGACCTAAATGATCTTTTTTAATCACACTCAGTGCCGAGCCTGACATATCGTACACTTTTACCTGACCTGGATCTTCACCATAACCCCCGCCGAAACAAATGTAGAGATGACCTTTACTACAACACATACCTCTACATTTATCACCTACATTGAATGAATGTGTCAGTGATAATGTTTTACCCACATACACAAACTGAACTTGTCTGGCATCCCGAAGAGTCAGTGCCACCTCCGACTTGCCTGTGTTACAAACACCATATGGACCACCAGATATATCTATCCAGTCGGTGATATTAAATGTGGAATTGAGGCGTTTGAGTTTGTCGTTGTCATAGTCTGTAATGAGAACCTGATTGTTGTCAAGAGAACAACAACCATAGACAACAGGAAGTACATTGTCACCTTTTACCTTTGTCTTATACTTCTCAAGAATCGTAGCTGTGTATGCAGTATTGGCATATGTATCATCATGTTTGATACCAACTAATGTTTCTATATCTTGGAGAATAGACTCAATTTCTGTATTCAACTCATAAAAAATGGACTGGTCCTCCTGACTGTCTAACGTCTCTATAACATTGTTACTATGCGAGATCTGCACTTGAGACTGTTTAATCTCAATAAAGAGTTCGGTTTCATTGTCATCACTTACTTCGTTAACCTTGTCCAACTGAAAATCAATCGATTTCAGCATGTCATCAATCGAGCTTATTTCAGTCTTAAGACTTTCTGTAGTCTGTCTATGTCTAGTATTGACCATGTCAACTGACTTTCTTTCCAATTCTTCCACTCTAACAATAACACGCCTCTTTAACTTACGGATATCGCTCACACAATCATCATGTTGTTTATTTAAAAAAGTAAGATTATTGTTCTTTTCTGACATAAAACGCTGTAGCTCCTGTCTTGTTTTCTCTAAGACTGTCTTGGCTTCCCGTCGTTCCGCTCCTTTCGCTATACCTTTAGCTATAGTCGGGATGTATTCTACACCGTCACATGATCTGAAAAAGTCAATATTCGATGATAACTTGCGTATTCTTTAAGCAAAGATTGGGGTGTAACACAGAGAAATTTAAACAAAGTAATCAGCGAAGCAAAAGATGTAGACCTATAAAGTATTTTTCCAATACTCATTGTAAAAACTTATCAGTAAGATTGAAGCGAATACTCAAATATTCGCACACGAATACAAGTTGGAGAATTCTGAAAGTAAATACGTTGCCCTGTGTACACTATGATTTGTAACAATTGATTTGATTTGGAGAAATTTGTTTTTGGAGAAAACCATAGTAAGAACGGTTCTAAATAGCTTTGGTGATATGCCAATGCTTAGTCAAACTAACTTGACATGACCTTTGGAGTATCGAGCTAATTTCGGACATGTGCAGACATCAGAAAGACTTAAATAATTAAGAACTCGAAACTTCGAAATGTTGGCCGCTAGCATATACGTAAAATGAAACGAACGTACATAATTATATCGAAGGAAAATTTTTGCAAACTTTTTTTTCAGAAGTTTTATCATAAGGACTTTAATAGCGATTACAAAATGGTCAGGTAGTAGACTTGCTGTATGTAAAACACCCCTAGCAAACTCGCATAAACCCTCCATCGGTCTGATTATTTGCAATTTTGACGTCTAGAGTGTCTGTCACAAATTATAAACAACCTTTACGTCAACCTTTAAGAATATGCTTTTAAGAACGAAATGTTATTTCGAAAAAAAACGAAATCTTATTTCATAAAAACGAAGTGTTATTTCGTAAAAACGAAATGTATTTCGTAATTACGAAATAAGATGTCGTTTTTACGAAATAAATATTTCGTTTTTACGAAATAAGATTTCGATTTTACGAAATATATATTTATTTCGTTTTTACGAAATAAGATTTCGATTTTACGAAATATATATTTATTTCGCTTTTACGAAATAAGATTTCGTTTTTACGAAATAAGATTTCGTTTTTACGAAATGTATTTCGTAATTACGAAATGTTATTTACGAAATAAGATTTCGATTTTACGAAATATATTTATTTCGTTTTTACGAAATGTATTTCGTAATTACGAAATGTTATTTCGTTTTTACGAAATCTTATTTCGTTTTTACGAAATTTTATTTCGTAATTACCAAATACATTTCGTTTCTACGAAATCCATTTCGTTTTTACGACATCTTATGTCGTAAATACGAAATAAAAAAAATGTATCACATGTCACTTCACGGGCACCGTAAAATTTTACCTTTACCTGTCTCAAAATCATATATGACCGTTTACACAGTGTCTTAGCGTACAGTAAGCCGAAACGGAAGTTGCTGATCTGTACGCTGATGATCAGTTAGTTGTTGGCACAAATTGAGGCCACCAAGGTCCAGATTTTGTATTGAAAGTTTATTTAAATTGTCTTTTTTGAAGAAGATATTTTTGGGGTAAGTGTACCTGTTATTTATACTTTCATTGTGATCATATTAAACAGGATGCATGCAACTTTGTAAAAATTACAAAAGAAATATTAAACAGTTACAGAAAATTTAGAACAATACATTCTTATATTCTCATTGTGTTCCTTGTTTGGTAACAATATGACTGTAACTTTTCTAGAATGTATTGGGTAGTTTCAAGATCCAACCTCTATATTTGTAGCGGGGGAATACATTTGCTGACAACATATTTATAATAATACATTATAAGTTACCCTAGCTACCCTTAAGCTTTTATAGCACATCGAATTTGATATGTCTTACATGAATTAGTTACAATATTTTTCAGGATACTGTTTAGGATGTGCATGGGATTTTGTCACAGTTTTGCATTAACTTGTCACTCAATATTGATACATCGTTATTATTAATTTTGTCTCTGGAATTTTATCTCTATAACCATATCATGGTTCAGCAACTTCGCAGCTCCTTCCCGCATGTCACTTCTTTGCCGGTACATATTGCTCGTCCAACACCATGTATAATGGCAGATTATATGATGACGGATATATGATTGCAGCTTCGTCCGTTTCATGATGGACTTGTAAAATGTCCTGTTTTACTATCATTATTGCTTAAACGCCAATCAATGCTAAGTAGTCTGATCTTCGGACACCTGGTTGGCTTGCATAATGCATGCCAATCATACAACGAAGGAAAGGGTCACCCATTCATCCGTTTCAACTAATTGTAACCATACATAACTCTGAATGACAGGATATGTTAATTTCGACCAATTGATGAGGTAGTCCATATGGTCCTCGTATGTCAATTTCGACCGATGGTCGTTCTTTACCAATATAACATCTTCTGGAGGCAAACCTAAAAAGACACAATGAAATTGTAAGCAATCACATAAAATCTATCTATTTTTTGCTGTTAATAATAATAAAACTCAGAGAAAATATTGGCTGATCAGTTCTGGGTTCAGACAGTTCCTGCCAATATGGCGCCTGTCATTGATTCACGATAGGTTCAAAGTAAAGACGTATCTAATGATTCGACACAGTATAGTTCAATTATTCCAGTGCCACTAGAATATTTGAGCTGTTTTCTTGATACAAAATATCAGCGTGTCTAACGCTAACATTGATTGATTTTCAAATCGGCTTTTATTGCTCAAAACTGGGTCCTAATGTAACCTTAAATTAGGACCCAGTTCAAAACTAGTATGTCATGCTTCATCTGTAGTAAGGATGCAAATACGGACCAGGACATACACTAAATCGTCTTGAACAGGCCCGATATGCATGAAAAATTACTTGAAGTGGGAAAAAAATGCAACTAGTAGCGGCTTTTTGAAACGTGGAAACCATGGCAGAAATAAAATTAATTTCTACTTGTTATCGTTAATTAATGATATAATCAAACACTAAATTTATCAGAAATATTAAACTATTTCGACAACTAAGCGTACAGATTGTTTTACACTTCTGCACAACTAACGATTGTGTACATTTGCAATAAGGCGTACAGTCGGGTCACTTTCAGTGACGGAACAAAACAGTTATTTTTTCTGCATCAAGACATTCAATCTCGATTCAAGGCAGTCTATGAGTCAGAAAAATATTTTTTTCTTCAACTTCGGTACAATTATAGACCAGAAACTATATATAGAATGAAATATGCGAACACAAAGTCAAACTTTCTCTGACCGTTTCGTCAATTTGACAGTGATCAAACTGGGAACGAAAGCCAATTGCAACTATATTACACCTTACTTGAAGCAAAAATGATCACAATAAAAGTATAAATAACTGGTACACTCACCCCAAAAATATCTCCTTCAAAAAAGACGATTTAAATAAACTTTCAATACAAAATCTAGACCGTGGTGGCCTCAATTTGTGCCAACAACTAACTGATCATCAGCGTACAGATCAGCAACTTCCGTTTCGGCTTACTGTACGCTAGGACACTGTGGTTTAATTGTCACTCTACGCTATTTCCTGGTGAATCATGAATACAGTTCGCATTCCTTAAGCTTCACCGTATTGGAAATCAAATTTGAGTACGTTTTTCGTGTTCACACACACTGTTTTTTTTTTATTGATAAACTATCTTATTTGATTTATCAAATTTATCAAGTTTGTAATTTGTACCACCTAAATCCTTAAAATTGAGTTATGCAATTGCAGTAGGAAGCAAAATGTTTTCATCCATTGAACGTAAAACCCTGATTTTAACGAGTCTACGTACACACATATTCAATATTTGCTTATTATGAATACTCGAAGGAAAAATGTATGATTTACCCGTGTTTAACAGCAACGCACACTGTGCAGCAAACCACGTCAAGATGGCCACAAAACATTTCTATCGTCTTCCCAGGATGTTCTGTGCACATTATTGTCGTTAACGCACTCGTGGGCGGTGCTTTTGCTCCTGATTTCTGGCTCTGTTTCGATTTCATGGCTGCCTTGTCAAGGACTGTGTGTGCACTGAGGAATTTGTTATGAAATTCAACGCATTTCTTACAAAAATATGTCTGGCACTCGATACATTGGTACTCCGCTTCTGAGTTGTTCCCATCTTTATCACACGGTGTGCACGTAAAGTCATGTACAACGTTAGAGGCTCCGATCTGGGATCTCGCCAATTCACCCCCACTTGTTATTTCGTGTGTTTATTTACTTGGAAATCGAAAGTAGCGGGTTTTACTTCGTGTACTATACTAGGAAAACGAAAGTTGCAGTATTGTTCACTCATTTCTCGCACAAGGAAAGCAAAACAATATTAATGTAGTGTAGTTCTCTAATTCACTGGGAATTAAAAAGTGGCCACACAAAGAAATGATTCCGTATTATTCCATTTTCCTCGAATAAAACGCGTACTCGGTTTGTTACACTGTAAGAGAAGTAACAGCTATTCAGAATATGCCTCACGTATGGTCCGATTACTTTCCCTGCCGAGTCGCATTGTAACAGTGTGACTGTGTATACTGTTTAAATATTCTCATTGTGAAATTGTCACTTTGTTCAAAATCAATTTTAAAGATGACTTCTTGTAAACAGGTGACTGTATGGAAAGCCAAATTTACATATTACATATTTATACATTTTTGTTATGTAGTACTGTAGAGTATTCTTCTGTTAGTTGTATTATAGTGTCAAAAAGCTTTAATCTTCTAGTGTGATCACTTCTTGAATAGAGAGACTTAAATTCCCTCGTACCGATCCATAATTTAAAATAAAGAGCGCATTATTTTAACAAAACCGTTTTCTAATTCTATAACAAAACAAAATTATTATAGATAAATATCTCTTTGAAAGAAATGAAATGTTTTTCGTTTGAATAGATGAATTAGACTAAAATTTATTTCCCTCGGTTCATAAACTCCGATAGGTGTGGCAGTTTGGTATCTCACGAAGTACTCGTGCTTGATAAAGAAGCGCGTAATTGCCAGTCAGCCTTGGGTACAGCTGACATAAGACGTTTATCTTTATAAATAAAGTATTAATGGCTCTATGACCTGTTTTCATGATGAATATTTTCATATTGTTCTATGATCACATTGTAAATGAGTTACATATGCATATTTCATATTGAAGTTTTCACAAGACGGTACTATTGGTGTTGCATAATGGTACGTTTCATTGTACATGTATATTCTAATATGCCTATGGTATATTTCTATAGTCAATTCGAGTGCATTAATATGATTAAAGCACTCGGAAAAGAAGGCGGAGTTTCGGACATGGAAGTAGCTCCTTCAGACTTTTCTAATTTACTCCCGCGCAGAAAATGAAATATAGAAATAGAAATAATGTCGGTAATGTGCCTGCGTAATAATTCACTCGGGCTTCGCCCTCGTGAATTATTCCGCCAGGCACATCACCTCCGGGGAATGCTTCAATTTCGATAAAGCACTGCAAGCCATAGATTATTTCTTAATAGAAGTATCTTTACATGTTAAGGTTTTTGTACTGAAATAAACAGCCGGTCTGTCGGTACCCGTGCGGAATATAACAAAAAATTTTTTGTTTCTTCTCCTGTATACGCTTTTTTGTTCATAAGGAAAGAGAGCACACTCTAATGAATTACAGAAATCTCTATTTATTAATACAGAGATGTGAATAACGGTTATTTAGATTTGACGCTATTGGCAAATGTACGGGGTTTTCATGGTCACATAGAATGGCATTTTTTTTTAATTTCTTTTTTTCAAATTTGGTCACCTAAGTTTCTCTGTATTGTAAGGACGGCCGATAAATCATATCTTTAAAACTTTTTATACTTTATATCAATTTATTTTTACAAGTTCATGTATACAAATATTCTAAATTTCTACTAAATTTTGTACCTGCATTATCTTCAATGCTATCTTTTTCTATCTTTATCTATGATGATCTTTTCTCTCGTAAATTCTTCTCTAACGACTTCCAAATCTGGAATCTGAATGCCGTTAAAACAAATGTCACGGGTATTTATACCTGTTTACATTCTATACATGACGTCAAAATGAAAGTAGGATTTTCCCGGAATAAATATCCGCCAATCAGATTTAACCAAGATGGCGGCCATTATAAATCGAGGAAACATGCTTTTAACAAGAGCATGTCAGAGTTGACAGTGAAACATTATCAACCACACATTCATTCAGCGTAGGACATTGTTGTAAAGGTATTTGTTGTTGTAAGAGTCATCTCTACTTTTGTTGTGGAGGAGGTCTATCTCAATGCGATGTTAATGATACTAAAATGCGTTACTTAGCCAGAAGATCGTACTGAGGAATGACGTCGTAAAAGGAACTTATATACATGGAAGTCAACGGTAGTTGTGATTTTTAACTGTGTATTTAATATTTGGTGTTCTCTTAATTAATTATTTTGAATATAATTAATTAACCATCATACAATTACATTGTTTATGTAAAATAAGGCGAGGCTTCCGGCTACGTGTGTGATGTTTTAGTATGATTGTTGGAAAAACAATCATATTGTTGAATAATAAAACATAACACTATCAAAACATTGTATACTTGTATCTAATATATTCATATTACTTTTTAGATTGGACATTAGACATTATGATTTAAAAGGAATCTTGGCTTTTCTTCAGTATTTTTCAGAGTCCAAGTTTGTGAAATTCGGGATTTGATGAACGAAAGAGCTTTCTTCAATACGGATACTTTCAAACCTCACTACTGATGGATCTTTAACGTTTCAAAGGGTACTATGTACAGAAAATAGTAACTTTAACCAACTTTAGATTGTTTACTAGTAGTTAGTATTTTTCAGTGTTGTATTCTCTTTTTTTAGCTCATAAGAGCTTATGTTTCTTGTACATGTCTTGCCGACTTAAAATAAACCTTACCTTATCTTATCTTATCTATCTTACTTACCTGACATCAAATTTCGATCTATGATCTAAATTCATATCCCAGCAGATTGTATCTGCCGAAATTTCTCTATCATGTACACGTGCCCCTTTGTCTAGTGGTTAAGGCATCCGCCTTGGGAGCGAGAGGTCGAACGTGCGAATCCCAGGTGGGGTCCGTACTAATATGGTTGGTTGGTGAGCCTTCTGCTACTTATGTAACGGTTACCGTATGTCTTATTGTCTCGTGTCTGGTATTAAAGGATATGATTTGGGAGGTAAAAGTGCTTAGAAAAGAAAATGTCTCATAAATCAGAAATGACTGGCCCTTAAAGTAAGGGTGATACTGTAATAAACAAACAGACTACCTGTACGTTTTATCATGCTTAGTAAATTTCGTACTACATTCGCTGAAAAATGATGAACCACGTACTTGTAATGAAGTGACCTTTTCCCAGTGCATTTGGATTGAGTCAGGTTTCGTCGATCCTAAAACCCTTTTTGATTGGCTACTGAAGCCTTAAAATGGCTGTGATAGCCCTGGAACGAACTCTTTTCTGTGTAAACAGGGAGTTTGCTCATGCGCATTTCATAATCAGACAAAATACGCTTGACTCCTGCAAGTATAAAGGTTTGAATGCAGTGACACATTTCATAAGAGTAGATTCTAAATTATTAACAGCTGTAAGTGTCTACATTGTAAAGGAACGTTTACCGAATGAATTACTTTGATCGGTGGTTTCGCTCAAATGTGATATCTAAGTTTCTGTTTACAATCAAATATTAAAACATTGCCGCCTCAGTGCCTAATATTTGAAGTAATAAGTAACCACCTGTAGCGCCTCACGTTCTCTGGACAAAGAACTACAAGACACACTGTTCGATTTATAATAAACAGCAACGTTTTAATCCAAAACTCCCTAACAGAAGGATACGTTATACTGCACTCTAAGTATGATAGCTAAACATTCTCTGAGCAGATAAACTATGCAGGTCTTTTATAGCATACGGATATTCCAAGAAGTCCTAAAATCTTTTATATAAGTTGCACGTCCTCGGCATACTGTTGCACGCATACATACCATCTATCATTA
Source organism: Saxidomus purpurata (assembly GCA_022818135.1). Classification (NCBI taxonomy): domain Eukaryota; kingdom Metazoa; phylum Mollusca; class Bivalvia; order Venerida; family Veneridae; genus Saxidomus; species Saxidomus purpurata. The sequence goes on from JAFMSR010000004.1 coordinate 49,556,974, forward strand.
ATATTTAACGATTTATTTGAAACTTAAGATTGAGTTGTATAGTTATAATGGGAGCTGAAATGGGGGGAGTGAATTCTAGCAGCCATTATTTATGCCCGATAACACATTGAATTAAAAAAGGAATAGCCTAAAGTTATTCCAGCAGAAATAAGGACCACAAAGTGGGATCGGTTTTCTATTAAAATATTTTACTAAAAACACTTATACAAAGGCATTTTTTAAACTGTTTTTCTTAATATTATTTCATTCATCAAATGTCCTTAAACAAAACTTGCTACAGTGATGTTGAACCCTACAGAAATTCAGACCCCGCGGCTCTGGTGGGACTGCTTTCCTTATACTAGTATAGTCTATATTCATTGAGTCATGTTGTTAGAATTTAACGTTGTATTGCATAATCATCTAAGGACCCCTAAATGAGGGGCAGGGAGAACAGATAAGATTCCTGTGGGTTATTTTCTTCTAACACATTTTATCTTAATTTGAATTCTTGTTCTTTGAAACTCAAAGTAAGAATATAATTTTATTGGCTCTGTACGGGTACTGGGAAAAGATAGGTGACCAGTTCAAGTCTATAAAGTTGTGTTACAAATCTGGACTATTTGGATTATTTGGTTAAGTTGGATTACATGGATATATTGGAACCACTGTATTGACAATTTACAGCGTTTACACGTGAAGTAATGTCGTCAGTGGAAAGACACAAGCTTTCATTCACGTTTGGTCTCTCGGAATCGAAGCAACCGTTATTGCTGGATTTCTCAAGTTGTCTTCTTTAAAGGAACAATACGTGTAAGATGTATCAAGGCTTAATTGTTACAATTTGTAGTTTTTTTATCACAGCTGTTTCATGTGGGTTAATTTTTATGGTTATGACTTCTATTTTTTAAAATTTGGGTGCAGGAGTAAATTGGGAAATATTTGTTCAGCGTGAGTACATATGTTTGAAAATTACACTGAATATTAGCTGTATACTTATAATACCTTTATAACAAAGATAGCTAGCTGGAATATTATTGGAAACATCTATGTTTTCTGTGACAGACATCACTATATATTAAATAGGCGGTTACAGATTTTTGCATTGATCTGAAAGAGAGAGAGAGAGAGAGGGGGGGGGGGGGGGGGGGGGGGGGGGGGGGGGGGGGGGGGGGGGGGGGGGGGGGGGGGGGGGGGGGGGGGGGGGGGGGGGGGGGGGGGGGGGGGGGGGGGGGGGGGGGGGGGGGGGGGAGCGCTGTGTGCGTATGTTTACTAAGGATGGGAACGGACTATTCGAATATTGACATCGAATGCAATGGTAGGATTCGAATATTTTTTTCCAGGACGAATTCAAGCCCAGCGTTTGTACATTGGATTTATCATCACATTATGTATTACAGGTACTTAGTTCATTAATATGTAACTGTATCATTCCATATAATCAGCTTCTTTCCAATGCAACAATAGTGTGCTTACTTTCAGCTATATATCAAAATGTAGTCGTAATTGCAGACAAGGTAAAACAATAAAATACAAACGTAAATTTTTATATCTAAATACATTCTTTTTTTTTTCAAATCCTTTCGATCATAATTAATGCAATTAAGTTATAAATTAATTACAACTATACAGAACTTGGCCAGTTCTTTTCAAGATAATATTAAAAATACAAAAGGAAAAATTTGGTTGGTTTTGGGTGTTTTGGGTTTTTATTTTTCAAGAACTTGGCCAGTTCTTTTCAAGATAATATTAAAAAATCAAGGGTTTTACACACAGCCCCGGTCTTCGAAATGTTTTCCGACATATTGCAGATATAAAGAGAACAGACTTAAACAATTATGAAATCAAACGTTGTAAATGAGAATCAACCTTTTAAGTGTCATTCCCGACGTCATTAAACTGATATCCTGTTTTGAACAGTTATTGTCTCCATTCTTTTCAGCTGTCCTTTTAAACCTGATCTTGTTATTTGCTGTGATAAAGGTCAGTCGCTTGCGCACCTCTATTGATATATTCATCACTAACCTTGCGGCAGGTGACATTTTACATGCAGGCATTGTGACTCCCGTGCTTTTGAAAAATGCGGCGGCGCACAATGAGGATTTCTACGGAAGTAAGTATATTATCATTATTACATAAAAGTTGTACAATAATTTATTTGGTATAAATACATGTATTAATACTTTATTTCTATTTTCATATAGTTTTGTACATTTTGTAAGGAAATCCACCGTAGGAATGAAAACAACATTTAAGTTCACATTAACTAGTCATGATGCTTGGAAAGTTTTATTCAAGTTATTGTGTTGTTCTAGTCAATGAAATTAAACGCTTCAAAACAACAATCCAAATATCTAAGTTTGACAATACAAACTGTTTCTATGTCAACATGACGTTGATCGTTTATCTTATGACCTAAACATAACCAACAACAAGTGTTGTTAAAGATGTTTTCAATGCGGTTGTTCTTATAGAAAATGTTATGTTTGTTTCAGACAATTTCGTTTGCAAACTGGTCATGTTTATACCACTGTTCAGTGTCATGGCGGCCATTCTGACGATCGTTGCCATAGCGATTGATCGCTACCGAGTTATAATACAGCAAAAGCACTTGAATCGGCGCGGTGCCCTTGTCGCTATAGTTTTCACTTGGCTGCTGTCGATCCTGATCTCGGCGCCGCAACTATATGAATACAATGTGTACGAAGACGTGAATGAGCTCGATTCAAACGTGACATACAAATCTTGCGGGTCCGACGGTATCATTGAGAACTTCGAGATCGTCTATGCTACGTTAGTATTCATTTTCGCTTTTCTGGTACCACTCTTTATTTTGTTCGTCTGCTATATCAAGCTTGTCATAAATGTATGGAGTCATGGCAAACAGTTTAGGACAACGAAGGTGCACTGTATCGAGGGAACCTCCAGTAAGACAGCTCATGATCGAAGCAAACGGACGGTCAGAATAGATAAAACAAGGGCATCAAGAACGGTCACGATACTGAAGATGTTAGTTTGCATCACGGCAACGTTTGTTGGCCTCTGGACTCCTTATTTCATTTTATTTGGAATGACGGTAAAGCATTTTCTTTTGTCATTGCTACAGTAAATATCCCTTTTTACGTTGAGCAGCAAACAAAGATATAGTAGTATTTTAAACGCTAATTTAATAGTGTCTGCTTTGGTCAAAAGTTTCTTTAGTTTCGATTCATATACAAAAATGTTTCCATTCATATGTGGAGTGAAACTTACCAAACATGATCTTACTCGTATTTATCCGGGCTCCTTGTTTCCGGTAGATTATAATGGTATTATTATAATTATTTATTAGAGTCAAAATTCATACATACATACATACAATGCATTTCATATACAAAGACACATAAAACTCTTGTACGCAGCCAGTCTTTTCAGACTTATAAATGACTTTCACAGATATGTATTAACAAAATCTATTATATACTAAAAAATAAAACTTTTTTATAAATTGTACTCTAAAAGGGATACACATTTATTATCACAGTTGGTACTGAAAACCCTAAATATACAAGGATAAAATTTGCAAAGCTGGCATTATCCTGACTAGTTTAAGCCTAAAATCTGCTCTAAGAGAATTCATATAAACTTTGACAACAGAAGAAACAGCACAAATGTGCATTAATTAAAAAATATTTTAAGACAACAATTATAATTATTACCTCAGATCAGATCTGGTGCAAACTGATAAATACCAACCTCCCAAAGAACTTTACCATTATAGCATTTCAAAATGATTAAAACTAATCAAATGTTGTTAAACATCTAAAACATTATATAAGATTATTTACACAAATACAACTTGCGACGGTCTAAAATTTTGCAACAGGTTTTGGCAATAGATCTTATTAAAATTGGGTTTGTAAATAGGTATTTCAGCTGTTCATATTCCGACGAATTCTTGACATTTTCATTGCCTATAACTTCACAATTGAAAAGAGACTCCCTTAAATCATCATACATTGGACATTTCAAAATAACATGGTTCTCATCTTCCACATTATTTCGACAGAATGGGCAAACTCTATTTTCAACCTGCAAATTTTCATATCTACCAGTCTCTATGCGTATTGGTGCAACACCGCACCGAAATTAACATAAGGCAGACATATGTTTTCTCGGCAAAATAAGTTTACAATATTCCTCAACAATAAATTCTGATTTAAATGTACAATATGTATTCAATTTATTGTTGCCTTTATGCCTATCACTAGTATTTCTATTGATACCGCTAAACCAATCATGAACATATTTTTTCATAATACAGTTCTCAATTTTACCAACAACATATTACTTAGACATATAACTCTGTATATTATATGTAATATAACACTCTTGAAATTTCTGTTTCACATGGTAAAACCAATTCTTAAACCCTAGTTTAGAACTAGCCCAGACTGCAATCCATCTATTTACTCTAGTCATTGCGGTGTTACACAGACGGCCCACAAAACCCGCGACAGTTTTCCACTGACGGACCACAGTAGGAGTCCAGGCTATAAAACCCGCAAGAGCCAAATTAGGAATATATCTCCCTACTCCCAAATAGAACCGCATGGCTCTATTTTGAACAACATCAATGCAGGAAAATGACCTGTACATGTACCCCCAAATGGCTGAACCATAACTGATAACCGGCCACACTACAGCATCGTAGAGCCTTGTGAACACGTCATATGGAACCCCACCCATCAATTTGCATTTGGCAATGACCAGACCAAGTGCACGGCTTGCACTTTGTGCCACAGTTTTAACCATAACATTTAAATCCAGATGCTCATGCATTACTTAACCAAGGTTAGTATATCTAACTACTATTTTCAGTGTGTCATTATCACACGTAAAAGCCTGATCTGTTCTTGGACAACTAGGTGGTCTAAAATGTATAATATTACTGTTATAGTTATTAATGATCATATCATTTACACTACACCAATCATGTAATGCATTCAACAGCTTTTGTAGATCAGTAGCATTTTCTGCTAATAATACAATGTTATCTGCATATAGTAAAATGCATAAAAGTTCATCACAAATTTCAAAAAAACAAAAATAATATCAAACAGGGAATGCAACGTACCAAAAACGCAGCCTCCCCAAAACGAGCCCCACAGCACCCAGAAGTTCAACACCTATGTCTAAAGATTTAAGAAATACAGCGAGATCACTAATATACAAATTGAATAATAAAGGTGACAAAATACACCCTTGTCTTACGCCTGATTTAACATCAAACCATTCAGTAGAAAAACAATTTACTCTGATTGAAGCAGAAACTGTGGAATATAGAGATTTCATAGCATTTAACATTTTTCCATTTATACCAGTATTACATAATCTATTCCATAATTTACTTCTATTTATAAAATCGTATGCCTTACGGAAACCTATAAAGTCTGCAAAAGTTGATTGTTTCAATTTTTTCCTAGTATCCATTACATTACACAAAGATGAAACTTGGTCTATTGTATTACGCTTTTTCCTGAATCCATTTTGTTCATCCACCAAAATTCAATTGCGTTCTACCCAATTACTTAACCTTTCATTCAAAATAGAACAATATAATTTATACATTGCTGATGCAAGAGCTATTCCTCTATAAGACATGGGATCTCTAAGATCAGATGCTGAGGATTTTGGAATAGGGTTAACAATGCTTTTACCGCAAATTGTTGGTACAGTACCATTATTAAAACAAGTATTAAAAAGTACATGTAAAAACAAAACAGCAGTATCATTTTTCAAACTTTCACTTGGGATACCAATCGCTTTTCCACATTTTGCTTTATCTACAGCCTTCTAAACTTTCAAGAATAGAAATAGTATCATTGAAAACATTCACATGTACATTATTATGACTGAATTTATTTATTTATTTATGTCTCATCCATCACATGTATACATATAAAACATACATACACAAACCAACATATATTAACATGAAAATGGCCATTCTTAGTAAGAATTATATGAGACTTCATATACTTTTTGCACAATAAATATCACAATTACTATCACTATAATACAAAGGTAAAAGTTAGATAACCATCGCTAATCCAAGCCTAAAATATGCCATAAAAAGTTTTTAGGTAAAAAACTGAAAAGGAAAACTGCACTACTGCGCATGAAAAAAAAAAATGTCTTAAAAAATCAAATATCAGTCTTGATCAGATCAAGGATGAACTGATTAGCAATGATTACCTAAACTTAATTAAAAGACGACAAAAAACAGTCAATCTAAGACACGTGACATATACATGTATCTACATAAAACAGTTCTTGTGTAAAATTTAAGTGTCTAAAAGAAAGTATATACGAATAAAAGTAATATATTATTTACAAAAGATAAAAACTACGACGTTTAAGAATGTTAAAACAGGTTTTGGCACAGAGTCTAATTAATGATTGACTAGAAAACAGGAAACTGAACTGGTCAGTCTTACTGAAATTTGAAAAATTCGGCTCAACTACTGTCGCCTTAGCTAATAATTCTGCCTCATATCACCATAAACAGCACAATCTAACAAAACATGTAACTCATCCTCAACTATGTTACAAAAAGGGCATATACGATCCTCTAACCTCAGGTTTTCAAATCTTCCAGTTTCTATACGTATAGGAGCGACCCCGCATCTAAATTTACAAAAGCTGACCGTGTTTAGGGGGCAAAATCAACTTGCAATATTCTTCGGTTTTATACTCCTGCTTAAAAGTACGGTAGGTTCGAAGCTTGACTGTGTTCATTGTCAAAGTGGACTACATCATTAGTATCAGAATTATTATACAATACTCTAAAATCATTTTCCCACTTACGTTAAACATCCTGTAAATTAGTAGAAATCCATAAATCAGTGAATTGTTGAGACCACCAGGGCTTGCCGGGTTTACGCCTCTTATTTTTAACTCCAAAAGCAACAGTTTTAAAAGGAATCTTATCATACATATTCATTTTAATAAGTTCACACCAATTCTTGTACATATTGTCAATATTTTCCAGACTTGATACACTAAATTCCAATGTATTTATCAAATCAGTGGCATTATTTAACAAAATTGAATCATTTAAAAAACCTAGTGGTACATTGCTAATATGGTATGAGTATGTAAATGGGTGAAAACCGGAACTAGGCTACTTGCTGACCTACACTATGTATTTAATTGTTGATTGGATTAGAATTATCTGATTATAAAATGAAACTGAAATATTTAGTGTTTGAAAATACAGTGGAACTTCCGAAAACCGGACCTTCCAAATACCGGAAACTTCCGAAAAACGGACAATTTTCTGGGTCCCGAAATCTTTTCTTCTATTTTCAATATAATTTGCACTTCTAAATACCGGAACTTCTGAATTTCGAAAACTGAATGATATTTTGATTTATTTAAACTTATTTCAATATAAAATTACTTCTAAAAAACGAACATTTTAAATAATCGGATCATGACTATGAATGTCTGGAGCAAAATGTCCATCTTGAAACAATTGTTATTGTTTGGCCAATTAACAGTTATTGGTTACTTTGACACACATTAGAATCACAACCTGTCAATCAACAATCGAAGGTCACAATAGATAGATAATGAAACCAAATGAAAGAAATGATCAGCAGATTATCGTATGATGCTTGACCAGGCGACTATTGATTCTTTCTTTAAAAACATCAACTGAACAAAACAGAAATTTCATGTGTGTACATTTTTGTGTATATGATAATTTTACACATCGGTAAATAAAAAAATAACATACTGACATTCACTTAAAGTGTCTCGAAAATGGGTGTGGTGTCATTTAGCTCAAATAAAATGTATAAAGTATTGGATAACATGTATAAATTTTGCTATTTGTGTGTTGGACTAGGATATTTTGCAAAATATAATACTTTCCAGCAGTCGATCGGTGAGAGATTTGGGTCGCAATGGCAGACACCTTATAATGTAAATTTATGGATATGATTTCAGCACGTACCATTATAACAAGTTTATAAACGGCCGCTGTGAATATTGGCACACCTTCATAGATATTGAAAGGGTTTAAGTCATTTAATAAATAATTCCTGTAAATAATTCTCACATATAATGGCCAAATACATTTCCCTATGTTATATATTTTGTATATCAAAGGGATGTCACATTAATGATATAAATTGGGTGCTAAAGCAAACAATTACGATACTGTACTGCAAACCTAACAAGCATTTCCCATATATTTAGATCACTAATTGAACGTGATTTGAAGCGTTTTGTTCCTGTATTCCGTATAACAGCAAGTTTCAAGTTTATTGGCAAAATCAGCAAAATAATTTGTCATTGGCCATTTACAACTAATGTATACGGACTATGGCAAAGACACTGAAATATAGCAATATAATAAACAAGTAAAGTATTTAACAAAAACACTTACTTATGAAACAGTCTAAATTTCCAGAATATTTTTACGCTTCTTTAGTAAAATTGTATAATTATACAATTTTTTTATTATTTTAAAACGACATTAAATATTAAATATGCTAACGGTAGGCAATGATACATGACTCAGATATTTATTCTGGATGTACGAGTATTTCGCACAGCATAATAGGAAATTATCTTCAGTTTCAGTGACATTTGCATTTCACATTTTACGTAATCTTTCGTTTCGCTGTACTCCTCTTAATCCACCCATTTCAATCTCTAAAAAAGTGTGAACCTAATCTCAAGCAAGGTAACTGTTTTCGAAGTTAATAATTTTCAATTTTATCAAGGTAATCTTCATAACCGAATAGAGTTTTTTTTAGTCTAATTTAGAGCTAGCATAAAGTGAACCATTCCATTCTTGAATAAATTGATCGCGCAAACTTCTTTTTATGGAATGAAAATAATTGACGTCATTATTGTAATTATTCAACAGATGGGAGAACCCTAGGTGGTCAATTAAAGAGTTAGCTCGTCTTGCCCAACACGAACCATTTATATTATTACATTGGTCTGTATACATGTCATAAAATGGCGAATTCTCGATTTTAATATCTTAATTAAAAATTAAATAGATCTTTCGCTTGCTATAACAGATAGGGGAAATCTTTCCAGTTCGCCATAAATAGCATTATTTGGTGTTCGTGTGCGAACGCCAAGTAAAGATTTACAAAATCTTTGGTGAACTTTGTCTATTTCTTTAAAGTTTTATGGTAAGCCCTCAAAGCCTGGTCCGATAAGGTTTTAACAGCCCCTAAGAGATATCCAGTATACAAAAATTTAACACCAGTCCTAAATAAATAAAATGATCAACAATTTCCAATTTTTCGCCATTAATAAAACAATCAACATAACGATTTGTTTTCCTTTTTTTCAAATATACTAACTTTCGTTTTGTTAACATTAATCAATTTTCAACCCCATTTTAAAGAATATTCATGAATTTTGTTTAGTTGAGCCTGAAGACTACCCGGATCTGTTGTAAATAAGACTATGTCATCAGCAAACAACATTTAATACATTGACAATAACTCTAAACCGTTATCAGTCATCAAATTTAAGTCAATTTTATCAACAATATCATTGATAAATACTATAAAAAGCAGAAGAGATAATGGTTCACTTTGTTTCAAGCCCAAGGTAACCTAAAAAAAACTCTGACATAGACATACTTGACGAAAGTTTAACACAGCATTTAACTTCATTATATACACTCTTTATCATGTTGGTAATTTTACAACTAATTCCTGAATTAACTGATTTAACCCAAAGTGCGTCCCTTATTATAGTGTCGGATGCCCTCTGATAATCAATAAAGATACACCACAATTTAGCTTTTTTGGACAACACTTTTTGTATTACTGAATGCAATAGAAACATAGCGTCAACTGTGAATCAGTGAGTAAGTGCTCATTCTCACACCATTTATTAATCCTATTCCTTAAAGTGACATTATGCGCATCTTACTGCACATAGTGTATTTTTGGTGACAGTTTTATAAAAGCAATTTTTGGTTGCTGTTCATTTAAATGTGTTAAATTAATGATTATACCGCATTAGTATTTGAAGTTGGTGCTTTAGATATAAAAAATCGGACTGATAAAATGATAGTTGATTGTGTCTTGGTAGCGATTTCGGCAGTGGGAGGGAAACAACTCCTGCATGCAGTTGTTCTTTTCTTAAATTGACTCTCCCAGTCAAATAAGAAATATTTGGAAAGTTATTATTTCATACTGGTAGCGTGAAGAGTTTGGTGTATTGGGTTAAAAGCTATTATTTCCTCTACGCTTTTGTACACACACCATATTCAGCTGGATTTTTACTTGAAAAAGATGCGCATAATGTCACTTTAACAATAATGAAAAAATCTTAGCAGTGACGTTTACTATGGTTATGCCTGTATTATTTGAAGGGTTATTTGTATCTTCTTTTTTATAAATAGGTACAACTATACCTTTAGACCATGACTGATGGTATATTCCAGACTCATATATTTTATTAAATAATATATACTGACACCAAAAAGAAACTGTGCACTTGTTTAAGAAATAAAAGTTTTATCCTTTGTGAAAGAAATATAGGCAAATTTGGTATCAAAATAGTCGAAAATCTTTTCTTTACACGATGCCTTATTTTGGAATTAAACTCAGGTACTTATTAGCGCATTGTTTTACGCTTGAATGAAGCAGGGTTTAAAGTAAAAGTTGCAAATCTGTATTGTTTTCTAAATACTTACTTAGCTTCAGGTATTTGTCAAGAAATATGGATATCAATCAGTATATGTTACGTCCTCCTCTTCTACGGATCAAGGCAAGTAATCTCGAACACATTGAAACGGTGACGTAAATGCGTCAACGTCGTGTATCTATCTAGACGTGCCGTTGTCACATTCGGCCTGTCGGATCGTGAAAGATCTCTAACGCTTCCATTTGGAGAATAACGTTGTCGAAGGTTCATGATTGTATTTCTCTGGCAGTTAAACTGCCTAGCGACGTCAGAGACGCAGACGTCGGATGCAAGTTGCAGAAGTGCATGAATTTGTTCATTTTCTTGAAGCCGTCGCATTTTGTTAATGAGGGAAATTCAAATATTTTGTGATTTAAGGTGAAAGGATACTACATGTATATAAAATTTCTCTAGTCTACCTTAGTGTTTGGTACCAACTGAAACTTGAAGATATTTCTGATTCAGATCTATATTTTATTTGACGTTATTAATGTACATATCGTTACCATGACGTCGCAAACATGACTATGTCGCGCCTTTTTTACGTCTTTTGTACGGAGACAAATTTTGTATAATACTGACTGTACTGAGATCATTTGTTGATTAAAGCAATAAAATTGGTATCAAAATAAAGCTATTCAAATTGCCGACGCATTTATTCAATCAAAATGACTTTGAATTTATGCAGTATAAAAAGACACTGAAAAAATACCATTTTCTTTTTCTGAATTTATCCACAAAAAATAGCTTCGCTCGAGATTTTAAAAAAATCTGTCCGTAATTTTTTTGCCAAATTTTAATATGTTTTTAACTGAAATGTGTTCTAAATATACGCCAAATTTAAGAAACTTTAACCGTGTCGTATTTTATAAGCAGGCGTTTATATTTTGACACATAGGCGTCAAATTTACATTTTTTTCGACGTTGCTGTTTGAAAGTGTATTACGGGGCATTTTAAAGTTATTTTACGTCCAAATTAACCATGAATTACAGGATTATAAGTTGGTGAATTTGTAGCTTATTCGTGACACATTTACATTTCACATATACATTGACTGCGACATGTTGATAAAACGCTGTCCTAGTAACCAAATAGCCTTTTTAACACCATTGCTTGTATTTATACGTTTAATAAGAAATGATAATCCTGGAAAGTCGAAACAAGAGTTAGCCTTCCAAAAATACAAGAAACACAATATAATAATGAACCCGTTCTCCAGTTACACAATAATAACACGTAGTTACCAACATCTCCGTTTTCAAATTTTCTTGAATTGTGAAAGGATCAGTCGATATTTTGTAACCCGAGCTATTAGATATATGTGTTATGAATCAGCATTAGTAATAATACTCATGTAATTCAGAGATTATAAATACGTATAATACATTTAAAATGCCCTGTACCACAACTCCCCACCCAAATGACGTTAAATAGTAATTATATTAGATTAAAAGTAACATAGTAAGCAGGAAGTGTTAATGGTTTGGTAAAACATATTTGCAGTACCGTCCGTTTCTCGACTCGCAGTTCAGAATTCACGGCAACATATTTATTCTTCGTTGTATTTCTTTGAACTATGCGCTGTATTTCTTATTACATATTTAAGTATATTGGTGGCTCTTACAACACTTTTTTATTAGCATACAACAAATACATAATTGTGACGTTCCAACAACTGTAAAAATAAGAAATTGCATTTGAACGAAGCTTGTTGATTTTTGGAAGGCTAACTCTTGTTTCGACTATCCAGGATTCTCCTTTCTTATTAAACGTATAAATACAAGCAGTCGTGTTAAAAAGGCTATTCGGTTATTAGATGTATATGTGAAATGTAAATGTGTCACGAATAAGCTACAAATTCACCAAATGATAATCCTGTAATTCATGGTTAACTTGGACGGAAATGGCTGCGTGAATGGATGTGCTGGGTTAATATGATTTTCATACGATGGCGGAGTGTAGTACGAATAAGGCAAAACATTAGGCATTGCGTTTTGGGGAGACGACATAGCTGTCAAATTACTGTTCTCACTTTGTACTGAACGTTCAACGGGAGTTTCGCTCACCGTATTTGGAGAGGCTTGTGATTTAGTCTTTTCTTTGTTCCATTGTTCTTAGATCCCATTCGAAAGTTTTGGCACAAATCAGTGAAACATCTTCTGTAAATATATCACGAAATCTCAAGAATATAAATTCACGCTTCAGCATAGATTTGTAATCCAAAAAGGTACTTATATCCAAATATTTTTCATTTTTTGCAAAAATTTGAACAGTGAAAAACTTTGTCCGCCATATTCCGCGCATGCGCAGATCCATGGAATTATCCGTATGTTATATATTTTGTATTTCAAAGGGATGTCACATTAATGATATGAATTGGGTGGTTAAGGAAACAATTTCATAATTTGTTCCAGGAAAACAGTTTCTTGTTACGATACTGTACTGCAAACCTAACAAGCATTTCCCATATATTTAAGTCACTAATTGAACGTGATTTGAAGCGTTTTGTTTCTGTATTCCATATACATGTAACAGCAAGTCACCGACGTCTTCAAGTATGTCGGCATACCAATCCAAGTCTGTATTCCGCATCATTTGTAGGGTATCTGTTAACGTTGGCCGCTTTCTCACAGTCAGCAATGTACAGCTGTGACCCTTCCAGGCTTAAAGTCATGTTTCTTTGGTATAAGAATGTATTTTGACTAGATCACGTGTAGTTCCGAGCACTTTTATCTGACCTAGACCTTTATAAAAGCATTCACCGTTACAGCAAAACAAATTAACCAGAGGTATAAATAAATCTATTGCAGTAATGAACAGATCCCTGAAAATAATGCACAACAAAAGTGGAATATCAGTTTACCCTTTACGTGTACAATAAACTCAAAATTAAGAATATTTCAGTGTAAAGCCGTATTTATATGCATGTAACATTCAGACGTCTTCATTGTGTTATTTACTTTTGTTGTACCGGGTATGTGTGATGAATCGATCATTCATCTTTTCTGGGAATGCAATATTAGTCAACAGTTCTGGTCAGAAATAAACAACTTCTTTCAAAGAAATAGTATAAACATACATTTGTCCTTTCGAGTAATATCCTTCAGGTTAACTGGCAACAATGTAAAAAGTAATGTGTGTAAATACTTCTTATATAACTGTAATTTAGAAACGTTTATCCTTACTTGGGTCAATTTCATTCACTTCCTAAAGGTTACAAAATACATTGAATAGTTTTGCCAAGTAACACTAACGAAGAACAAGCTATTTACCAATAATAATTAAACTTTAAGGGGAGCGGTGGTGTAGAGGATGAGGTGTCTGCCCAGGGGTTGCGGGGGTCGAGCACCGCTGGTGTCACGACCGTACCTCCTCATATGACACCAGTACTGGTTTTTCCAGGAAACGGACTCGAGCGTGACTATGATATAAATACACAGTATGTAGAACTTTGAAATACATAATGCAAGATGAAAACTAATTTAAGATTATTCACCATAAGGTAATACCATGGAAAATAAATGACAAAAAATAACCAGCATCGTCTTGAAAGCATTCTTAATACTAATTTAGTGCTTGTTTACTAATAACTACAAGTCAAATGTTTGAACGCCGCCAAATGGAGTTGGGGTTGCGATAATTAGTAATGTTGGATTTAATGTATGGTGATTAACCAAACCTAATCTTTTTGCACTCTAATTTTGTATAAGGCTGACCATTTGTTAATGTTTAATGCTAAAAAAGATGATTCTACGTCAAGTCTATAGGCATTGTTTCCTCTGTATGGAAATTGGCTGCTGTCACATTATTGAATTACAAATCATTGAAATAATAATTTTTTTTTTATTTTCCTAAGTCTAGAATTCTAACATATAAATTTAATTACACTCCGGCGAGGTTTCGTGCCAAGCGGGGATACATTCCACTGCGCTATCGGGGCATCGAGTTTCATAGCGTATAACTTCGTTATTCACCAATACAGACGTTTGTTTCGGAATGGCGGTACAACTTTATGTAAACAAACGAATTTAACTTCCCAGACACTTTAAATAAGAAGTGGACACATCATAAGCTTGGTAGTTTCGTAAAGTATATTCAAATATCTGTTAGAAAAAAATTTCAAAGTCGGTTTAAAAGACTATCTTCAGCCGCTACCCGTCGGCAGAATCTCAGTCGTTCGTAGTCATTCGTTTAAAATCGGCTATTTCCGTAAAATTTAGACTCGGCTATTTCCGTAAAATTTAGACTGGTTCGCGATCTCAAATCAAAAGACCGCTTGTTACAAAGACACACTGTGAAATCATTCTACAGTCTAAAAGTAGTTACGTCACCCCATGGAAATTTTACTTTCTGCATTCCAATACACGCACCGCCTCCTGGCGGCGCGTAACAACACTCCGCCCTTATATATAGCACCGCTTTAAAGCGACATTCCCTACATAGAACAGATTATATTCTCCAAACAGCAATAATGTTTTCAATGAATGTAAAATGATGATTAAAACTATTTTAAAGAACAACTTATATCGAAACATACTTCATTTTTCCAAAAATAATCAAGATAGAAAAACTCATCCATTAAAGCTGCTCGCTTCAGGTGAAAAAATTTATTTCTCCAAAATGTTATATTCAAGCATAAAATGTAAAAATAAATGCTAAAATCAAGAACATAAGTAAAATATCTAGGTAGCAATTTGCAAAACCTATTGAAAATGTTGGTGGGGTTTGGTTTTATGGCACCGCTACGTTATATGGTTATTTTTTGATGTTCAAAAGCGTTTGTTATTATTATTTGAAAGCTTATAATTTAAGATATGCATATATACTCGACAGGAATTTACACTTGAACCTTTTTATCTGACACGTCGTTCTAAAATGTGTTGTGTTTTTTTCAGACAGTTTTAAGAACTTTATTTTTTCGCAAAACTCTGAGCGCGAGCAGCTTTAATTGTACAACAACAACTTTACATATTACTGAATGGTTTACGGTATTGCAACATATGCTTAAACCTTGCAAACAGACCTGGGATAATCATTGAAAGCATCCTTAATACTTATTTAGTACTTGTTTAAACTAATTACTATTACACTCCGCCCTTAATCATGACAACACAGTGTTATATATAGCACCACTTTATAGCGACATTCCTACATAATTATAACAGATTATATTCTCCAAACAGAAATTATGTTTTAAAGAGGACCTGGTATCAGGGCTCACTCCAAACGTGAATAAAATATTACAGTAGAATCATGTTCGAGAAAAAGATTTGTCATCTAAAACATCAAAAATAGCACCTATGTCAGAACTGCAATTTTCCTGATAGAATTGATAAATTCCGAGCGTATCTTTTGAAGAAAAAAATACCCTGTGATAGTATATGCCTGTGAATATCATTTGTTATATCTTTACACCTTTTGCACGTAAACTCGTGTTTTAAGTATCGCCACATTAGAATACGAGCAGCACTTGCATAATGAATAATTTCGCTATTAGATGTTGCATGAGACCAAATATTTAAAGGCTGTATTGAAGGATGTACGG
This sequence comes from Saxidomus purpurata, assembly GCA_022818135.1. Taxonomy (NCBI): domain Eukaryota; kingdom Metazoa; phylum Mollusca; class Bivalvia; order Venerida; family Veneridae; genus Saxidomus; species Saxidomus purpurata. The sequence continues at coordinate 49,573,212 of JAFMSR010000004.1, forward strand.
CGATAAACCGGTTGAATACTTGGTCTGGTCGCATACGATTAGCCACATTTGTGTCTGCTTTGCGCACAATAAGTTTCAAACTCTCCTAACTTTGCCAGGTATTCAGTTAAAAACAGAATGTACTCAGTTTACATATTTATATAAAATATTTCGATCATAAAAGATTCTTGAGTCTCTGAGTTCACAAGGTAGTTCGGTACATCGGTAACAAGTCTTTTTTATTTTACAAATACATTGTATTAATCGCAAGACGACAATTGGGAATTGGGAATAGCGTCATGAAAAGTAATTACACACCTGCAAGTCAGTGGCAGCGGTAGTCATTTAATAATCTAAATGTAATAACATATACCATCTCATTTTTCTTTTGATGTTAAAACAGGCAAACCAGCTTCCAGCTGCGCACGGGATATTCTAAGAACAATCATATAACTATTTAATAATAGCAGGATCCGAAATATACGGAACCTGATAATAGATGTCAAAGCATTGTATATCTAACACAAGAAGCAACCAAAGGGTATTCACATCAGTTTATTACTTTGAGATAGCCTTATACACAAGGAATCGTCGCTTTACTTTCAGTGTATTTTCAAACGTATTTTTTTGAAATTCAAGATTTGATGTAAAATGCATAAGTATATCTAATTCTTAATGTAAGATACTTTACATATTTTATTATTCAGCCAGTTTAGTCGGTCATTTAAATAGCTTAAAAGAACTTTTACCCATATGTTCCTCAATAAATATATATTCAGCTCAAGTTTAAAGAGGCAAAGATGGTGTCTACTTTGCATTTGCGAACATTTACGTTGTTGATCAAAAAGATTTGATCAGTCGTTGATGTTATTTAATCTGCCATAATGAAACAAAGTATCAAGAAATACTTATCAGAATTATGCAATTCCTGTTTACTTATTTTGCAGATCTGCTTCAAATTTTAACGTATCTCACACGAAATGAACGCAACATTGGTGAATATTAAGTGTTTTAATTCCCAAAATATTGACTTTTCTAATTACTTCGAACATATGATATAAACATTACAAATGCCCTATAAAGATAGTCTATGATAAAATGGGGGTTATTTTGTACTTGACGTATGGCCAGACATTTTATTAACGTATCTAACCTAACATTCAGTGACACAAATTAATTACAAAACATACTTCTAGTATCAGTCTGTGTGCTATTACGTGTTCCATATATATAATTCATAATCCAAACATATAACTATTACCTTGATTAATATAAATTGTAACACGATCCGCATCTTTTCCTATAGATAGAAAAAGATTTCTGTACATCATTTTACGTTAATTGCATCACGTTTTATACGCAGATACAATGAAACGTTGCTTAGCAATTTACATTTTTCTGGTTATTTTTAATGTTTAGTTTTGATCGTGTTACAATCAAAAATGTATCATCGCGTTAGAATCAAAAATATGTTATCGCGTTAGAATCAAAATGTATTCAATTCATTTCAAATTTTTTATTAAAGTCTCTTTCATTTACGTTACAAATTTTATCATAAAAATCATATATATTATATGACTAACATTTTGTTAGAATCAAAAATGTATAATCGAGTTATAATCAAAAATGTATTATCATGTTAGAATCAAAAATGTATTATCGTGTTAGAACCAAACATGTATTATCATGTTAGAATCAAACATGTATTATCGCGTTAGAACCAAAAATGTATTATCATGTTAGAATCAAAAATGTATTATCGTGTTAGAATCAAAAATGTATTATCGTGTTAGAACCAAACATGTATTATCATGTTAGAATCAAGCATGTATTATCGCGTTAGAACCAAAAATGTATTATCGCGTTAGAATCAAAAATGTATTATCGCGTTAGAATCAAACATGCATTATCATGTTAGAATCAGAAATGTATTATCGTGTTAGAACCAAAAATGTATTATCGTGTTAGAATCAAAAATGTATTATCGTGTTAGAACCAAACATGTATTATCATGTTAGAATCAAAAATGTATTATCGCGTTAGAACCAAATATGTATTATCGTAATAGAATCAAAAATGTATTATCGTGTTAGAATCAAAAATGTATTATCGTGTTAGAATCAAAAATGTATTATCGTGTTAGAACCAAACATGTATTATCATGTTAGAATAAAAAATGTATTATTGTGTTAGAACCAAAAATGTATTATCGTGTTAGAATCAAAAATGAATTATCGTTTTAGAATCAAAAATGTATTATCGCGTTAGAACCAAAAATGTATTATCGTGTTAAACAAAAGTTTACGTGTGAACCAAAAAGATGTCGCGTTAGAACCAAGAATGTATTATCGTAATAGAATCAAAAATGTATTATCGTGTTAGAATCAAAAATGTATTATCGTGTTAGAACCAAACATGTATTATCGTAATAGAATCAAAAATGTATTATCGCGTTAGAACCAAAAATGTATTATCGTGTTAGAATCAAAAATGAATTATCGTTTTAGAATCAAAAATGTATTATCGCGTTAGAACCAAAAATGTATTATCGTGTTAGAACCAAAAATGTATTAACGTGTTAGAACCAAAAATGTATTGTCGCGTTAGAACCAAGAATGTATTATCGTAATAGAATCAAAAATGTATTATCGCGTTAGAATCAAAAATGTATTATCGTAATAAAATCAAAACTGTACTATCGTGTTAGAACCAAGAATGTATTATCATGTTAGAACCAAAAATGTATTATCGTGTTAGAACCAAAAATGTATTATCGTGTTAGAATCAAAAATGTATTATCGTAATAGAATCAAAAATGTATTATCGCGTTAGAATAAAAAAGTATTATCTTGATGAACGTTGATGATCATATAAATCAGAAAGAACAGTTGTTGAAGTTTCCTTCATATTGAGTTAGAATCGAAATAATTATTCTAGCATAAAATGTGCTGTTTTTGCCTATTTTGCCGGTGTTTTAACAGGAGATAAAACGTGTGTTAACGGGGAGATTCACGCGCCGTTATAACCCGTTTTCATTTATGCGCAGTACAGGGCCATTGTAAACAATGGACCTGTCTCCCAAGTCTTACATCATGTACGGCGTCAACAGTGCCGGGCTTAAAAACCGCTGGTGACGTCATAAATATGACGTAAACAACACGGACGTTGTCCCGCGCATTAATGAACGTCGTACTAATAGTTACATCATTTTTCTGAGCGGGCTCGGGCACCAACCATCCCTCGGGATTCTGCAGATGTTATAACACGAAAAAACGTGCGTTAACCCTACAATATATCCCAGTATTTTTTCGTTGGTTGCGCTTAATTCAGATTGAAAATTAAAAGCATAAGACAGTAAAAGTATGAAAAAGCTCTTTTAACTGACATTTTGGCGTGTAACTGATTTGAAGCGTTTTGATTTTGTTTTTCGTATCTTCAAATATGTCGGCATTTCGATCTAAGTTTGTGAATCATGTTTAGAGTCTTTGTGAACATTTTGTACCATTCAAATATATTCGGGCTTTGCATCATTGAAATGAGAATCGCTTTTGTGACTGTTTGTTTGTGATTGTGCATATTAGGTCCACCAACCTCTACAGAGGCTATAATCGGTACGACCCGATTCTTTTGTGACTGAATGGAATGTAAATGAAGTCAATAGTGTACAGCAAAACCGTGTGGAACTCTGTCACGTGACGTTGTTGTACAACGACTATTCTAGATCAAGTTCTAGATCTGGGTCACCTGGGTTCAAAATATATATCACATGGCCATTGGTAACTATCTAGATGCCACATTTATTAGCAAATCATCACGAAAATGTATCAAAATGTTTGTCGCAATAATTTTGAGGTTAAGGTTCAAATCTGAGTCACCTTGGGTAAAACTAAGTCAGATGGTCAAATAAAAATCATTGCTTGCACTCTAGAAGCAACATCGATTAAGAAATAATCTTGAAAATGTGTCTGTTTGTCTTAATAATGTTCGGTCACTTTGGATCTGGGTCGCATAGAGTAAAAAATAAGGTCACACGGTCAAATCAAAGAAAAATAATAACGCTCGAGAGGCAACGGTTTCAATATCCAATCGTCATGAAAATTTGTCAGAATGTTATCCCAATGATTTCTATGTGAAAACTGGGTCACTTTGAGTAAAAAAAAGCTAGGCCCTAGAGTGTTTGTCTTCATTATTTCTAAGTCAAGATTGAATATAGGTCACATGAGATTACAAACTAAGTCACCATGTCAAATCCAAAAAAAACCCTGTTAATACTCTAATAGTCACATTGTGTAAATTGATCAGAATATTTGTCTAGTATGTTTGTGTGTTGTCATGACTAGACAATGATAACAGAAAACCCTGCCCAAAATGTGTATAACATATTTTAGTACGTGTCATTAAATACAGAGGATCCAGAACAAATACCTGAAATGTACTTCAGAGTTTTTGAAGTTGTACGCTACCAAACTTTTGAAATTCCAATTATGTAAACATTTATTACCCATAAAAAAATCCGCTCTTTTAATTGGTCAACGATCCGTATATAGATACTGACATTTACGGGCAAACTGGTAATTCACTAATATAACTAATGGCCTTTCTGATGAGACCTGAAAAACCGAGGTCCCATGTATCGGCGCTGTACACCGGGCATGTTAAAGAACCAGGGGTGTCTCTGGAACGGGACACGCTCTGTATCTTGCACCAACCTCGTAACCTAAAATAACTAAACTCTTCTGGGGAAGTTGGTCATATGGATTAACCGGTAGGCCTACCAACGATAAAACTATAAAATACAAACATACATGCCGGTAATATACTCGTTATTGTACACCACGCTAAACAAGAGAGTTTTCGCGTACAGTCCGTCAATGTATAAGTGCGTGCTGATTTGCTGATTTTAAGTGACGTTAAAGGAAGCTCATCAGAATGTTCGGCAAATTTTCTAAAATTGCTATGCATAGTTAACTTGTGCTGTTGATTTTAATCATAACTTGTACATTTCATGTTTTAGTATATCATTGTTGAGATTGTTTTTCACCGGAAACTGTCATGACTGTAAACCAGCAGCTGTAAATATAACAACATATTTCTTTTGATTTAGGAAATACTTGGAATTGATGACACCTCAAACTTCAGTGAGTGGCCACACGTGGTGTGTCGGACAATGACAGTCCTCAGCACGTTAATAAACCCTGTGCTCTATCTTGCATCCAGCGAAGCTTTGCGTGATGCTATCTGCAACATTATACGGAGGCAGGATCCACTTACTTACGGAAGTGGCGGGAGTCAGGCGTTGAGTAGACTCAACAAGAGAGAATCAATGAATATTGATGGTATGAACGATGAGGTTTGCCTGAGTACATCTCCAGACCATATATACTCGGTTCCTTTGAAACTGTACACGGGAACAATGGAGATGCCAAAGCAAATAAATACACCACATTGCTCGACTTTTTCATGCTAAGTATGGCCTGCATGACTTTTCAAAACGGTTCAGTTACAGTTTACTTTTTTTTTCAAAATTGGTTTACATATACATTTATATTCAAAGTTTTATCTATTTACTTTTTTGTACAAATTCAAAAACAACGCCGAGGTCTGCAACTACTGCATGGTTGAGAGAAATAAAAAACCGAGATGTACTTTTCAACAACTGTACTTTTCAACAACTTAGAACAACTATAAATTAGTGTTTTTGTTTACATTGTACTTTTTACACAGATATGTGTGCGCAACAAACAGGAGGACGCATACAATTCTGTATTGCAAAGCATATTGCATTGATGGAGATGAAAAAGGTTTCCGACGATTATTAATTGGAACTTTGTGCATGTTTCAGCTGTTTGTTTATGGCGTAAATAAATGGTGTTGTCTCAAAGTGGAAATCTTGCCTTTGTTTCTTTAAAGAAAATTACAAAAGAAATAACAAAAAAAGATAACAAGCGACATGTCTGCTGCTGTATACAGACTTTGCAGTGTGCTGTTACCAGTCATGTTTGTTTTTCAGCGCTGCCGTATTAAGCTCGCTTTTGACCGGAAGTTGGTAACTTTCCAACAGCCAATGAAATGACTGGTAGAATGTATAACATTTTTGGATTAATTTTAACTCAAACACATGTAATGCAACAGACAACAATTCACAAATAGTCGTGAATGGATGAGAGAACAAGTGTTTTCAACATTTACATTAACTAATTTACATGTATACTATTTTTAATGTGCGTGTGATACTCCGGTACCAATTGTCTAATTTGGTTTTATGGATTTAGAACAATATGAAACAAAATTAAATAAGAACAAATAATAGAAGGAAGGAAGGAAAGATGGAAGGGAGGGACTGAGAAAGAGAAGAAGGAAGAAAGGTAAATTCAGCCAACTATTACTTATTGTTTTTATGTACCTCGGAATGACACCAAATCTTAAAGTTTGTCTCTTTAAACAAATAGAAAGACAACCATAGTTTCAGTCGACGCTCGTTATGCCAGTGTCTGAGGACCTCTAGCGGCGGAATGAATGTGCGGTAAGTGGGAAATACTATAGGCCGCTATGGTCATATTTTAGGCTGCGATCAACATATATTACGCTTTTCACAAAGGGACGCACTTGCTGGCTTAATTTGCTCATTAATTAGTAGGAAGCAGTACTATACACGGTCATTAATACAAAACATATGTATATAAATGTGTTCCTTTGCTCTCAAATCTGGTTAAAGAAAACCACTACTAACTGGTACCAATACAACTAAAAATGTCGCTATATGCGCGTAATGTACTCCATGTACTCTGCTACATGCACTATTAAGATGGTCACACTTCACGTAATATCTTAAAGTGGAATTATGCACAATTTTTTCAAGTAAAAAGCCAGCTGAAATAGGCGTGTGTAAAAAAAGAGTAGAGGAAATAATAGCTTTTAACCCAATACACCAAACTCTTTCTGCTACCGGTACGAAATACTAAATATTACTTTTCCTATTTTGACTGGGAGAGTCAATTTAAGAACAATACAACTGCATGCAGGAGTTGCTTCCCTTCCACTGCAACAACAACAATAACAAAGGAACTATTATTTTATTAGTCCATTTCTTTTTATTTCTAAAGCACCAACTTCAAATACTAATGCAGCATTATCATTAGTTTAACACATTTAAATGCACAGCAACCGAAAATTGCTTTTATAGAACTATCACCAAAAAAGGTAAGATACGCATAATGTCACTTTAAGGTATGTCTGGGAAATATGTGATTATTAAAGAAATTATAAGTTGCTAGGGAAGTAGTTTCATTGCAATTGTTGGAAAAGATAATCAATAAAATCAGTAAGGAGTAAATGACACAAGATCTTACACATGTATACTGTATACTGTATTAGGTAAAACTACCTCTTGCTCAAGGTCTAAGATCTATCTATCAGTGTTGAACATAGTCTGGTAGTTGTTTTTCAGCCTAACACTTGGAATTAATTAACCCTCTTCTGCATAATTATTGAGATGCAGATCTGTATGGTTCTTTCACACAATTAGTTTTGAAATTAGCTTTTGACACGCACCATCCAGTGGTGTAAATGTAGGTTTTATATTACATGTACCATTGTCACGTTTCGACAGATTAAGTTATAAATCCATAAACTAATAATAACGAAGAAGATAAATAAGCTGCTTATAGCTTCTAGTTCATTCCACGTTTTTACATTGTGTGTTAATTAATTAAAACGTTGTATAATACACGAATAACAACAAACTAAGCAAGAACGTGCCACAGCATAACAATGCGACAAAGGGTAGATCTCTTATTATACATGTACATCAAGTATAAAGGGCTGCTTTGTGAGCTGATAATAAAAGAACTAGTTACAATTTATTTTTCTTTACAAGTGTTATAATTTGCTGAAAATCACCGAAAATACCTGGGAAGAAAACGGAAAAGACAAAATCAAAGGCAGATCATCTAGAAGTAACATTAATAGGGACTACATTTTAAGGGACCACGGAGACACACCGGCGACTTGCGGTATTCAGATGCAAGAATACCCACTCCCTACTCCCTGATACTTAATTTTTAGTCATAGAAACATGTAATGTGGATTATAATCACCTGCAGTGAATCATATTCACGACTAAACAAAACAAAAACAACAGAAAATAACCTTGTATGAAACGGAGGAAAATGACCGCAAAACTAAATATTAACAGGGACAACGCGGAGGAAGACCGGTGATTTACAGTATTCATACCTATAATACACTGGTTTAGATTAATTTTAAAAGACCATAACAGATAGTTAACAGCACATCATTATGTACTGTTTGACTTTGGGAAAACAAATATCATCTGT